>OZ025870.1:9149414-9616914 GCA_964019415.1 Ianthella basta | reverse complement strand
GGAAAAGGTGAGGCTCATGCAAGTTTGATAGAATAATATTAATGCATTCAGTGCATGGTCTCACCCAGTCAATTTTGTCCATACTAGCTATATATAAAGTATTGTTTCAGTTTAGGGCAGAAAAAGATGCGATGATTGAACATATATAACACAGTGGAACCTGTGCGAACCAGTGGTCACTGTGTTAGGTGAACATGGCCACTTCTCAAAACAACCAGACTGCCTGGCCCCTAATAGCACTAAAACATTGCAGTCTACACCTGTCTATAAAGGTCAGTTAGAATTGGGCTATATAGGTGCATGTGGCTGTCCCAGACATGCAGGTTACACTGTATTGTTACAGTATGACATGCAAGAATTAAGTCGTGAAATTGTGGTTGCTTATAATTATTATAATTAATTAACACACAGGTAGCATTAATATTGAAAACTATAATGGCATGAATATCATTAAACCTGATTTGCATGAAGTAGTGACAAACAGAACTTGGAGTTGTGTACCAATAATGTGTTTCAAGTTAGTACAACGCAGACTTTATTGAGGGGTGCTGTTAAATTACTGCATAATGGCACTCAACAGTGTTGAATGTCTCTCGCGAACACGTTGTTCACTATCTTTGTCGCTCATAGCACAATCTCTTGAGTTTCCTTCCTGCAGTAAAGGCTCCTGCAGCTGTTCAGTCACTGCTAATTCATCAGGACCTGTCACACTTTCGAGCCATTGGGAGCCAATTTTTCGCAGAGTCCATCCAAATGCAAAGAGAAACGTTGGTGCAACTAAAGCAGAAACTGTGGAGTAGGGGCTATTCAGTACTGTCCTGTAGTTGGCCAAGACACCGGCGAAACCAATCAGTGTGCCAAAGCAAACTGCGGTTATGAATATGACCAAAAACACAAGAACCTGAGCAAATTCATGGAAGATAGAAGTGACTTTTATCCTCCATGGTTGTTTCTTCTTTGCTTTGGTAAATGCAAAGAGTATGGCAAGAAGGTGCACAGAGTAGAAGATGGTAAGGACATATAGCAGTGTGGCGGAAATGACAGTGGATGGCCTGCCAAGCAGTGCTAGGAATACAAAACTTGCACGGCAACAGATATGAAGAAGGAATAGAAGTAAACTCCATATTGCAAGACACCGCACAATTTTCTTACTTATCTCATGGGCATCATTGCAACAGCAGAGGATAGCAAATGGCAATAGGAAGATAGATGGAATGGCAAAGCTGAGCTTCCTGCCATGATAAATGGCAACAATCAGTGTAGTAGATGTTCCAAATACCAATTGACTCAGCACCATCCAGCCACTGTTAACGTACACACCAGAGGATAAGTTTACTATTTCAGTCAATAATGTAAAGACAGTCATAAGAACATTCCCCAGGAATGACACTGTAACACATCCCCAGAATATGCCATAGTTGCTGAATGAAGACTTTGCTGTGCTGTCATTGTGACTGCTTGCTAAAGTAGATCCTTGCTTGCGAAGGAATTACACACTCACTAGAAGTACTAGGACAATCAGAAAGAAGTTTCCCACTGCATACACAGATAGCATTACACCAGCTAAAGCATTCAGCCATTTCTTGTCATTGTGTAAAGTGACAGTATACAGCGTTTTCTGTGGGTCAGTATGGCACCCATGGAGCACATACCCAAGATATCCACGTTCACTGGATGTTTGAGCTGCAGCATACGACTGGATCTGCATGTGCACATGTTTGCATATGAATAAGAAACTAATGATTGCGATCATTATACCCAGTAATCATCATAAATTTTTAGCACATAATGGCTGTAGCCACTGCTATATTATATAGATGATCTACGTAGAATAAAACCATAACAGCAAGAGGTACTTGCCTATTCCATGCCTGCATGGCATAGACCAATACATCCATGCATACATAGAGATAGTGCTGGAGCCTGTGAAAATCCAATGTACACAGTGATCTACTGAATACTAAGTTTTCAACGTTGAATACCATCCACTGCTTATAACATGCTTACTATAATTGCAGCTGCCATGCTTGCTTTAAAATTAAAATAACCTTGAAAACGTGTAGTTTGCACAGTCATTTTTACCCAACCTGTCTATTCCTGTTAAGACTGTTTCCTCACTACAGAAAACTCACCCTCATTGTTAGGTCATTAAGGAAGTTGAAGTAACTGAAATTCTTGTTACAAATGCTTGGTACCGTGATGCTCACCAGCCGCGGTGTCCAGGGAGTGAAGTAATTCAGAGTGAATAGCGCATACGAATTCAGTCTGGTTGGGTTTATGAAGATGAATACAGGTGAAGGTATCCATAGCCACATCTCCTTCCCCGGGGGACAGTTAGGGTTAGTAGAAATGATGATGTCTGTTCCATTGCTTGAATTCATGTGGTAGACCACTTGCACTGATAGTGGGAAGACACTGTTAGCCTCGTAGAAGACACTAACCAAGGCATCCACATTGGTAGAGTTGTCAGTTATTGTGGCTTTCTTGAAATCACTGAAAGAATTCACGCAGTTGTCAGAAGCAATTCCAGCATCAGACAAGATCAGAACTGCTAACACTGACACAGTGCTTATGAACTTAGGACAGGCCATCATCACACAGTATACGTACACTGTGGATAGCAAGCAGGATACATTATTGGCTGCTGCTATGTCATACCACTTTATATGATTCAGTGCAAGTGGTATTGTTTGTTTGTTACTGTGGTCGTATAACCTGATCATAACATAGACCTGTTGACAATAATGCATTGAAACAGCTTTCAATATGGAAATAGAACTGAAACTGTAGTGGTGTGAATAGAATAATAGAAATCGTAAAAACTAAGCAAAGAGGTGTTGCAAACATTACTGTGTGTGTGTGTGTGTGTGTGTGTGTGTGTGTGTGTGTGTGTGCTTACCTACGTATGGAGAGTGACAGAACAGCGACCAAAGGAAGCAAGTATTTTGAGTTAGGGCAGCAGCTCCACAAGTTTTTAACTCGAAAATTAATACGTGTTACTGTTACTGTTACAGTGTGTATATAGTACACACACATGTCACTGACTTTTGCCCTCTATGGCTGTTTTTCTTCTCTTTGGCGAATGCAAAGAGGATAGCAAGAAGGGCACACAGTAGAAGATAGTAAAGATGTATAGAAGAGTGGTAGAGATGACAGTGGAAGAATGGTCTGCCAAACAGTACTAGGAATACGAAACTTGAGCGGCAACAGATGTGAAGAGGGAATAAAAGCTGCAAACTTTTCACACTCATCTCACGGGCACCATTGCAACAGAGGATGGCAAATGGTACTATTGGAAGAGGGATGGAATGACAGGCCCACTGCATTAGAGTTCTCCAATCCTAGTATAATTTACAGTAGGTTCAACAACACTAGTACACTCTCTCCTTTGAAAACTTGCTTATTCAGGAGCTGTTGTCCTTCGCCACTTCCTTCCCATGTGTAGAAACATCCAACACAAGATCTTTGCAGATGTTGTAGAAGCTCATTGTTACGTGAATTGTTGCATAGTGTCAGACTTATCTTCATTGCTACATTTGTATACAGTTGATAAAGGCCCTCGCTGCCAAAACGTCCTGTAACAGTCTCCTGCTATGTTACTGCTTGAACGTTAGCCAAGCCTACTATCTTCTTTGAGGCTGGCATTTTGGTGGAGCTGGTCTATCATTGCACTTATAATTGCTGCTGCCAAGATCAAACAAGCAACAGAAAACAGCCAGTCATAACTTCATGCTTAAGCATATAAATTATATGATATATTGCATTCCTTTCACAGATGTATGTACAGTTATGCATTAAGTTACTTTTAATATTGATGGCTCTGAATTCCATGGAACATCTTGTATTTATGTACAATAGAGGATATGGTTACTGTGTTAGGTCTTTAAGGCAAAATGGTACTAATGCATGCCTTCTATTGTCCACAACATAAATTATGCATGTATGTATTACCTGGCCCACTGGTGGCTGTCCTAGACATGCATGCAGATTCCACAGAAGCTGTATATAAAATTGCGCTGCTTACTTAAAACATAGCTAGCGCTACTAATGAGAATGGTAATCAGATTAATATCATCAAACGTGACTTGCATGAATTAGTGACAAACAGAACTTGGAAGTGTGTAAAAATATCGTGTTTCAAGTTAGTACAACACACTTTATTGAGGGGTGCTGTTAAATTACTTCATAATGGCACTCAACAGTGTTGAATGCCTCTCACAAACACGTTGTTCACTGTCTTTATTGCTCATAGCACAATCTCTTGAGTTTCCTTTCTGCAGTAAAGGCTCCTGTAGCTGTTCAGTCACTGCTAATTAAGCTGGACCTGTCATGCTTTCAAGCCATTGGGAGCCAATCTTTTGCAGAGTCCATCCAAATGCTAAGAGAAATGTTGGTGCAATTAAAGCAGAAACTGTGGAGTAGGGGCTATTCAGTACTGTCCTGTAGTTGGCCAAGACACCAGTAAAACCAATCAGAAATCCAAAGCAAACTGCGGTTGTGAAGAGAACCAAAAACACAAGAATCTGAGCTAATTCATAGAAGATAGAAGCAGTTAACTTTTGTCTTCAATGATTGTTTCTTCTTTGCTTTAGGTTTGGTAAATGCAAAGAGTATGGCAAGAAGGTGCATAGAGTAGAAGACAACAAGGGTGTATAGAAGGGTGGTGGAGTGGTGGAGATGACAGTGGGTGGTCTGCCAAGCAGTGCTAGGAATACACCACTTGTGCGACAACAGATGTGAAGAAGGAATAAAAGTAAATTCCATATTGATAGACACCGCACAATTTTCTTACTCATCTCATGGGCACCATTGCAACAGCAGAGTATGGCAAATGGTAATGGAAAGAGGGACGGAATGGCAAAGCTGAACTTCCTGCCATAATAAATGGCAACAATCGGTGTAACTGACTTTCCAAACACCAGTAGACCCAACACCATGCATCCAGCCCTAATGTGTGTAGCCACACCAGAGGATAGGTGCACTATTTCAGTCATTAACGTAAGGACAGTCATAAGAATATTCCCCAGGAATGACACTGTAACACACCCCTAGAATATGCCATAGTTGTTAAAATGAAGACTTTGCTGTGTTGTCATGGTAATTGCTTGCTAAAGTAGATCCTTGCTTGTGAAGGAAATGTACACTCATTAGAAGAATTAGGACTGTTAGAAAGTAGTTTCCTGCTGAGTAGATATGGCTAGCATTGCACTAGCTAGAATCTCCAGCCATTGCTCACCATTGTGTAAAGTGACGGAATACACCGTTATCTGTGGGTCAGTTAAGCACCCACGGAGCACATATCCAAGATATCCACCTTCGCTAGATATTTGAGCAGCAGCATACAACTGGATCTGCATGTGCACATGTTTGCATATGAATAAGAGATATAGTGATTGTGTTCATTTTCCAATTATCATTATATTGGATGAGGGATATATAGTACTTCCACTGCTGTATTCTAGATGGCCTATGTATATATAGAATATATAATTATATGTAATATGGAAAGATTAAACCACGAGGTACTTACTTAACCACTTCATGTGTGGCATGGGCCGATGCATTCAGGCATAATATAATAGAGTTGTAGGCCTGGAGACTGTGAAACCCAATTCATCACACATGTATGTAGTGATCGCCTACATGGCAATCCAGTATTACAGAGTATCAAAGCTGAAATGTTTTAGGAACTCGTTCGCTGTATATAGCATAAAATGTCATGCTAGCTTCAGAGCTTAAAGTATAACCATAGAATGTGTAATTTACACAGTCATTATTCAACCAATCCGTCTATTCTTGTATTAAGACTAGTTCCTCACTACAGAAAACTCACCCACATTGTTAGGTCATTAAGGAAGTTGAAGTGACTGAGATTTGTGTTACAAATGCTTGGTACTGTGATGTTCATCAGCCGCGGTGTCCAGGGAGTGAAGTAATTCAGAGTGAATAGCGCATACTCATTAAGCATAGTAGGGTTTATGAAGATGAACACAGGTGAAGGTACCCATAGCCACATCTCCTCCCCCAGGGGACAGTTAGGGTCAGTTGAAATGATGATGTCTGTTCCATTGCTTGAGTTCATGTGGTAGACCACTTGCACTGATAGTGGGAAGACACTGTTAGCCTCGTAGAAGGCATGTACCAAGGCATCCACATTGGCCGAGTTATTAGTTATTGTGGCTTTCTCAAAATCAGTAAAAGAATTCACACAGCCCTCAGAAGCAATTCCAGCAGCGGAAGAGACCAGAGCTGCTAACTCTGACACAGTGCTTATGAACTTGGGACAGACCATCATCACACTTTATGTTCACTGTGGACAGCAATCAGAATACATCGTTGATTGCTACTACATATATTAGTTCCGCTTATACGGTTCAGTGCACGTGTTGGTCTGTTTGTTACTGCGGTCATACCACCTGAGCGCAAATCTGTGTACAATGATGCACTGAAACAGTTTTCTGTATGGAAATGAAACTGAAATAGTGCTACTGTTAGATCAGATGAGAACAATTTAATAAAGAGTTACGATCATTTTCATTAATTATAGGGCACACCCAAAATCCACTCTGGGAAGACCAGGCACTCCATGAAATATGGTGGGAACTATGTCTACTTTGCTAAGACTTATGGTGTTAAGTTTGATAAGAACCAAATGCATTATGTACATACAAATGTATCTGGCTCAGTGTTTAGCATGCACAATACAGAATTTGATTGCCATCGAATTAATGAATGAAGCCATGTCCACATCTTAGTACTACTTTAGTTGAAGTGGAAAACATGCCACTAGATTTGGTATTGAACACTTGAATAACCGTATGTATGTCATGCTGGCTGCATGAACAGCGCTGAGCTTGGCTATACCTAGCACATGACCGTATAACCTATTTAATCAGAATGGATGTGGGTTGCCCTTTGGTCCTATAATTATACCTGCACTAAAGGGGACATGATGGGATGTGGAATTGATTATGAAGGCACAGCTATATGGCTACCACTGATTATGTGAGGCTGTAACTTACAAAGAATAATTGTAATGCAATTATTGTAGGCCTGGGTCACCAGTGAAGGCTAAACTGCTTCAATCCAAAGGGTATGATTATACAGCCTAATTGGCATGCACTAGGAACAGCGGGGATGTATTGGGACATTAATATTTGCAAATGAATATAATAATTATAATTATAATTCTGCACATTAAAATTATTGTGACAAGTTAATTAACCTGAGCAATTTCAAAAGCCCCATGCACATGCACGGTATTGTAATGTCTATTTGTATTGTAATGGTATAGTGACCTGCATTATGGTGACAGGCACTATAATTAGCTTTGTATTTACGAAAGGAGGACAAATTCATTGCATTGTGAGCATGCAGTCCATTTAAATAGAAGACGAAATATAATGTGATACATGCAAGTGCAGAAAAATGGATTGAAAGTACAAAGCAAACCTACATTTACTCTATCAAAAGTTATAACTGAGGCAGAGTTAGCTCAAATTTCTTTGCCAGTTCCTTTGCCAGTTGCGTTAACCCAGAGTCCCTCACTGCTTCTACCACAGTCATCCATGTGCGAGGGAGGTCACCAGTTCCTTCCTGTTGAGTCACCCATTGACTGACAAGTTCCAGCATGCAGTCCCTAGGGTTTGCAAATTTATGCTTGAGAATGGCATCTATTAGTGTAGAATCCACATGAAGAAAGATGCCAAAATACTTCCAGCGAGCATCAACATGATGCTTCAGAACTCGCATAACATCTGTCATAGCAAAGAACAGAACTGCATTCATCCATATATCTGATTATATTCAACAGCACTCTCAAATGCTCTTACCAGCTGGATGGTTAATTGTAAGTGTACTTGTTTCTTCTCCATCAGTAGCACACTTGTAGGGCAAAAAAGCTACAATGAGAGTACAATATGTAGTCAACTGCAAGATATATACGCATAAAGTTATAATAGAGATTGAAACAGCTACAAATATTCAATGTATTAGCCAATTGTCGGAAATTGTTACCTAGGAGTGCGCAAACATTTAGTGGGATACAGAATAAGAATAATATGAAGACACAATGGGATACGAGGAGCCTATGACGCTTTTCTCTTACGTGAACTCCAGGTTGCCTTTGGATACGTTGTCGTTGTCAGTACATCAAAAGAAGCCTATACATGGCCTTTAATTGTTCTTTGCAGCAGCTGTTTGGCTAGTTTCGCGAAGCACCTTAATACATTAAGATAGGAGATGCCACTTTGAACCGGGCACATTCCTAAATAGACGTCACGAGCGTGATGTCTGATGGATGCTAAACAGGCTGGTTGAAAAAATAAGTGTCAAATATGGACATGTACAGTATTGAGTATGGGTAAAGATACAAACTGATGTTATATATAGTGAAGGTAAATGCATGCATGCCATAAAATATTTTCACTCACATTGATCTGTATGGAAGTATATCGAGTCACCGAAGTCTTCCGGTTGCTTGGGGACAATTGAAGACTGGACAGAGAATGGCATTTCTGGCTGAGGTACATGTGGTAGATCTACAATAACCAGAACAGACAACAGTTGAAAGCTGTACTGACTTCAGGCAAACCAATACAATTATCAACATACCAATAGTATCCAGACAAAGAGGATTGGATATACCCTGAGTTTGTTCTGTCCAGTCTGTGCAATGTAGCTGTGGGGAAGAACATACGGATACATGGAAATGAACTGTGCTACTTATACACAATATTGCATGTGTTCTACTGAAATCAATTAATTGCATATGACCATGAACAGTATGCATCACAATGCAGGTATAAATACGTATATGCATTTATGCAGAATTAGTGAACTCACTTCATTAGCTTGTGCTGCTAAAATATCTTGTGTTAAGCAATCAATTGTGTGCTTGGTCTCAAAATGACCAAGTATGTCCAGGAGAGTCCTCCAGTTGACTGCTTTGTTCTGGTGCAGCCAGCATTGGAGGACCTTCAGATACTTGTTCTCGGAAGAAGAGTGGGTAGACGAAATATGGGAGAGAACTGCTTGGGAAATCTTTAGAGAAATTCCCAGGCGATACCACTGTTCAGCATTTACAGCATTAATGACATGCAGGGCCACTATACTCAAATCTGGTCTTCTGTCCAGCAGCATGCATTGAGAGAGGTGTGACTCCTCTGTGGATGTGCCCTGCTCAGATGTACTTGTCTCTGGTACTAGAGGCAGGTCTCTAAGCGCTGCCTGCACTGCCTGTTTCCCACTTGAGCCCAAAAGTAGTAGCTTCCTCAGGTCATGGTTGACTTGGAGAATAGTCATCCCATGTTTTGACAGGATCTCCTTTGGTATTGATGCCCACAAACCATGCTGTCCTCCCGCATTGCTGATGATGTCAACTGCTTCTTGAAGTTGAAGTTTTTCAGCTATGTCTAAGGAAGTTAGTCCGTTTAGCATAGGTTCATTTAGAAAGTGGCAGTAGGGCAGACTGGATGTTAGCAGCTTAATCACTTCAACATATTTTTGGCTACTGGATGCCAGCAAAATGTGGGAAAAGCTTGCTGACGTACATACACTTGCAATGATGGCTAATGAAAGAGGGTACATTGCGCAGTCAGGCAATACCTGTTGAAGGATGCTGCTGGCTGCAGGCTTCCTAAATTGAACTGGAAATAGAAGTTTCAAGTAATCAATTGCCAGAGCAGGCTTGGTGGGAGCTGCGAGTACTTCACTCAAGCATTCAAGTACTGCCAGATCTCCATGTACTGCTGCCAAACATGCCAGCCTATTTAGGTCCACCAGTTTACGTGTTGCGTAGCTGGAAAGCAGAGATTTCAGAATACATGGATTTCGTAGCATGTTACTGTCATCTTGAGTATTGAACAAAAGTATTTCAAAAGCACGAATTGCACTATCCTCTTCAGAAAACACGTCCAGACAGTGCAGACTGAAGTTGTGTTTTTTACACTTATCAAAGAGAATGACTCTCATGTCTGCTCTAATCATATATTGTGATACAGTAACAGGCAATGCATTGTGAATATCTACGCATCCATATGATAGAGCAATGTCTAAAGCAGTCCCAAGAAGTGGTGCTTTTACCTCTGCACTAACTCCTAGATCCAGAAGGGCCTTGAGGCATTCAACATGCTGGAATACAGCAGCATAATGCAATGGTGCTAGACCATAATAATCTGTCCGTGACACACTAAAGCCTCTTCCAGCCAAAATATTGAGCAATTTATCATTGCCTCCAATTGCTGCTAAATGCATTATTGTCTTTCCATCAATGGTACATCCATCCAAAGAAAATCCTTCTTTCATCAGTGTCTCAACTATAGACCAGTTGCCAGTTGCTGCTGCTGCTTGAACAGGTCCTCCTAGGCTTCCCCCAGCTGCGTGCTTATCCGCTCCATGTTGGATTAATAGATGAATGACATCTGAGCTCCCTTTCAAAGCTGCATAGTCTAGTGGAGAATCACCTTCACTATCAGGAACATTCACATCACACTTTCTAGCCTGCAACTCAGCAATCAAACCTATGTTCCCACTCCGAACTGC
This sequence comes from Ianthella basta, assembly GCA_964019415.1. Classification (NCBI taxonomy): domain Eukaryota; kingdom Metazoa; phylum Porifera; class Demospongiae; order Verongiida; family Ianthellidae; genus Ianthella; species Ianthella basta. Next base: position 9,606,372 of record OZ025870.1, on the reverse strand, counting down.
ATTATGCAAAAGACTGGTACCCAAACTGATCATGTTTACATCACAACCTTCATCCAGCATCATTTTCACAGTAGACATGTTACCCATAGACGCAGCTAAATGAATTGGTTGCCTTACAGTATCTGAAGCAGTGACCAAATCTGCACCAAGCCGGATCAACTTCAAAGCTGCTTCTGTGTGCCCCTGGCATGCAGCAATGTGTAATGGAGTGATTCCATCAGTGTTTGCCATGTTCACATTACACACATGTCCTAACTCCTGGATCACCTCAACATTGCCACCTCCAGCTGCAGAGTGCAACACACTGAACCCATTACTGCACTTAACATCCACAGGGCATCCTGCTTTTAGCAATGTCCTCACAGTGGATAGATGGCGGTACTGAGCAGCTTGATGCAGAGCAGTACCTCTTACGCCAGCAACTAGGTCCTTCCTTGCCCCATGTCTGATAAGTTCTAATGCTATATCAGATTTCCCCATTCTTGCTGCCCAATGTAACGGACTCTCCTCTTCCATGTTCAATGAATTCACATTAGAACCTCCCTTGTTAAGCAATTCTATAATCACTTGTGTACTGCCTCCTATAACTGAGGCATGCAAAGCACTTCCACCAGCACTATCCACCGCATTTACAGGGCAGCCTGCCTTCAACAATGCTTTCACAGTTTCTGCATGTCCATACAATGCAGCTTGGTGAAGCGGAGTACCACAGGCACCAGCAACAACAGCTCTCTCTGCGCCTTCATTGATCAACTCCAGAGCTGGGGGAGATCCATAGCCAGCATCTACTCCTTTATCTGCACCTGCACGGATCAATTCTAACGCTGCTTCACTGTTTCCTTTTGCAGCTGCAAAGTGCAGTGGAGTGAAACCACCATCACATGCTTTGTTAATGTCACATATACCTTCATTCAATACTACCCTAATAATAGGTACGCTGCCACCATGAGCTGCAGCATGCAAAACACTGCATCCATCAATGGCCATCACATCCAGAGGGCAGCCTGCTTTAAGCATTGCCTTCACAGTCAACAAGTGACTACATGCAGCAGCATAATGAAGTGGAGTCCCAATATTGTAATCAACAATAGATTTCTTTGCACCAATTTGGATTAGTTCCAAAACTGCTTCTCTATGTCCTGCTTCTGCTGCACAATGGAGAGGTGTCTGGCCATTTCCATCTACCATGTTAACATCACAGCCCGCGTCAAACAACACTCTGATCACTTCAGTATTGCCGCATTCGACTGCCGCATGCAGAACGCTACCACCAGTGCTATCCACCACATCAACAGGACAGCCGGCCTTCAATATTGCTTTCACAGTGTTTGCATGACCATGCATTGCAGCTTGATGAAGTGGTGTACCACATCGACCAGCAACTTTGGCTAAATTTGCTCCTAGTTTGATCAGCTCTATAGTTGCCTCAGTGTTCCCTTGCATGGCTGCTAGGTGCATCGGAGTTGAGCCACTTTTGTTTCCTTCATTAATGTCACATTTCCCTGTATTATACACCATCCTGATCACAGGCACACTGCCACCCTGAGCTGCAGTATGCAAAATATTGTTACCATTGTCAGATGCCACATTTACAGAGCAGCCTGCCATCAACATTGCCTTAACAGTTTCTATATGACAACCTGCTGCAGCCTGATGCAGTGGAGTGCCAATTGCATCCGCAGTTATGTTTGGCTTGGCCCCATGTTGAATCAATTCTAGTGCTGCTTCTGTTGCCCCTTTACTTGCTGCTAGATGTAGCGGAGTAAGACCAGTATGACCATTAGCATTAATGTTGCACCCTGAACTCAAGATCTCCCTTATTACTACAATATCACCACCTAATATTGCATAATGCAAAACACTGAAACCATTGCCATCCACTGCATCCACAGGACAGCCTGCTTGAAGCATTGCTGTCACAGTCAATGCATGACGACGAAGTGCAGCTAGATGAAGTGGTGTACTTCGACTACCAGTACCTTTAGCTTTCTCGGCTCCTCGTCGTATCAACTCTAAAACCATAACTGTGCGTCCATTCCGTGCAGCTGAGTGTAGAGGAGTACATCCATCAGGTCCTGAAATGTTCACTAAAGGTCCATATCCAATGAAATGAAACAGACGAGTTGGTAAATCGGTGGCTGCCAGATTAAGCACAAAAGCCACTAGCTTCCAATATGCATTTACAGACACTTTAATCATTCTGTGAAACTCTTCATTCTGCTTGCTGTCCATTTTGAATAAATGCCTTACGAGTAGAGGAAATAAAAGACAACTGTATGAGTTTCATGCTCAAGTGAGACAATGCATCCACCAACACACCCATTCTCAGTGACATCATCAGTTCTCAATGTATGTCATATGTCAATTAAAAACCAGGTTAGGTAGCCATACTCAGGGGCTTGCCTATAGGCAGGTGACCAGGCTAAAGAACATACTATGTCTAGGGGTTGTAGCCTACATGTTTGTCCATCCACTAATGCCCTACTTACGAGGCCAGTATATGTGAGGTTCCAAGCAAAAAACAGTCATAATGGTAAACTGAATATTTTGTGATTTCACAGTATGACGTACAGTGACTCTGCAAAATGCAACTCTTGGTGCAACTGTTAATTTTATTTCTATTCTTGTTATTGAGGAAAGAACAATTAATAAACTTGCAAAAGTCATAATGATATTAATGACTGACATGACATGACATGGAGGACAGAAACAAGTAAAGGTTGTTACATAGTGGAGCACCATGGTTCCTGCATGCAAGAATGTCACACCGTATAGTTCTACACCCTTGAATGTAAAGGGACAATGGTTAATGCTCCACTATGTAACAGCCATTACTTAATTGTTTCTGTCCTTGTTATGCCATCTCTACATCCTTACTATATTGTAGAGAATTTTTATTATGTCTAGTTTCTGCACTTTTTATGGAGCATGCATGAGCTAAGATGCACAATATAGCTATTTTAACTTCCTTGTGTAGCTAGCACCTGATAAAATTAGCTGCATTTTGTCATGGAGCAAGATGAAGAATTCAACTGTGGTGCAACACAATGGGAGAAGGAGCCTCTGGAAGCTGTATGCAGCTGCTCACAATGGCACCAGTCACACCAGTTTTATCCAGCTGAATTAATTAATTTGAAAATGACATCCGTCCCGCTTGGCCAAGCAGCACAGCAGAGTTGTGGCAGGCGCCGTCTTTTGCACTAACATTGCACCCACTTCCAACCTACAAAGAAATGCAGCTGCATTTCTTTGTAGGTTGAATGCCAAATTGATGCAAAATGGTGCAAGAAATATTCTCCCTGGTCCCTTTGGTTCGTGCGCTACAGCTGTCAAAGAAGAAGAAAATGAAGAAGAAGAGTAAGAAGAAGACAAAACATGGGAAACATTGAAGGCACATGTAGGTGCACCTTCGCAGGGAAGTAGGGTTAGCTATGTGCACTGTTCAGTCCCCACTTCCTCATGGGAAGCTTCGTTTCTCGGTTTTCGGTCCTGTTCAAGAGTAGCACTGCTTTTCATTTGTATTACAACATACAAACAACCCCTGCCATCCCTATAAGCAGCACTACTATGCTGTGTGATATGCTATGAATATTAATGATATTAGAGAGGTTTAGCACAGCGTAGAAACATTATGTAATAAACACACATAACACAGAGCCGATTAATACATTTTTTGCTTTAGCTTAACATTGTTAGCACTCGGCTACGTAGCGATGGTTGGTGTACACGCAATGGCGTCTGGTACGAGTATGGTGGATGAATTGTGGATGGCTTTGCTGGATTCAGACAATGATTCCGATGTGGAAGACCTGATTGTGCTCCCAGAATTGAAGAAACGGCTGAGGGAGCATGCTGCGAGGGCTGAAAGACGTGCCAGACATGGGAAGCAGAGAGATTTCAAAAGTTTGAAGTCAGAGCAGTGCAAGTCATGGTTTAGATTTGAAATGCACACACCTGGACTTGTAACAGCTCTTGGTCTTCCAGAGGTACTGGTAGCAAGTAACAGGACATGTTGCACTGGATTGGATGGTCTGTGTAATTTACTGCGTAGGCTTGCTTATCCAAACTGTTTGGAAGACTTGGAGGACATCTTTGGACGAAGTGTGTCAGAGCTTAGTGTCATCACCAATTTAGTGTTGGACTTCCTTTATGAGAAGTGGCATCATTTTCTGGACACATTGCCTGCCGCTTGGCTTACAGATGCCTGTCTTGAAGAGGATGCTGAAGCTGTGCTGAGGCACTGCCCATTGCCACAAGCCTCGCTGTGAAAGTATGCACAAGCCGGTTTCAAGCACTTTTCTTGGCCGAATTGTCTGCGCACATCTCAAGAGGAATGTCAGAGACACTCAAACTGATTTATATTGAAAGAAGCACTGTCCATAAATAAATTACTATTATTAATATTATTATTACTAGTAGCCCCTTCAGCTAAAGGCTGGTATCAATGAGGACCAAAGGGAGAGAATAAGTACATGTGATAAAGTAATTGTGACTGTGGGTGATAATTTATAATTCACAACAATAACAACATGTGAGTAACATACATTATAACATGGAAAAATGCATAAAGTGATTGTTTTGGTGATATGAATTCATAACAATGACAACAACACAATAATTATTCTCTACATAGTGCAGTTACCACTAGCAAAATCTAGAATGATAGCTAGCAATAAATAGAACAGGCTCACTGATTGAATTTGTAAAAAGCTGCGTAAGAAGTATGTTGCAAAGATTGTCACTAGTGGTGAAGGAAAGTTTCCCTCCTCTTCAACACAACAGGCCAGAAGGCAGGCCCCAGCCATCGTCTTGACTGTGTTCATCAGGCAGATAGCATATTCTTGGTCAAAAGCTTCAAATTCTCTTTGCAGCAACAGATGCAGTATCCTCGAACACAATGCATCTTCCAAGTTTCAGGCCGTATCTTGGTGATGGATAGTCTTCAATCGAACATCAGTCTTCATCTTTCTTTGGCCTCCATTTTGCTACCAACCTCGTTGCTAAACATGCAGGCTATGGTATTCTGGATACAGCACGAAACGAGGAAAAATTATGTTTATTGGCCACTTCTCATGTTGCATAATAATAAGTTAAGACCAATTTTCGCTTGGAGCCTCACATATAGTCTCTATGACATAGGATTACACTAATAATTTAGCAGTACATAGTGTTTTAAACTGACAATTGGAGAATGCACAAACTATTATAATATATATTCTTTGTTCCTACACTAGTTACTAAGTATATAAGCAACAATTTACTGGTGCCGTGTTACTCCATTGCCCTAAGAGATTTGGAGAATTCTGTCCATGAACAGGAATTGTGTATATGATGAATGTAGAGTACCGTATCCGCTCTAAAAATTCGTCATTCTAATTTTCGTCAGGGGAAAAAAATATGCTCAGGTTTACTCTAATGGTGACGAATTTCCTGTCCCTCTAATTTCCGCCATTGGCCTCTAATTTTCATCATGAGTAGGAAGTGTTCTAAATATTCGTCGGAAATGCCTGCAATATGGCTGCGACGGCCAAGGAACAAAGCCTAGGAGCAAAGCCAACAACGCTCGCTGCTGTCTTTGTCCTTCTGGCATTGTTCCGTTCGTCTATAAGCCTTCTCGATGGTGTGTATGTCGTTCATTTTCCTTTTGGTGCGACAATGGAGTTCAGCGATCGCGAATAGCCCCAGATCCTTCTCGTTTGGACGGTAGCCTCGCACTGCTGTTCGCACGGTCAACGTGAAAGCGGCCATTTCAGCAAGGAACGCCCATACTGAAAAGCTCTCTAATGTTTCGCCTGCGCTCTAATGTTTCGTCCGAAAACTCTAAATATTCGTCACCTTCGATGGTCTTCTCCATTCCAGCTCTAATTGCCTCAAAAGACGAAATTTTTGCTGCACTAGGGGTGACGAATTTTTAGAGCGAATACCGTATATAGAGTATATTAGCGGATTTGAGAAAAGGGACCACTTCGTGCTAAAGGTCGATTTTGAGTTAGTGGTACTGAGTCACAGCACAGTTGATGGGCTCTCTGTTGCACTTTGTTGCGCTTCAATAGCTGCTCCCATTCCTGAGTTACGCTCGTTCAAAGTACAAAATACGCTCGGTGCAATTATGAGAAAACCGCCGTAACCCTCCCATTTTTATATCCGGCGTAGCTAGTCTTCTTGGTTTGAAGCGCAAGAAAGGACTAGGGGGTTCAATCTTGGTCAGGATGTTGGGACTATACCACAAGTGTGTATGATGCCGTAATCCGACTTTACTGGAAACACGACTCGTTTGCGTGTTTTCACCGATAGCGACACTTTATACACAGCGTGAAGTGGTCCCTTTCCTTGAATCCACTCACATACGTCATGCAAACAATCATCATGCATGCATGATGTATATAGAGTATACATAGTATACTGTCAGCCCATGACTGTATAGCTATAGCTATATATCTAGCTAACTTAAAGCTAGCTAGTTAATAGCTATAGCTAGATGAAGCTGATCCAACACTCAGACATAACCAACGTTTAACTTATCAGTGGCTGTAAATCAATTAGTATGCAGATACATCATGGAATGATAGCTAGCTTAACTACAATAATAATGACAAGCTATAAAACATACATCAATCTTGACTATGTCCAATATAGTAAGAAGAGAAGACAGGAAAAGAGAAGATGAAATGGAAAGGAAATTTGAGAGAAATATTGCATAGAAATAGCAATAGCATGAATAGCAGCTGCATGCAGGTACTGTCAGTGAGTTCAGTGGCAATAGTATGGAATGAATTGAAGGAGGCATTGGTAGAGGTGGCTAGTGAAGTGTGCATGTAGAGTAAGTAGGAAGACGAGAGGTGGTAAAAGGACAAAGTGGTGGAATGAGGAAGTGCAGAACGCTGTAGCTGCAAAGATAAAAGCATACAGAAAGATGTTGGAAGTAGAAACGACTGAATCTAGGCAGAGATATGTAGAAGCAAAGAGAGGCCAAGCAGGTAGTGACGAGAGCTAAGAATGAAGTGTGGAGTGACCTTGGTAGAGAGTTGGAAGCAGTTGCACATGGTGAGCAAAAACAGTGATGGTTGAAAGTGAGAAGCTTGGGAGGTAAGGGGAGAAAAGAGGTATTCAGAAAAGTGAAGGATGAGAATAGAATGATAGTGCGAGGAGGAGCTGGTCATGCATGGACAGATGCATGGAAGCGGTACTTTACAGCACTGCATTTAGGGAAAGAGAGGATGCTGAGAAAAGTAGGGCGGGTGGAAGTGTGACAGAAGAGATTGAGGATATTAAGCTTCAGGAAGTGGCGAGAGAGCTGAGAAAGATGGAGAATGGAAGAAGTCCAGGTGTGTGTGAGATTCAAGTGGAGTTGCTGAAGACAGAAATGAGCTAAAGAAAGTGGATATAATTATTGTTGTTATTATGGTTATGGGGTTTGGTAAGGCCCCAAAGGATTGGAGGAGAGCAGTGGTCTACAAGAAGGGTTGCAGGCTGATGGGGTGGCTGGAAATGGTTTGGTAATGAGGACTAAATATCCTCAATCTCTTCTGTCACACTTCCATCCACCCTACTTATCTCAGCATCCTCTCTAGTCCCTGAATGCAGTGCTGTACCGTTTCCGTTTGGTATTGAACATTAAGTTAAGAGCGAGCAGTAAGGGGGCAGTAATTTAAGAGCAAGATGGGTTTGGAGAAAACAGAGGTTGTATAGATCAAGTGTTCGCCCTATATAATTATGACAAGTAATGGGCATTGCCGCAATCAGAAAAGAAGAGGGCTAACAAGGCAGCTCACCTTACGCATGAACTTGGCAAGGCAGCGCACACTCGCAGACTGTCCAAGGTCCTCGACGATAATGGCGCTGCTTCCAGCTAGGTATATAGCTAGTTTGCTGCCCCAGATTTAAGACGAGTTAGCGCTATATAGCTAGTTTGGAGGAATCTTGGCAAACTATAAGAAAACTGGGGCTGCCAGTCATGTGACCGTATGCTCAGTAACTGGGCGTAGTCGGTCATGTGACACAATATTTAACGGTCGTGATACACCTTAATATAGTAGCTATGCACGCAATGAGTACTCTGTTGACGCAGCCGAGCTTGCATGTTGCCAGCCACACCCATTCCCAGCACGTGACTGCATGCCTCGGAACGTGCACGAATACTATATAAACATATATTATACATGGCAGCCATAATAGATAGTTATGCACGCGGCGATTGCCATATGATTATAGCTAGTTAAAACTTGGTATATATAGCCAGCAAGGTAGCTAGCCAGCTAACTATTTAGCTAATTTTAACTAGCTCCACTCTGAGCTCGAGCAGACCCAGCTAGCTACACGAGTTAGGCAAATTAATGCTGACTCACGCATGATTTAACTCCCCCTTCAAATGGCTTGTATCTTCACCTGCTGCATGTCGATCTGAATGCATATGGTAATTAAAAAGCAAATAATTATTAGCTATGCAATGCAACCAGTGTCAGTAATTATGGCATGACTGAGATGTCATGCAACATGTATGCATACAGTTGAATAACACCATTCATCCGAGATTGTGGCTGAGGAGCATACATGCATAGTGACTGAGTTCTGTAGCAGTTGACAAAGGCTCTCGAGCCGAAACGTCCTGTGACCCTCCTTTCTTCAAGCTGCAGTATTGCTCATCTAATTATTTGCTAAAAAGTATATTCATGCATGATCATCATGTCATAGCTAGCTATAGGGTGATAAATCATTAGCTAGCTATATAGTGTTCCCATTGCTCCACATTGCCCATACATATGTATACACATCCATCCCAGTGCCATCCAGTGCAGCCAAAGTTGCATGTGCTTCAGGATGAATGTGCACATAAAGCTACCGTATCAAGTCAATCCAGATGCACCACTGCATAGGCATGCATATGTTCCTGTCAGCATGCGGTCATACAGTAATCAAATCAGTCAGTCAGAAGGTTGGTATGTATTGGACTGAAATGAGCATACTTACATAGTTTCACCGCGTGGCCATGGCCAGTCATGTGATGAGGTATTGCAATAAGGTATTATGTAATTAGAGCTGCAGGTTGGTAACTGACTATAGCTAGTGTGAGCCTTCACTGTGGACAGTGACACTGTATGGGAATGGGACTGTGCTGCCAATGTATAAACATAATGGCAACGGAAATCAGCATTCGTTTGATTTTATTTGACTGAAGCCTAAGGCTTTACCAATGCAGTAACTGCATGCTCATGTGGCCAGTCGCATGATAAGAGGTTGGAGCCATATACAATTTAAACATAATTAAATATGGCAATTGATTTCATATCATTATGAATGTGATCATGACTAAAGCGTGTGCACGATGTGCAAACTGATGCCCTAGTGGATGCGGTGTGCAAACTGAAAGGGAGAATTTAGCACAGTACATGCAAAGCAACTGCTTGGATTCCCGATTGAAATGCCCATTCTGTATAGTGCCATGAGGACAAAGAGAGAGCCGTTCTTCCATCACTACAAGGTATGTGCCAACTGACCAGCTCTTTGTCAATTAACGCATGTGTAAGGAGAGAAAGACCTGGAGAAGAAGTCAGCTTGCTCAGCACCTGGAGAACGGTTGTGATGAGGAGATCGTAAGATGTGAGTTTGCAAGCACAGGTTGTAGTGCTAACTTGATGCAGAGGGATCTGGTAGAACTCATGCAATCTGCACTGTCCTGTCATGTCAAAGATCTCAAAGAAACCATTAATTCGCATTCTGCAACATAGATTGCCAGAGACTGGGGAAGTTTCTTAGTTTGATTGGAACTAGCTGCACATATTTGCATACTTATAATATATGTTGTCATTGCATAAACTCCTCATAGCTGTTTTAATCATAACTTCTTGTGCTGATCTTGTATAAGCAGAGTGTGTAGTTACATCATTCATTTCATAGTCAGGATATATATATTTTATACTAACCACAAGTTTTCATGCAGTTATATTTAATAAGAAGAAAATACATAATTATGTATGTCTAGAATCTGAGTCATACATTTCGATCCTCTACTATACATTATATTAACTATGCTGTATGGATTCCATGCTGGCTGTATTAGGATAATTGATAATTATAGCTGTTCCACACAGTATAAATATCATTTTATAATGTTATACATGAAGATGAATTATACGTCATGGGTAGCTATATATGAACAAATTAATTGGAAGAAACACAGATTTTTATAGTTTTCAAGTAAAATTAATAATATTATCACTCCATGGCAAGCAGGTCGCACCCTCGTTTGGGATGTGACCTGCCCCGACACCTATGCAGTCTCCCATATGGTGTTGTCAACAAGAGAGGCAGGAGCGGTGGCGGCTGCAGCCGAGGCCAAGAAGACTGTAAAATACGCGGAGCTGGCTAGGACTCGCCATGTGGCCCCACTGGCGGTCGAGACATCTGGTGTGTTTGGCTCAGGGGCTCGCGAATTCTTCACTGAACTGGGCAGGCGGTTGATTCGAGTCACAGGGGATTTGATGTCCCGGTGCCACATGATCCAGCAGATATCAGTTGCCCTACAAAGAGGCAACGCTGCCTCGGTGCTGGGCACCATGGAACAATGTAATTTACTTGACAATTAATTACTATTCAGACATTGCATAGGTGGTGCTGTGCACTGCCTATTAATTACTTTGACTCTGTTATTAGTTATTACATGTAAACACAATATTATACCATATGGCATGCCTTGTATCTACCTTTGAATAGTATGGATTCATCTTTGAACAAAAAAAAAATAAAAAATAAAAAAAATAAAAATAATATTATTATGCCTATTATAAGTCTATAAAAACTATAATTATAGGGTACTTACCTGCCTGTCTGAAATAAATACCTCTAACAGTCACTAATGTCATGCATGAATTCTTATATAGTATATATGTATACATTTATACTAATGTTGCATTTTTACACCACAGGCAAAACCACGACAGAACACTATTGTATGATGGAATACCTATGTAGTATTGAATAATAATATAAAGTCACTGCATGAGTAGATGACACACCTCATGGTAGTAAATGGATAATACCTACTTTATGTGTACTTGGACTAATAATAGTGATTTTATATAATTATAGGCAGAGTTTAATTCCTACAAAAATAATAAGTGCCTGTGGTACAAAACATACAGTACAAAGTATATGTATGAGCATAATTATATCTCCCTGAGATGGTTAGCATGATGTGATGGATGATCTACATTCATTACTCCTGCTCTTCCCATCCCTGTGCGATCTGTAATGCATATTTAGCAAAGTGCTTGAGCTCTTGTACCACAGTAGCGGCATCAACTGGTTTGGGAACCACATGAATGTCAGACACATCACATCCGAATGATGTGACCTGCTCCATCCAGTTTACTCCAATCATGTGGGAAAAGTCAGCTAGCCACTGGCAGTTCTTCAGCTGATCATAGTGGGAAACACACGGAACATAATTAGCTGGTAACAGTAAACATCTCTGAATGTATAGCATTAGCTATAAATGACCACTGTTGTCAGTTGAGGCCACTGGACTTTGAAAGAAACAAAATACAATCACTAAATTCCATTAAAACCATAGCAATAAAATTTCTTGTTTCTCTATACCTATTGGCTTTATAGCCATGGGGGCGGTCAGGCAAATTATAAGTTATAGTTATAGTACGCTAAGCCGGCCTATATGCTCTTTATTTCACGAGGCACGAGGGCGCGAACAGAAGGAATGCGCAAGAACTGGGAAGGATTCTTTTGTAGAAGCATTGCTCTTGTCACCGCGGCCAGAGGAACTAGTATAAACTACATAGCTACTTCGACTGCAATGAGGCCTACGCGAAGGATGTTTCAGCGCAGCAACCGTCATTTCGATGTCTTTGGGCAGGCACTGTAAGTGTTTTAGAGATGAGAGCATGAACATAGCCTGCACACAAGCAAATCATGCTCAATCATGGGGTGTCATGAGCATACTGAGATAATAGAGATAATGATGCATGTAATGTGGACAGCAGCTGCTCGATGCAAAAGGTGTGAAAAGTGGACAACAATTGTAAAATAATGAAAACTTTAGACATGAAGCAGATTGGCTGAATATAAGAGCCCAGAGCTCCGGGTAAATTTATAACCCGGCTAGCTGGGGTATATACAATATATACCCCAGTCTTTTCCTTTGATGTTTTTGTCATTGCCATGGCAACCAACAATAAACACGCATAACAATTACACAGCTTTTCATATTGCATAATAAAAGAATGCCAGGGTGACAAAATTTGCTGTTGTCACCCCCACCCTTGAGCTTCCATACAGGAAACACAACAATGATGTTATTTTCCTTCATTGATATCCTAGGACATATACAGTCTCTATATAAAACAACACTAGCAAAGCTGCATCAGGCTGCATGCGAGACATTAGTGTGTGTGCATGCTTTGCAAAGCTTCAAAAGGCAATATTCAATGCAGATTCAGTATAATGTAAATACAATCTTTTTGAGCCAGCTCCTCTGCCACGAATTATATGGTGGGGGAGATGAGAAACAGGAAATTCAATTGCTATGGCCTAATAACATACCTTAGGAACAACCATATGCTGCAGAAATGCAGATTTAGTACGAGCATGATTACATCATCAAGCATATATCCTTGGACTATAATTATACTGGTCCTCTTAGTATGAACTTGCCCTTGCACAGGGTAGTTATAACATGAAACCGCTAATATAGCCGCTAACTTTGCACCTTTTTGAAACGTTATATTTTCGCTCTCTGAATGACTCTAAGGATAAAGATTGGCAAGATAATAAAGTATGATCTTAGCTTTATCAGAAAAGTCGATCAGCGCACCGGCAAAAGCTTGAATGACGATGTTTGATAGTGTTGAAAATGGTATACTCGCCGACATTCAGAGCACAACCGGCATATCTAGACGACGCCTGAAGCACGCGTAGTTGCGCTGGTTAGATGTAGGGGAATGTAAAGCTTTAGAATTGACTGAGAACTGGGGATATACGCGTCTGTTTGCAGAGAATATAAAGAAAAACACCTTTTCGGTAGAAAATTTGCCACAATTCACACGTTCGAATGCAATTTTCTCTGAAACAGACTACGGTACACTTCTGTTCTCAGTCGAATATGAAGGTACATTTACTACTAAACACGATGATGCGCAGCACACTCACCGAGAAGGAGCTCTAGGTATGCCGTTTTTTTATACAAAATTCCCTGAGCAACAAGCCGGCCATTGTGATGACGTCAACAAACGTCACTATAAGTTATCGAATAGCAATGTGTTAAAGGGATGTCAGGACGCGGCTCGTCAACCGAAGTGCAGCAGATCGAGGACAGTATCTGTTATTGTTGTCAGGCCCACAGAATTGGAAGAGTATGATTTAATGAAGGTACGTTGGGGTGCATCCATGTGTGCCGCACTACACGCTCCCTAACTCATCGCACACCTCAATCCACGCTCTGTCTCACTCCACGCGCTGCCTAACTCCACACGCAGCCTCAGTCTGCGCATGGCCTCTCTCCACGCGCTGTCTCACTCTACGCGCTTCGTACGTAACTCAACACGCAGTCTCATTCGACGCGCTCCTTCACTCTACAAACGTTTTCTCATTCCACACGCTGTCTCGCTCCACGCGCACTTAGTACCAACTCGATAATTGCTGTAGATAAAAACTGGAATACAGAGAATAACTTCATTAGGCAAAGACTGTTGTGTGAGCACTGTAGCCAAGTGCTTGTCTGTTGTGTAAGCACTCTAGTGGAGTGCTGGTCTGTGTATAAGCACTCTAACTGAGTGCTAGTCTTCTTCTCATCCTTCTTCCTTTCCTGTAATACTGCTACTGCAAAATGTGAATGTGGGCAGCCCTGCTGCTTCAGTTATTGTGTGAGATTGGTGTATGTACATGATGACATCATATGACATCACCTTCTGATGTCACTGATGACATCACATACTTCTTCCTCAAAATGTGCTAACGATCAAAATTTAGTAGTTATCTACACCTTTCACCCAAAGTGGCGGTTTCATGTTATAACTACCCTGTGTGGGTGCTTTGCACCCTTGGGCCTCGTGCTGCATTATGCATCATATCACACACTAAGAGGACTATAACTATCACAAATCTTTACAGTCATATAATTATAAGCAAAGTGCACATTATAAGTAGCATAAACTGTCCTTCCAACCACAATGGTTAAATAATCATGGTATTAATATTACTACTGAATGCCCTCCATTCGGGTGGGTTCCCAGTCTACAGTTGGTAATTTGAACGTTTCATCAATCGACACTGCTCATTTGATTGGTAGCATTCCGTAGACTCGCTCCATAAAACTCTGTGCATACAAATTTTACTGATGTTAATCTATTTCGTCTAAAGAAGTTCAGTGGCGAAGGCGCTAACCAACTTGGGTCACCCTTGATATTGCCTTGATATACTATTCCAAGTTTGGCGAAGATTGGTAAAAAAATTGAAGGAAGAGTTAGTGAACAACAAATCACAATCTTCTCCCTATATCTCTTAAATATGATGGCGACCGGTGACGGTAAGAACTTGGATGGAACGACTGTAAACCAAATTTCGCTTGGCAAGGTTACTCACAGGTTACTCACTACGCCTCTTTATAATCCTACCACGTTTCATGATGTTAAGTCCAGATGGAATTGAAGTGGTATATCCCGAACAACAAAAATGTGCATTACGTTTATTATAATAAGATGAAGAATATTGGCAAACCTCCAGTTCCTGATGTGGCTCTCCAAGTGGAAACTTCCTGGCATCATCAGCAAGTTCCTTTTGCTGACTGTCGCACTCTGCCACTGTGCAGTGTGCTAACAAATAGCAACGTCCTTCATCCTTGGCGAGGTACATCCTCTGCAATTCATGGCGCACAAAGGAGACCCTAAACGCCTCATACACATCCTTTGGTAATTCGTCAGACAAAAGTACTACACCACCTCTGAGTAACAACAAGAAAAGGTACAACAAACACACAAACCTATATACATATGAATATACATACTACATACATGATTATCATAATTGTCCTAAATAATATTACACAATAAAGCTGGTACACTACACACATGGATATGGATATGGATTTATCCATCATGTGACAACAATAATTATGCTTTAAACTATTACCGAACATCACTAGCCAAATTTTGAGCAATAATTGCCAAAACAGAAGGGGAGTCGCTTTATGTAGTGTACAATGTATGGGGAATGGCGATAATTTAGGTGTGAAAGCCAGCATGCAGGTGAGATAACAGGTGAAGAGTAAGCTGGATGGCATGCAGGGTACAGGGGATCCCTAACAAAATAATGAGAAAAAGAGTATCAGATGTCCCCCTGTGGTTCAGAAAACGTTACATGGACGACACATGCACAGCACTCCTGACATCGTAAGTGCAGAAGTTCTTGGACCACCTCAACAGAGTGGAACCCAGCATACAGTTCACGATTGAGGTAGAGTCAGAGGGCAAGTTCCAATTATTGGATGTGCTACTTCAGCGGGGTCCATATGGCTCCATCTCAACTGTGTTCAGGAAAGCCACCCACACGGACCGCCGAGAACTGTTTAGTCTGTCAGGCTACGCGGCTTTACTGTTTTCCCTGTGGCCGTGACATTGAGTG
Source organism: Ianthella basta (assembly GCA_964019415.1). Taxonomy (NCBI): domain Eukaryota; kingdom Metazoa; phylum Porifera; class Demospongiae; order Verongiida; family Ianthellidae; genus Ianthella; species Ianthella basta. The sequence goes on along the minus strand of OZ025870.1, from coordinate 9,590,745 downwards.
CTGCGTAGCGATGGGAGCTGTCAACCTAGCAATTCACCAAGGTGTGACAAATTTGCTGAAAAAGCGAAACATTGGCTCAAAAAGCAGGACAAATATTTTTCTCAGTATCAGATGAGCTGGAAAGGTCAATTTGATAATGTTTGTCAGGGTCTGAAAAATTGCTGTCGTGATCTGGGCTTGAACTTAGGACATCCCATAATCATCTTGAGTCTGGTGCCTTATACTCCAGACCACCACCACCCAGATTGCCATTAAAACAGTAATCTCTTAGTTAAGCTGAAACCCTTCAAAAGCAGGACATTGAGGGGTGAGAGCAGGACAGCAGGACATTGAGGGGTGAGAGCAGGACAGCAGGACATCTGCAGGCAAAGCGGGACATGTTCCTCCTAAATCGGGACGGTTGACACCTATGCTTCCAAGAGGCTGCAACAGCAAAAATATAGGGGTGCTCTCACTTCAGAAACACAGGAATGAAGTAAGGTCAATCATACAAGATTTCCTAAACAAACCACATAAATGGGTGTCTTCTAAGCATTGAACGCTGCGCTAGTCTCTGTTTGGCAAAATAATGCTGTAGAAGATGGGCACAAAGCCGATCCATTGAGTGACTTTGAGTGAATAGGTACGACAGAACACTCTCAAAGTGATTGAAATGCCTCTTCCAGCATTGTTTTGCGCATCAAAGATCGTCTTCTTCTCCAACAACAAGCTTATTCTGTACCTCTGCAGCACCTTGTCAGCCACAACAAAACTGCTGACTGTGCATTATCTTGAATTCCGCTTCTTCTATCCTATCGGTCAACCTCTTGCCAAAAGACACACCGTTGCTCAGCCTTAAGCGTACTCTGACGTCATCTAGGCATCTAATGAATGCAAATGGTGTCATTTCTGCCTGTGATGTAATGTGGGCACTTACAGAATGCAAATGGCGTCGACAATAAAGCTGCAATTTTTCTAGCAAAGGTTCGTTCCTGTTGCACACTCACCATATAACATATGTGAGCAGATTTGACAAAAGGGGCCACTTGTTGCAATGTCACTACGGACGAAAACATGCAACCATGTGATGCTTTCAGTAAGACGGGATTCTTGCGTCTTTTGTACCGGTGGTATCGTCCCAACACCCTGGCCAAGTTTGAATGCCATAGTCCTTTCCTGCACTTCAAACCAGAAAGAATAGTTATGCCGTTGCTATGTTTGTGGATATAATAATGGAATGGTCATACAGGCTGTCACAATTGCACTGGGCGTATTTTCATACTTTGAGAGAGCATATCTCGGGAAGGGGAGCAGGTATTGATGTCCAACAAAGTGCAATGAAGAGCTCATCTACTGTGCTTTCACCTAGTACCACTAACTCAAAATCAAGAAATATTGCGACAAGTGGCCCCTTTTGTCAAACTGGCTCCATATAGTATGGTATGTCGGTCCATAGCCTCTTCATACGACCTCGATCGAGGACTCATATTTACCTCAGCGATTTGCATCTCAGTATATACTGTCTCGGTCACAAGTACAGCGCTCTACTCCTATAGAGTAAACTATATTTTTCTGTGAATAATGGCTTGTTTCATGGTACTAGGTGATGTTTAAGAATTTATATTGTGGAAGAAGTCACCAATGGACAAAGGTAAACTGCGTAGGCGGGAGGAGGAGTCACATGATATGCCCACCTTATTAATTAAAAAATGTGACAAACTGTTCTTAGGGACAACCTCATGAAAGGATAGTAGTAAGGTCCGCAATTAACAGGTAGTGGTAATCATCTGAAACATAAGAAATTGGCTGCTGTCAGAAGCGCTAGCTATTTAACCCATTAGTCTCGAGGTTTAAATTGCGCGCCAGCTCCCACTTCTGAAATAAAAATGGCTGCGCATACAAAGAAATTCACAATGCTGTGTTTTGATGCTTTAAAGCCATTTCTCCACCCTAACGGCGTTGTAGGAAGAATGCTCTGTTTCAAGAACTAGTTCAGAATATTTGACAGCATTCTCAGGCACATTCCGGACACTTCGCCTTCGTACGTGACTCCTGTGAGCAAGCTTGCAAACATTCGTATTCCCCGACCCTTTTCTCAGCCTCAAACCATGATGATGAACATTTACTGCTTGATTCAGTATTGCAGGAAGACGTGGAGTTCTTCGTACACCAATTCACGTCGGCGCATGCATACCAAAGCTTATAATACGAGCAAGAACGCTGCATAATATTGCTCGCAAAATAAAGCAGTTCGTTTCGCGCAGCTTACGTGAACAGGAAGTGAGGTAGGTATGACAAAGGAAGGCTCTGATACTGCTGCAAGTCCTGTGAAAGAGACGCTGCCGTGGACAACTCGTGGCCAGAGAAAAGCGACGTTTTCTGAGCCTACTTCGCCATGACGCATATATGCGTCATTCGAGATTATCCGCATTCTAACAAATGATGCATATATGCATCATTCGGGACTAATGGGTTAACATAAAATAAATATTCCCTAATTGCCGCAAGAATGCGAGTTAAGATACGAAAGTTGCTCCCTCAATAGGTTAATGATAGCACAATCAAATGATACTGTGTAGCAAAGGTCCTCACATGCCCACACAGAGTGTTACGCTGTTTCAGCGAGAATTTTGCAACTTTTCTACTCCCAGGGTCAATGATGATGTCTTGTTGCGCAACTCACGCGACCAGCAAGTATGGCTGTGTGGACGGATGCACTGGCAGATTATCATTCTTCTGTCGTTTACTACCAATTTGAGGGGCGCATTCATCTTTACGAAGTAGACTGTCGTTCTCTTCAGCTTGGTGAAGCTGTTGTTGCGATGCGGAATCCGAACCAGTGGTGATGCAAACATTTCGTGCGCGTGCGGTAATTAAAAATGGCGTCTAATTTTTATCCCTTAAGTATGGGAATGACCGTTTTCACCTTTGTGCGTTTATCTGTGTAAAGGTTATAGCAGAAATGTGTCGAAAGACACCCGAAATGATGAACTGAAGTGTTACTTTTAGTGCAAATCAACTGTACCCCTCAGTTATTCAAACAGTTTACTCTTTAGGCGTGGAGCACTGTATCGGCTATGGACCTCCCTACCATACTACATATATTGCATGTTTACAGGTATCCAGTGTGAGGATTATAATATAATCTTACCATCATCTACTTTGTTTGCAATTAATGTGTCATTGTCAAGATGATCCCTCAAGGGAGCAGCTTTGTATTTATATCTGGATAACCATTGTGCTCTAAAAGAATTTAACTATATTTATACTATATACAGATATAATGCAAAGACAAGCAGGCACAATTTTCCGCAATGCTCATGATACAAAGATTCTAGCTGGAAAGTGAGACATTACACAGAAACATCTGTATAAAAATGATTGCATGCTATTAGGTAACTACGTCATAATAATTCTACTATCTCACTTGACATCCAGCCCAGCAGAAATCGTCTTTCCAAGTTTGGTGACTGCGCTGTAACTGATCTCATGTGGTTCTTCTGCTATGTCCAGGACAAGCCTTAGATCAAGGCGACTATTTAAGAAGCGAGATATGTATGAGCACAATGTTGCCTAAGCACATGCATGAAGTGTATATGTATTAGTTATACCACGGCGCTGAGGTGTATATGAATTTTAGACGCACTCGCCCTCGGGCGCTTTGCGCCCTCGGGTCTCATGCGTCTAAAATTCATATACACCTCAGCGCCGTGGTATAAGTGATATATACTCCGTTGCCGGGGCTGCTTTTATTTATCGCTCTTTGCGCGGGATTCTAGATGTAATCAGGATGGCGTCTGGTTGCTTTTGCTTGTGCACGGACGATTTCGTAGATTGCTCTTGTCCTGACTACACTAACTGTCCAAAATGTAAGGAGAATTGTCCACCTCCCCAGAAGAAACGTCTTACACTCAAGAAGTCTAAGGGAAAGCAGCGTAGCACTGATGACAAGCCTCACACGTCTAAAAGAAGCCGCGAAAATGACGAGGACAAGGAGAATGACCCACGCTTTCAGTTCCTAACCGAGGCTGAATTTGAAAAGCTGAAAGAAGGCTACAAGCCCGCAAATACAGAGAAGATGACCAAGTGGGCAGTCAATAATTTTGAATCATGGAGGGAAGTGCGCGAGAGGGCACAAGAGGAGAGATGTCCTGACGGTGTTCTGCAGTCAACGGATCCAAGTCTCCTGTGCATATGGCTTTCCCGTTTCGTTGCTGAGACCAGGACTACTGCAGGACGGCCATACCCACCCTCTACTGTGTACCAGCTACTGACGGGAATCCTCAGGTACATGCGTGAGGAGAATGCAGAGACCCCCAACTTTTTGGATAAGAAAGACCGTCGCTTTAGTGTGCTTCACAAAGCTTTAGACAGCCTTTTTAGAGATCTGCGCACACAAAATATTGGTACTAGCGTTAAACATGCTGAGACCTTTACCAAAGAGGAGGAGAGCACCCTATGGAGCTCAGGTGTTCTGGGCACAGCCTCACCAAAGTCCCTTTTGAATACCGTTTTCTACTTGAATGGGAATAGCTTCTGCCTCCGTGGTGGTGAAGAGCACAGACGACTCACAATATCTCAGATTGTTCGAGAGCACAACCCTGATCACTACTTGTACACTGAAGCAGGATCAAAAAACAAGAAAGGAACGTTCTCCGAGAGGCACATCCCCAACAAAATTGTTCCCATTTATGCAGTTGCAGAGGCAGGAGAGAAATGCCATGTGCGTATTCTGGATCTCTATCTCTCAAAACTCCCCAAAGAAGCCTTTGAAAGGGACAACTTCTATTTGCGTCCTTTGGCAGCAATTCCTGCTAACCCTGATGACCCCTGGTTCAGCACCGCCCCAGTTGGCAGAAATGAGCTGGCACGAATGGTCGCAAAAATGTGCGAAGATGCAGGCATAAAAGGCAATAAGACAAACCACAGCCTGAGAGCTACAGCTGCTAGTGAGCTATTTCGCGCCAATGTTCCCGAAAAAATTATTCAGGAGAGGACAGGGCACAAAAGCTTGGCAGCTTTGAGAACATATGAACGCACCACTGAACACGAACATCAAGTGGTTTCAGGCATAATGGCTGCAAGCAGAGATCACTCTTATGAACAGGGATACATACAGCATCTGCAGCCTAATCCCATTTGCTCACCACAGCAGTCGATGTTTAACATGCAAGGATGCACGGTGACCATAAACATGGGCCAGCAGCTTCCACCACTGCCACCTCTGCGTCCTATTCCTACTTTGGACTTCACCTTGGATGAACATGAAGTGCAAGAGTTTCTAAAAGACATGTAGCTAACCTGCAACCTGTAGCTGCATTGTTAACTTGGTGTTGTGTTTCCTTTTTAACCTTTTGCTTCATTGTTATCTCAAACTTGGTTTTGTGTTTATACTTTCATCCTAACCTTGCCTCATTGCTATAGGCTTTGTGTTAAGTGCTTTGGTGTGATTTGACACCTTGGTTGTTATCAATAACAACTTCCATATTTGGGCAGTGATACCAGAATTTAAGCGCCCCTGTGCAGTATATAGCTTCTTATTGCAGTTATACCCCAAAAACGGCTTCTTATTGTAGTTATATCCCGGCGGTTGCCCCGGCAACGGAGTATATATATATATATTATATTTATATATTATGAAGTGAGACACAATAGCATACACATCTGATGGACACACACCCAAAGTTAATTCATTTCAAAGAGCAATACAGACACTATAGAACAATGGCAAATTACTTATTGTGCTTCTGTTTTGGTGACAGCTTGAAAACACCTACCCATGAAGTGAGAGACAGTCAAACACTAGGTCCTTGCCCAACTTTGGCCACATGTCTACGAACTGAAAGACTCCCTTATTGTCTCGGTACGTGTGCAGCACAAAGTGAACATACTCATCCTTAGGGTCCTGTGGAATGTATGTGAAATTGATATCCAATGTTTCATACTCCCATATGAGGGGGAGTTTGGGATCGGGTACTTTGAACTTTGATGTGGGAAGCCTGGAGAGTATACAATACATCAATTGCAATGGTCCCCTATACAAGCCAATTTTGTTGAGTTATCTACTTGTGAAGCTTACTTGCTTTTATGAAATTTTAAAAATGCAATATTGTAGTGAAGACTATATATGTAATGCAGACACTGTATAAAACTTGCTTAGAATATCTGCAATTATAAGCTAAGACATGCGCATTCTGCACAACATAACAGTCTTACAAGTTGACAATTTAGCATCCCTACTTACGCTGTAACAAAAGTCCAATGTGAGCTGCCAATAGCAAGCTTTGAAACATTGATTAGACCATCCTTTTCGACGTCAGCCACAGGGAATTCTGCATGAAGTTCATCTGCTGTAAGCTTTCGCTCAGCCTTAAAGAAAATCTTGCCAAATCTAAGCAAAATACACATGTCATAATATGGTAAACATATAGGTTGAGCTGCAGTGCTGTTGTCATGGTAAATGCACACATGTGACCCATAATTAGGTTTCAGCAGGGTTTACAAATGCTATACTTCTATAATTATGATGCTGATGTAATGTGTAGACAGAATTGATACAATTTTGTGGGCTTACCACGCAACTCATTCATCTGACAGAGGCTGAGTTATAAACCTTCACCTTATCAGAAAGCGCGTCTAAAATGTATTTTGAATTATAAGCACACTTGTGCTGTTCATGTAGGAATAGTGGTGGTTGTTTATATCCTAAAATACAAAAGAAAAGTACAGCGCAATTACTGTATAAGTAACAATGCTACCCAGGAGGATTGGTTGCTTGTACCAACTGTCCGATCTAGAAATAAACTTATACTTCCATACAAACGTGCTTGCTCCCATAGACAAAGACCTCTATATTTCCGTCACATTTTTCGAGAGCCTAGGTGCTGGTTGTCACTCCAGAAAGAGGGCTGCACCATATCCGAGCTCATGTTCCATGCATACAAAGTTCAGAAACTATAAAATATTATTAAAAATGATAAAACTTGTAAAATATTACCTTATTATTATTAAGCATGCAGGGATTATTACACATGGCAGCATTAACCATTGACCTAACATTTAAGGATGTATAGATATGTAGTGCAACACTCTTGTTTGGAGGTACTATGGTTAAATGCTCCACCGTGTAAAATACTCTTTCCTTGTTTCTGCATAATTAATATTTTTCAGTACGCCATTCCTACATCCCTGAGAAATTGTGTATTCTATTTGGTGCTATGTATACAATCACACAAAAACAATTGTTTAAATCTGAAAATGCAAAATATGACTCGCCTTGCCTCCATTCCCATGTGGATAGATCCAGACTTCAGAGTCTCTTCCAGTGCATTCTGGAAACGTGAAGACATGATGCTATAGTTCCTCAGTTTGCTCCAATCCAGAACTTCAGACACCTGGCCGGCATATTTCTCACCATTGTCTTCATTTACGGCCTGTTAGAGCAATATAATATACTATGTAATGTCAGAAATTTTCTCCTTTCACTCATGTGTGGTTGTGTTGTGAAAGATTGAATTTAGTAAATTATAGCTTCATAATTATAATTGGCACATAAACTGGCACCGGGCCAGAGGCAAGTGTACAATTATTGTACATGATTGCTGAAGAATTCATAATACCTTGTCGCAAAATACACTTGTCACTACGCAGGTATAATTCTGATACTGCAGAACTCATGACTGTTTCACTAGCCTTTGTTTTTGCTGGCTGGCACAGCTTTAGATAATAGAATCTCCGGAAGTGCAATTCAGTCTGGTATGTGATTGGCACAATCCCTTTGTATTCAGCAAGAGACAATGTGAAGTCTCCTTGCACTGCTGTTACAATAGCCATCTTTTTCTCTCTGGATAGCACCTAAGACACAAACAAGAGTCTGTCTAAAATAAGCACACATATAAAATCACACAATGCAGTATAAGCTATAAGGTCTAGACAGCTAGGTCATTACACAATCAAGGCATAAGTGCCAAGGGTGAAGAATAGCATTATAACACAGCTGAGGCCCACATCCACGAATGATAAATGACACTTGTAGTCATGTATTAGACTCACATATCACTATCCAACTGTGAGAGTCGCGAGTAGAAATCGCAGGTAAGTGCAAAACGTCATAGTTGAAAAACGGCGGCCGAAAATCGGCAACATTCAAAGAGCAAGAAGTGGCACTGAACAACTCTGTCGAACAATTTAAACAAATGCGCAACAATATATAATGTCTTTTACATTATTTGAAACAATAACTGTGCCATTTGATGGCATACTTCACTTTTCGCTTCGTAATTCCGAAGGCCACTCGCATCTCTCTGTCTGAAGTTGTCTTGCTCTAAAATACCGTCTTCAATCTGTTGAATGGCACATTGCAACTGTAGAACACAAAGACGACTGCTATATTGCTGATAAACAGCAAAACTGTGGTAAACGAAGCCAAATTCTAGGTACGCAAATGGTAAGCCGCCATCATATTATATACTCTGTATACAAATAAAATGGCGAGGATGGTTCATTCAACTGACGATTTCTCGGCAAATGAAGTTCAGATGCACTTCAAACTTGCTAACAGTATGTAGACTACTTGTGCCTACCTAAATCCGGGAGAATCTTTGAATCGCCAAATGTGCGCTAACCCCAATTTCTACTCGCGACCCTCACAACTATTACTTGTACTGAATTTATCTAAGCAAATTAATTCTCACTTTTGGTATATCAGGGGTAGTGCGCATGTGTGCCTATATTGTTGTATTCAGTTGCACAGTATAATAATTAATGTATCATTTACTCTTAAAAAACTAAATCACTCTGCAGGCACAGTGTAGTGCTGGCAGTGGCAGCACTGCGTTTCACCAGAGTAGGAAGCCAAATCGTAGCACTAACAATAAAAGCAGTCTGTAACGGCATCATGTGCCACTGCTATTCCTGGCCTTCAATCTCTTGTGGCTACAAGTCTTCAGTAATCAATCACTTGTCATACAACCGCTGTCGATTGAAACAGTATTTGAGCCATCTTTGTTCACAACTAAGCCATAGTCAGTGAGTATCAATGCATTGCCAACTTTTGTCACTCCCACTGACTCCTGGGGGTTTGAACAGTGACATCTGGCAAATCTACCAGACCATCTTCCTGTCTTTTCCACAATATATATTTAATGACAGGAAGAGGAAATGGTCTGTAGAGTGTACAAGTGGATGCATTATAGATTTAACTTGATCCATTTTTGTGTGGAGGGGTAACATGATGCCTAAATAGGGAATTCAAATGGTACTTAGTGTTTGTGTGGCAGACTCAAACAGCACTCCTGAACCCAATCTGGTCCTCATGATGAAACAATTTAAATGTACCAGCTGCCCTGCTATGTACTGGAACTGTAAAATCACACCAGATTGATTCCAGGAAAGACAGAAATTGATACAAGCAGACAAAGCTGAAGACCAAGTTTGTATAAGTTACATTGGATAATTCTCGTAGTTGTGCCATATAATAACTAGGGCATACATTAAAATGCAACCAGCCTCACTTGAATGTATATAGCTAGCTATATATTTCAGTAAAGTACAGTCCATGAGCATAACTTGGCCAGTACATTTTAGGCAATAGAACTGTAATCTGCTTTCAGTGGCTGACAGATAGAAGGGATAGCAAGCCAGACGAAGCACTGAATGGCAGCTTGGCAATCGACACCTACCTATTTGGAGCTGTGCAGGGAAGTCTGTCCGTGCTGTGCTAACACAGTGCGCGCTATCGCTTTACCCGAGTAAACAGTGGAAGTGTTCCCAGCCGAGCGGGGCAAATGACGTCAGCCAATATGGCGGAATGGCCAAAAGGCGTGTAGCCCTCGCTGAAGTAATGGGCGACATTAACAACAATCTGAATGCAGGGTTCAGCAATGACGTTGAGTTTTGAGCTGTTTCGTAGCCGATAGTGGCCAAGTAGAGCATTTTGTTATCGTGAGCTCCTATGAAGAACACCGGGCTATTGCACAATCTAGGTGTCTTGGGTTGACTGGGACGGATATACATATATACATATATACATACATACATATATACAAACGGGGGACGACAATGCGTCACGATTACTTGCCTTGCCTTTCGGCTCGGCAATAATTTGAATTAGGTTAAGAGTGTACAAAATGCATTCGTATATAAAACCTTTGTATATGAACACATTCGCTTGCTGATAAATTATTGATCTAGGCACAAAATAGTGCAGGAATTGTTCATGCACAAGTGCCGTATGAACAGCAAGCACTTGGCCAGTGTGACAGTGGGACAGCCATGATATACATGTCTTAAATGCATCTTAATACGTCTTAGGAATGGAGAAAAAGAGTGCCTAAGGTAACTACACCCAATGCTTTCTGAGGTGCGGAAAAGGAATGACACATGCCTGGATACTCAAATACTACAGGGTAGGGATGCATTCTTTTTACACAGACCAGTGCGACAGTGGGACAACCATAATATACGTGCCTTAAATGCATCCTAGTATGTCTTAGGAATGGAAAAATGGAGTGCCTAAGGTAACCACATGCAGGGCAGGGATGCATTCCTTTTACAAAGACCAGTGCTATGGAGTATACACTAATAATTTACCTCTATATTATGTGTCATTGCTGAAGTGGAGCATGCGCAGGGCATGCCTTATAAGAGATAACTCGCTACATACCATGCTAAGCACCTATACATATAATCTTCAGGCGATTATGCTATTTCTTTAAGTTGTGCAATAGGTAGGTAAGCTCTTATGTTAAGTGCATACCTTGTCCTTGGGAGATGTTCTGCTGCATTTAGATAATTGTTCACGGGGAGTGGGGGGGGGCAACATTGAGGATCCAAGAATTACGGTAGGCAATATTTGATGTAAAGTTGTGCAATACTCTGTTGACATGTGGCTTAAATTGCAAGGGAGGAGAATGGGGCAAGGTTACGGCAAGACCCTCCCCCCAAATGTATACCCCTGTGCTGTCTCTTCAATCAGGCTGTAAATAATTCCATCCAGATAATCCAAAATTCAAAATAATTTAATGAGAACCTATTTAGGTATGGGCAGAGATAAACGATTACTAAACTATTAGGAGACATGGGCTGGCATCCAATGTCTGTAATAACCACCTGTGTCAGATTCTTCCTGAGGCTATAAGCAAAATGTCACCAAATTGATTAAATCACATTATTGTTACAGAATCATGCCACCTAGTAGGAAGGGCTTACTCAACAAAGAAATTACTACAGAATATGCAAGAAGACCACAATCATTTTACACCAAAACTTGATTGCATACATAGATCAGTAAGCTGCAAACATGCTTTGCAATTTGCTTTCTCTGCTTATAGAAGACTGGAGAGATAAAGTCAATGAAATTAGAACCAAATCGGAGTCAGGGCGAAGATTTCCCTTTGAAGAGAAGCACAGACAAAGAGGTATGTGCTTACTATTAGAACAGTTGGGAAGAGGAGTTTGATGGCTAGCCTGCGTATGGGCTGTCTCCCATTGGCAATGGAAATGAGGTGGTATTCCCACATTCAGTACAGGGAAAAGGAGTGTCGGTTGTGCGGAAGGTGAAAGGTGGAGGACCAGTCACACTTTTTAGCCATCTGTCCAGCTATTAATGATCTTAGATTGCAACTTTACAACCACTGTTCCTCTATCTCAGACATACTCTCCCAAATTAAATGCCCTTACAAAACAACATTAAGTTTAATACTCTGTGAAACTATGATAACAACATTGTAAACTTCCTCATTGGTTCTACTCACATAGACAGCAAATCATGTATAGTTAATTCTATTATCACAGTCACTATGTTAATCCTCTAGCGTATTAATAACTTTTGTACCATGCTGTAATCACTTAGCATTATATATACCCATCTGTTTTGTAGATAACTATCACCATAATAGTGTTATTAGTAACAAGTAAGCCTTTCTATTGGCTGAGCAGCCCCTGCTCTGTGTATGCTCTTTCGTCACTTTAAAGGTCCACTGTCGCATTTTTTTAAAATTTTTATATTGATAGTGCTTTGTGAAACATCTTCAATGATACCCATTTCAGTGTGCTCTGCCTCACGATGGGGGAGTTACGAGGGCGCAAAGTTGCAAAAAGTCCAATTATGCGTGGGCGTTTCCGGTCTTCCGGTGGCAGCAATGCTAAAACGTCGTGACGTCATAGTAGGCTCCGGAATGTTTGCACAAGTATGGAGGAGAGTAGGCCAGGCAACGGACTGAACAAGAAATCGTTATCTCCTGCGAGTCTTAATCTTAAGATGAAGGCGAAACTTCTTGAGACAATGAAGGAGATACCCCTGCTGATTCTGAAATAGATCTGGGCATGCGGGTTGCGCAGCCGTACGGCACGACATCAATTTTGCGTCACGACCAATAATAGGGTGACACCCATCCTCAGCCCTACAAACGCCGATTCGCACCATTCTTGGACTGTTACAAGAGCATACGAAACAGAGGGTACACTAGCCTAGAGCTGATTTGTCACCTCCTACAAGGCGTAACAGCTGAAATACGAAGTGTGCCGAAAACATTTCGGAGCACTTGGCACGTATTTCAGGTTACTGGCTCGCACATCGCGAGATGTAAGCATCTCTCCACTCCTACTTGCCAGGTAGTAGGGCACACACAAGCTCTGGTCACAGCAAAAGATTCAGAGGAAAACCGTCCCCTGCTCTCTACCGAGAACGGCTGTGCAGAACACCAGGAGGTGGGGCATCGAAATGGCCCTGGGACGCCTTTTTCGTCATCCTAAAGCTACTACTCACCCTTTCGTCCTTTGCAGCGATTTGTCGTCTTCTCGATTGGCTTTCTTTGTGCTAGGAAAGACTCTCCTGTAAGTTAAAGCGCCATTCAGATTCTGACGGATGTACTAAGAGTGAGCAAAGTGGTTGTTGCTAGAATACTTACACCAAGAAACAGCGAAATGGCAGGTAGGGCATCAGTCGCAATCCGAAAGGCGCTCTAACGTACGGGAGAGTCTTACCAAGCACAGAAAGACCTGCCAACAGCTGCTGGCCACCGCTTCTTCAGACTATCGCTCTTTGTGAAATGAAGCAGCAACCGTTGACTCCACCATAGATAGGCCCTACTACATCCTCCAGCAACGCATTTGTGATGCATCCGGGCGAGTTCATCAGCAAGAGGGACGCGAATAGCCAGTCGGCGATTGTCTTCCCACACGGCGTGTGACACGTTCAAGCATAGACACAAGTGTACGGCAAGCCTACTGTGACGTCACAGCAATATGGTGGATTTCTTCGGCCGATTTTCTGGAAGTGAGCCATTATCGCTCTACCAGGGAATTTCGAAGCGCTCTAACAGCGATTTTCGGTGGTTTTAGACGATTATCTATCATATAAAGGCAACTTGTATAACCGTGACAGTGGACCTTTAATTAAAATATAAATAATGCAAATAACAATATTAATAATGGAATCTCCATCATATCGTCATAATATATAAATATATGAACAAAGAGTAAACTTGCACTCACTGTCTTTGCCACTAGGATTTTGATTTCTTTCTTTGCTGCCTCGCATCGTCGGTTATCTCCAATCATTGTGACAAGACCAACATCCTGGGTGTGCAAAATGAGGCATGGCTTATTCATACTTACATATATATTGAAATTAATATATCAAAAATATTTAATAGCCTGTAGTAGTTAATTTCACACATCAGAGTTGCATGTGTGCTTTGCCACCGTACGTACACCATATGGCAATGTTCCTACAACTTCTGTCATACTATCAGTCCCAATATATATAATTATTGCACACAAAAACATTAAATCAAGATCTTTTGTCTGGATTCTCTCTAAAAGCTTTGCCACCCAAACAATTTCTAACTGCTATTATTATCCTGGTTTTCAAATAATTAAACATCACTCTTCACATCAATTTTCCAGACAGTATGTACAATATACAATATTTCAGCTCAGTCTCAGCCGCTTATTGCAATATTAGCAACAATTCACTTGGAGGGTGCCCATGCACATGCAGTTTCTATCTCTTTATATACACAGCTTCAACATGTCTGACATGCATGCATATTGCATAAGCACATTCTTGGAACAAATAATGGCCAAACATATACACTACTTGTCAGCATGGAAGATCCTGTTTGAACGAGATAGCATTGGACTACTAGCTTACCTACCAATGAGTTCCAGCTCCAACGTTTCACTAGGTGCTCTAACAATGCACTCTAAACTCCAAAGTTTCTCAAACCATTGTAAGGATCACTGGGATATAATCTGAAATTGGCCACCCATGATGATTGTGTTCATTTCAATTATAAACACACTTCCACACCAAGTGAGGAATAATAATTCAATTCAATTCAATTCAATAACCAAAATGGATACATCTCCAATACTGGAGGTCATCCCTATACTTATACACTGATATGTTAGCATGGCAAGTAGTTAGTTATACGATATAGAAGCTATTTAAAATTATCTGTCCATCTTGAGCGTGGTCTTCCTCTTGGTCTCTTCCCCTCCATCTCTCCACAAAAACTTTCTTTGTTAACCTCTCATTGCTCATTTCTTCCAGTCTAACCCTCCAGTTCTCCTGCCTTCTCTTCACTGCATCCAAAACACTTTCTTGTCTCAACTTCTCCCTAATGTCTACATTTCTCATCCGATCCAACCTAGTCACACCTTTGATCTGCCTCAACACCTTCATCTGGGTGGCCTGCACTTTCAGTTGCTGCTGCTTAGATAGAGTCCACGTCTCACAACCGTACAATAATGTTGGCATCACTGTGGCATTCACTACTTTCAGCTTAGTGCTCCTGCTCAATTCCTTCCTTCTCAGTACTACATCATTCAACCCTCCGATCACCCGTGTTGCACCCCCAATCCTTGCCTCTACTTCCTTCTCCATTCTCCCATCACTACTAATCATCACACCCAAGTACTTCATTGCATCTACCTGTTCTATTACCTCTTCATCAATTTTGACTACACATTCCTCTCTCTTCCTTGCAATCCTCATCACTTTAGTCTTTCTCCAATTCACCCTCAGCTCCCACCTGCTCAGCACATCACTCATCACCTGTAAATTGTGCTGTAGCCCTTCCACTGATTCTGCCATTACCACCATGTCATCCGCAAAAAGGAGTAGCCCTACATCACCAGTTGACAACTTCACCTCCCTCAGAAACTGCCTTCTTGCCTCCCTCATCACACTGTCGATAAACACATTAAAGAGCCATGGTGAGATGGTGCATGGTGTGATTTTTTCCTCTTCATTCATTCATTGGAGGAATAATAATAATAGGGAAATATAAAAATACCTCATGATCAGAAATTTTGGCAACGAATTTACTTTGGAGGGTTGGCTGTTTCTTAGAGTAATGCACCAATATTTCTTCAGCCAAATGTCATTATTATTGCAAAATCAGTATTGGATCAATATTATATTACAAGGATTGCAGCTGGATGCACCAGGCCTATAGGTTAATCCATGGAATGGAACAAGTTCACTATCAACAGCTGCATGTATATGAGGACACCACATTTCTAAATACGTTTGGCACCAAAGGCAGGAGAAGAGCTTTCTTAGCTTGTCAGTGCAAGGAAAACAACCCAAACCAATAGCATCGTGTATGTAGCTGCCATAACGACTGACAGTGATATTGTATAGTAACTGTTGGTTACTTAGGCAGAAAGATTTTGGCAGCCTGTTCTCTGTTTCGACATTGCTGCAGTAGCCATAATTGTGTGTCTGCTCACGTGCAGTGGCTGAGCATCGATCAGCAGTTCAACCTGCAGCAGGCTTGAAATGCCTTTGTGTGTTGAAGAATTTGTGGATGTGTATGAATATCATTATGGTATAAGTCTTACAAACATTCTGTCAGTTGTCATAACTTCAGCGACCTGCCAAAATAATCACCTTCCAAAATTATCAGCCATACACTAGCTAAACTTCAGGACGTATGCAAGTTGAAGTTAGAAAATGCTACAGAGTTGAGGATGCAACAGCAAATAATTAATTGAAACCAATTGAAGGCATGCACTCGAGTAATATGCCACAAACCTATGTGATTAAGGCAATACCATAATGCATTTTGTGGTACTATAATAATTATCACCAATTGAAAAGCCAATAAATGAAGAAAGACAAATCACACAATACTACATACCTCCCTTGGTCCAGGGACAATCCTGATGTTGAACACACCAGTTTTGGCCTCGATTCTCTTTATATTCTGCCCTCGCGGTCCAATAATAATACGCTGAAACTTGGAAGGCACTTCAAACTGGAAACATATAGCACATAGGATGCATAGCGTCTCGTTATGGAAAACTTGGCACACACACTGTACTCTGTGTATACAACTTCAAAATTTTCACATAATTTATAATACAATTCTATAGGAGTGGCGTCCTACAAACATGTGTCAATAAGTCAACACTCACCTGAAGACCATCTTTTTGCTTCTTTATTTCACCCTCTATGTGTGCATGCAACTCAGCAAACAATGTGGACTGCATACAAAGAGTATATTTCATGACAGCTAAATTTGTGAGCTTATTTGAAAAAAAGGCCCACCTGTAGCTATTTGTCGATTTTGAGTTAGTGGAACTGGTGGAAGCACAGTATAGATGAGCTCTTGTTGCACTTTGTTACACTTCAATAGCTGCTCCTGTTCCAAAGATACACTCGCTTAAAGAATGAAAATATGCTCAGTGCAATTATGAGTAAATGGCCCATTACCATTCTGTTATTATATTTGTTAACATGGTGATGGTGTAACTATTCTTCCTGGTTTTGAAGCACATGAAAGGACTACAGGTTTCAAACTTAGCCAAGGTGTTGGGACAATACCACAGGTATGAAAGATGCAATAATCCGAATTTACTGAAAACATTACTCTGCAGTGACACTTCATACATAGCAACAATTGGGCCCTTTTGTCAGATCCGCTCACATATATTAATTGATAGATAATGTTATGCTGTCAAGCAAGTGTCAGAAGACACATAGTAAGGTCAAGGTGATGGGGTGGGTACAGATCTAGCTGGATGTACTTAATCATCCTGAGAGCAACGAATAAGTGCATTTGAGGATCAAGACTGAGGTGGAGTGGGCTTGGAATGGATGATGGAGCTGAATTGGCCATCATCAAGAAAATACGAACATTCACTTACTCATTCATACTGACAGTCCATCCAAAAATTGTTTCAAAATTAATTATAGTACATTAATGCCATTAACTACCAATTTACAAACATGTCAATGTCTAGATAATGCTATGTGTAGGTCTCAATGTGTGCTACAACATTTGCACAAGCATACATAGATCATTGGCGGAAGCCCAGAAAGGTCTTTGTAAGTCATTAGTCAGCCAAGGTAATGAAAGGGCAGTGAATTAAGACATTACCAAGCACACTAGTACCATTATGACCAAAGCTGTTTTTCTATGACCCTGACAATCATGTACATAATTATTTAGTCGACAAGACTTTGAAAGTTAAAATGTCCTGAAGCTACTTTGTTGCATGTATTGTTCAAACTAGTCTAAACTGACTCAATGTCCTTGTAGGTCATTATCAGAATAACTGTAAACCAACTGAGGATCATCACATACTAGGCAAAGTAAACCAGCTTGTGTAAGGTGTAATTAAGGCGGCATTTACACGAAAACATCTTTGGAAACAACCGTTTTCGAATCATCTTTATACTGCACCGTTTACATGTTTCTATACACATCTTTTCGTACATCAAAACCGGAAACCTCAGAAACAATGTGATGATTACAAGCATATGGCAATTATGTGACTGTAGACTATGTAAAACCAAGTGTTTGTTGACAAGGGCACATGTCATTTTCAGTCACACGATCAATTTTGCTGTTTACATGAAGAATTATTGTGGCCCCATTTTGTAAGTGTCCACCTTCAACAGTAGATTTGGATATGATCTTCATCAATTTTCACTAGCGCATTGTCATCATTTGTGTAAGCAGTAAGTCAAAACGGTGTCAATTTGCACCATTATTGTCCAAAAGCGTTCTAATGTATATAAATGCTATCTAAAACTCTTTACAGGGACATGTAGGACATTGGAGTTTTTTCTATTGGCAATATTAGTTTGAATGCTGTTGAAAGGCATGTGTAACACAGGCTGTGGCCAAAGCCAGCCGGCAAAATCACAAAAACTGTCTACCTTAAACAAAATCTGAATTTGTTCTGTCCTCGTATCCAAACATCTAAGTCGCTGTTGCCCAGGAGGGCCTAATAGAATTGCATGCTATACACCTCTGGAAGTGCATCAGAAATGACCCCACGTAAACAAATGCTATCACAGATTGGAGCCATGGAGCCAACACCATTCTAATTGCATTCCCATAGCATTGCACTAATTGACTTCCTGAGTGTGACCTATATGAACATGTACACATACGTAAATACAATCATTAGTCAAGACAAGCACTCAGCTGTCCAGTTTCAGAGCTTTGTTATAAACACTAGTCACACATTATTGATCCAGATTACTGCTATTTTACAGCAGTTATGTTCCTGGTGCATACTGAACATTTCTAAGTGCAATCATGCACCAATCTGAAAAAAGAATCATCAGACTGCAATCCACAGTGTGGCAGAATTATTATCGAAGAAGGTATAAAGTACACACCTTGAAATCTTGAAGCTGCTTGAGTTCGGCTTCAAACTTAAGGTGGTGCTCCTCCATCAGTTTTTCATACTGGTCTAGGAAAAATTGATGCCGATCTTCCATTTCCTTCCTTTGTGCAGAAAGCAACTATGGAATGGCAGCATAAAGTATGTAAATGTATAATTACTGTCTTGCAAAACATAGAACTATGTAATCCACAACAGCATAAGAGCATCCCCAGCATGACCGCTACCAGCTACTTAAGATTTTAAGCCATTGGCCCAACTTGTATAAGGAATGAACAAGAAGCAGAAGAAAATTCACAGCACTACCAATAACCTGTGTCTGTGTATCCACTACTTCAGTGAGCTTCTGCTGCAGGACTGTAGATGCACGCCAACTGGGATCTGCTACCTCAAGCACATCGGAAGTTGCCATTTGACTTAATTGCTCTACCTCTGTCTTCTCTACATTGGGAACAGCACCTCTGCTTTCCTTCAAACTTAGCCGCAAAGTGGTGCCCTCCTACAAAATTCCAAAACAGTTTTAAGGACATTAGCACAACACTTGTACAAATGTAATTATGTAGTGTTGAATGTATACACAGCCTGGTATATTTGTATGTTACAGACAGATAGGAGTGTTTGTGCATTATACCATGGATGTGCAGCTACATGTTGTGTTCATGAGTAGCTATGCATACATCATGAACACTTGATTGGATTGTTACATCTGGCAACGAGGAGGCTTTGCATTTGGAACAAACTAATCATGATGGTTAGCCAGAAAGGGCATTGTTGTGAAGGGATAGATGTTAGAAATGCTACTGTACAGCTGTATGAGGTGAGTTTAAGAGTTCTTTTCAGGTATCAGTTTGATTTAAGCAACATAAGTGTCAAAATTCTAGTAAAAATCGAGAATTTTGGTCAATGTTGCGGCATTACCTAAGCAAGCCCAAGGCCTAAATCACAATTGGAGGAGAATGCCTGACTTATGTAGCACAAGACTTTAATTTTCTGTTGCTGTGAAATTAAGTTACTGTGGTAATGTTTACTGACCATAGACAAGACATCACTGTCCATATATCTTCGAATGTTTCGTCAGGGCAAGGTTTTCAGAAGCAACGTCATTGAAAAGTAAATTGGCCAGCTTGCTGAACATGATTACTTAATAGAAGAACATGACGAGCGAACAAAAGTTGGCGGAGGCCATTTATAATTGGCAAAGGACCGCCTTTAGTTTGCGAGTTGTTGCTGCTATTATAAGGTGCCACGTCAATAAAGAAAGTTGGGAACCCAGCATTGGCAATCCAATGTACACGTTTTGTACACAGCTGACGAAGGCCTTCGGGCCGAAACGTCCTGCATTCAGTTGTTGAATAATCTGCTACGTATTGCCCACAAACTATGTATTCGCCTACATTGGCAATCTAGTTACTTTGAAAGGCACATTCTTGAGTACAGTATCTACAGTAAGGTATCCATACGGACAGCAGGAGAGCTATCAGGCAGACAAGGTGAACAACATGGCTATTACATCAACTTACAATAAGTTCTTTCATTGCCTGCACTTCCCCTCCAATGGCAAGTTGGTGCTTGTCCATCTTCTCAGTCAGTTCATCTGCATTCTAATGAAATAAATGCAAACACATGCACTATAATAGATACAAAAACCGCTTTGCATAGAAAATAGAATAACAGTTAAGCTGACAAAATATATGTGTACCATGACCAACATCTAATCTAATTGCAACAAGTATCAAAAATATGATAATATTATTACTGGATGTAAACTCTGTGTGATGAAATGTATTAAGAACTCCAATATCTTTGCATGCATCAGTGCAAAATGCACCACTGCCCGAAACGAAAAGCTTATTTCTGTGATCTTAGGACCCATTTCCGGCATTTAGTGCTTTCCGCAGCTGTATCCAGTATTAACATCTTAGTGTAAAATTGAACGTTAACTGGAGCAATTGATCCATTAAGAAAATGCTTTAAGGTATATATAAAACAGACTTCAGAGATACAAAGGTATGATCTTGATATGATTGAATATGCACATGAATTCCTTCACTTGCCTACCAATCTTCTCCAATTATTTAAATGTAGATGAGTTTATATCATCGCTTGGGGATGGAGTGACGAAATTAAGGTAGTTAGCACCTTTGCTGGTGGAATCTTTTAGATAATTGAAATGAATTGACATATGAAACTTTGGTGCTCAGGTACATTAATGGAGAGAGCTAGTTTGACTAGCTCATGCAGGAGTGCTGTCAAAATGACAGCTTTAATTTGATTCGTAAATGTTAAATTTCAATGATAGGCTTGGAACCCTGCTTAAGGGTGGGTACTTAGTAAGCACAACAGTCAAGCATAAACTTTTAGCCACCATATCCACTGCAATTGATATACATTACTTCATAGCTTGCATAAAATCATCCATCCAAGTGCACTCTAATGCCAAACTTACTGCCTTCCTCTTTCCACCATTGGGCTCTAATTTTTATGATTTTCAAGATAGAGCTCAAATAATATGCCAGAAGTGGATGCAATATAGTCTCACGTAGCCAGACCACCATATTGGTCACGCGCAGACTCCGTCCTCCCAAAAGAGAATCTGGGGACTAACTCCCTCTTTTTTGTTATGGCAGTCCACCGGAAGTTTGGATTGTTGGTAATTGATGAGTCCATATTTGGCCGCGAAGTCAACCAATCGCCATGTCTGTCAGTTCGAAGTTGCCAACGTTCACCAAAAGCAGTACGCAGTCAGAATTGTCTTATTCACAGTCCCTATCACCGTATTGCAACGACAGCTGTAACTGCACTCGGAACTGGAGGGAACGTGCTAGAAGTCGATTTCTATGTGCACGTGCAACAAAATAGGGTAAGGAGCTTCATACATCTACTCGCAGGAGAGATGGGACGACTAAAGACATTATCCACATTGCAGACAGGGCTAAGGAATGCGGATAAGATGATTCCGTCTGCGTGCTGCTTTCTGTGAATGACGGCAACCTTGAACTGACGGACGTGGCGATTGGTTAACCTCACGGCCAAATATGGGCTCATCAATTACCAACGGTCCAAACTTCCAGTGGACTGCCATAACAAAAAAGAGGGAGTTAGCCCCCAGACCGTCTTTTGGGAGGGGGGAGTCTGCACGCGACCAAAATGGTGGTCTGGCTACATGAGACTAGCTGCAATATGGCTGTTACAGCTTAACCCATTAGGGCCCAAAGACGCAAATTTGCGTCAAATATTTGTATGCGCTTAAGGCCCTATGATGCAGATTTGCGTCAAAACGAACTTTGCCTTCGTTTGGCTGCCAAGAACGGAGGAATGGTACTAACTTTTCACAGCACGCCTACTAGTCATTTGGCCATCATTTCGGACTCTCGCCGTCTCTGCTGGTCGTTCTCGCGCCACGCAATCAAGCGCCGAACGTTTTGCGAAGTTACGCACCATTTTGGTGTGTGACCAGAAAGCTACCACGTACTACGTAGCGACGAGAACGAATGCAGTCGGCTGTTGAACAAATAGTCCAGCAGCTAGAGTGGCTCCTAGGTTCTGTTCTGGGTCACAGAAGTGCCAGCAAGTAAAATACAAGCGTTCGCTTACTGTTCTCGTCTTCTTCGGCAGCACACGCTTACAAAGAATCTAGAGCTGGGCCCTGAACACCCCATAGCCTTTCTAAGAAACAGCACCATAGAATGCAACACCCAATGTCAACATTTTGTGCGAGGAAAGCCAGGAAGCCACGGGAAAGCAAAAGTACGGGTTTGTACGTAGCCGCCATTTTTAAGCTGGGCTCACAGTACACGAGCGCGAAGTTTGAAATTTGGTCCTAATGGGTTAAGAACAAAGCAAGGAACTAAGCAAGCTCGTTGCCATCTTTGTTTTTTTTTGTCTATTAGCCCTTACTACATGCTCATTTTCATTCAGTTGGCATGACAATGAACATCAGAGATCGCAAGATGCGGTAGCCTGCAATTGCTGATTGCACTATCAATTTGGAAGTGGTAAGTAGGAATGCCCCTTATGAAAGCATTCTACTAAGCTGATTTTTCTTTAAGTTTGTTTAAAGATACTACTGATTTAACACCTTTGTCAGTCTTCTCTAGCCCAACTCTAATGGCACCAATTTATCAACAAACATTTGACCTGAGGAGTGACAAATGTTTAGAGCAGATACAGTGCACACCCTGGAGAATGTCATAACCATTGATTTTGCAATAATATTTTCTGGTGATTAATTATTATATCTACCATATGTACTTTAATTGTTCATCCGTCCAATTATTCATCACCTGCTCCAATGCGTTGTGCTTGGTTTTTAATTGATGACAAAGAACGACGTATTCCAATTCCTTGTTGTGATCTCTAACGAGCCATCACAGGCATGCTGCAGTCATGGTATCTACCATTCACAGCAGGAATCATTTTACACTCATCGACTGCTCAGTTCAACTGCTGTCCCTTGATTCACATGAGTCTCATCATTATAGTTGCCATGCTTCTGCCGTATGATGAATTCTTCGGTGAATGCAAGCATCCAAAAGTCATAAATTGTAGCACACATCACTGTTTGCGCCATCAACTTGAAGGTAATCACTGAACTCTCTGCAAGAAGCACCTCTATAATGTGATTTCCAAATATTCGTCTCCTATTCTAATGATTGAAATTCTAAATATCACCCTCTGCTATCTATCTATGCCCCTATTCACATGTTTTGCAATCCAAACAGCTGGAAATTAGAGAACATACGGTACTCCTAAAGTAAAACCCTTACGTACTTCTGCAAAGGTGTCCTTAAACTTGTGGAGCTCTTCAATAGTTTCACTCAAGGACTCTAACTGAATTCTTTTGGAGAGCACTTCCAGCTCTTCAGCAAGAGTTTCCAGTTTACTCATGGCAGCTGACATATCCTTCAGAAAATGAAAACATCCAACATACTCTGCAATGATTTGAACTTTCAATGATACATAATGCATGCACACTTCTTCAAAGATCTAAAATTGAAATACCAATGTAAGTATGCACAATTACAATAATGCATGCAATAATCAATGATTAAATAAATTTAGAATAATCTTGAGCAGAGCAAAATTGTATATACATACAAATTAATTGCAGATTACATCCATTGAGTTGTGTGCATTCTTAAATACAATAGATACCCATGATTCAGCTCAACTATGAACCTCTACAGCATCCTGCGATTATTAGGGGAAAGCAATCAAACGTTGTCTTAATCCGGCATATGTAACACTGACTTATAGAACTACAGATTGAGGATCACCTTTTACATGAAGGGGTAAACCCATAATTTTATATGCTGGTGCATATTATTGGATTCACAACTGGTTGCATGAAGGATATTAATATTGTTACTCACTTGGCTGGCCAAATTTTTGTCAATCAGTTTGGATACTTGCTCTTGGAGCTGGATTTTATCCTGCTGGTATAACTCTCTCTTCTGAAAATGGGCCGTTTGACTGTGCATGCTCTCAGTGACTTGCTTTTGCAAAGTTAGCAGCCCAGATTTCATGTCTGTGAACATCTTCTTCACTTCTTGTAGCATTCCTTGATCTTGGCACACATCATCCTGAATGCAAAATAAATATCCAAGGAACATGAAAATGACATATGCATATTACCACTAGCAGACAAGCCTGCATTCAGCAAGCTTCTCTTCCATCGCACCCGATGCCTTCCCTTCCAATGCTGTCCCCGATGGCCACAGCAACAATGTTACTGCTACAGCTAGTCTTACGCTGGCTAAAAATCAAATAATAGCTGGTGATAGATGATTATTCTATAATAACCCGCATAGAGCGACAGCGAATCAAGTCTGGTAATAACTGGAAGTCAACAGGAACAATAATTAGAAAATGGCCATCATAGGATACGAGCAGGAATGTGAGCCACACAACCGGTGATCGAACCCAGGACAGGCCGGGGAGACCATATCAACACTTTGCACAGAGCTTTAACAGAATGGGGCTGTGGCTGAGCATGGCAGCCAAACGGTGACCAATAATATGAAGAGGAAGGGTAAATAGTCACTACCGGATAACAGCTTGGTGGCTGAAACTCCACAGTACTGCGTAGGTCCTGGGTTTTATTTCCTGCTGTATGGTTAACCCATTAGGGCCCAATGACGCAGATTTGCGTCAAGACGAACTTTCCTTTCGTTTGGCTGCCAAGAACCGAGGAATGGTACGAACTTTTCACAGCACGCCTAGTAGTCATTTGGCCATCATTTCGGACTCTCACCGTCTCTTCTGGTCGTCTCTTACCACGCAATCAAGCGCCGAACATTTTGCGAACAAACGCAGTCGGTTGTTGAACAAATAGTCCTGCAGCTAGAGCGGCTCCTAGATCCTTTTCTGGGTCATAGAAGTGCCAGCAAGCAAAATACAAGTGTTCACTTACCGTTCTCGTCTTCTTCGGCTGCACGCTTGCGAAGAATCTAGAGCTGGACCATGAACATCCCATAGCTCTTCTAAGAAACAGCCCCATGGAATGCAACACCCAATGTCAACATTTTGAGCAAAGAAAGCCAGGAAAGCCATGGAAAAGCTAGAGTACGGGGCTTGTACGTAGCCGCCATTTTTAAGCTGGGCTCACAGTACATGAGCGCGAAGTTCGAAATTGGGTCCTAATGGGTTAATGTTACCTTAAAAATTTTTCTCCCCACTCTGAACTGCAATAGAGAACAACTTCACTCTTCGGTCACAGTAGCTTGAGAATCACCTAGTTATCACAAGCATTGCTTAAGTTATCCCAGATACCAATTGCCATTTTATTTAACACTGGTCACAGCATCAATTCTTCTACAAATCCCTTCAATACTGTAAGTATAGCAGCTGCTGCAGTAGAGAAGGTTCAATCAGCTATTCTTCAGTGATGGCATAGAAAGTCCTAATGGTAGAGCCTAGAAATTTGCTGAATGCTAAAGTTTCTGTACATTCGCATGTGGGTTATGTCCAGATTTGTTTACATCAGGTAATATGACACATGAAGGTGTGAATTCCTGTGTTGCCATGGTAATGCCAGCGTTGGCACGTGACAAGCATGTGATCAGATAGGTGCCTGAGGCCGAAATCTTTTCAAAATAGGGTATCTTGCAGCTAGAAACGTGCTCAAATACGGCGATAGCCTTACCTTGCAGCTCTGATCAAAAACGTTTTAGTATAACCGCCGAATAGCACGACGAATCACAGCACCGTCGGACATTTTCTGGAAATGTCAAGGGGATATCACGTGTTATCACGAGTACGGAGGGCTTTTGGCCAGTGCAGTCAGGAAATCAATGTGTGGTAATCGTTGCGATGCTTTCTCGTCGAGATCAACATGGAAAACGGTTAGACAAGTAGATTTTCTAGCCTTTCCATGTGGCATAATGCTACCCATTGTTCCTAGCTGGAGTTATGCGAGCTGATATTTTTAGCACCAACTGTTAGTCGAAGTTATCTTATGATAACTCCAGAGCAGAATGGTTTAACAACTTATGCCACATGGACAAGTTAGATAGTGCTAATGCGCATCAGATGAAACCGTTTTCTGCCGGCTGTGACTTTCCGCCGATTACCACATGGGCTTTTACTGCTTTTACGATCACTTCGTGTTCGCCCGTATATCTCGATGTCGGAAGGGATTGTTAACATGAATCGTCCACAGTTTAATAGAGGGGTTCTTTGCCTTTTGTTTAGTACTAGTCTCGCTCTAATCCAGCTGAGCAAGTATGAGAACCAAGCCAAAGTACGAAGGTCAAAATCAGCCACGCGCAGCAGCCGCATTGTTTACATAGCCATAACTCACATGCGTTCACAGCCAAGAAATTGTGCACATGTGGTGAAACAGCAATTAAACTTGGTTGCAAAGTGAGGGCCTTTCAGATGACGTAGGCACGAGAAAGGGGTTAGTTCTCTAAATACCAGCTTGAAATCTTGCCAACATATTGAGCATTGCATAATTTTCATCGAGGGCATGCCCACAGACCCCCATATCACCCCAGTGTCCATGCACTAAAAATTGCATCCCAGATAGAACCCTGGATGCTAGCTACTTTACTTTTGCTCTGAGGAAGACCAGAGCATCTATCAAAACATTGGCAAGGTTATAAGTAATAGTTAAATTTTGACCAAGAGGTGTCTCTAAGATTAAGACCATGACGCACGAGGGCGCAAAGCGCCCGAGTGCAAAGTAGCCAAATTGTTCATAGACAGCAATTGATCAACATTAAAGAGTTGTAGATTCCAAATGATTGGCGAGGAGCCGGCAGCAGATAGTGTAGCCATAATGTTGCTGTTTCTTGACAAAATAAATAAGCATGGTGTATTGTATTATGTGGCGTTAGCTAAAAATTGTTATCACAGCTGCAGTTTCATTGCTATATATAGACCACAGGCCTAAGTCACGCCCATGCTCTAAAAGTGGTATTTAGATCATAGGCGCAAACGCTGCATATCAAAGTAGAACATGGCTGGACAAAATAGACCACAGCGCATAACTACAGCTGAGGAGTGTACGACGCTTAGAAACTTCGTTTAGATGCCCATTACCATGGCAATGTGATCAATACCCTCAAAGGGGAATTGCTTTTGCAGTTAGCCACTGCGAGGCAATAGATTGAAGGTTAATCACTGAATATTACGCCTGACCTACCAACTACACCAGTATTAGTGTCTCAGTTGGTAGGGGGGCACGAAGCCCTATTGGTTGGCAACCAGTGATCGCCTCCCCCAGTCATCCAACAAAGATGGAAGAGCCACAGACAGGTGTTTCGCCCTAATTGGGGCTCATCAGTGCGCATGTGGGACATGGCTATGTAAACAATGCGCAGCCGATTTTGTCCTTCGCATTTTTGCTTATATCTCCTACAGGCTCAGCTGGATCAGACCGAGACAAATACCAAAGTACAGACAAAGAACTCTTCTATAACTCTGTGCATAAGCGTTGTTAATAATACTTTCTTTAATCGAGTTATAGCGACAATTACGAAGCCACCAAAATAGCAGTAAATGGCGATGTCGAAATCAATGGAAGGGCACAGCGGGTAAAGAACAGCATCATTGGGTGCGCAACAGTACTATCTAACTTTTGCATTAGGGATTAGTTGATCAACCAATCTACTGAGAACTTATAGCAAGAAAACAGCAACTACTTGTTTATTGAAGAAAGTTCGGGTCACCTAACTCTAGATAGGAAAGGCGCAAAGCATAATCCCTCATGGAAAAGTTAGAAAACTCACTTGGCTAACCATTTCAATCTTTATCTGGCCAAGAAATTGTCTCAGCAATTTCGACAACGGCGGATTGTGAAAGCAATGGCAGGAAAGCCTCTTTGCCGAGTGCATCACATGACGTTCTCGTGACAAACCATATATGGAGTATAAAACGGAAGCAAGCACATGATGTCATTCAACGTTCGCCGAGTTTGAAGTGCAAGATTCCTCTGTATAAAGGCTTGAAACGTCGATCCCTTCAAAGTTTGAGAACGATGAAGACATCAGCACTGTTTCCCTCTTACCAAAACTTCTTTTTGTCTTTTTACATTTTGTTTCTTGTCACCGTCGGATATGACGTTCAATTTCTCAATCCTCTCGAATCACGCGCACATCACATGCAGCGAGAGCGTAGTCATGGCAACATAGGAATTTCACACTTTAAGGCGTGAATACCTCAAGGTTCGCCTTATTTAAACGGACTGGATATGTCCCACATGCATGTGGCGTACTGATGGTTAATGGTTGGATGACTGACTGCTTCTGTATCCACCACAAGTTAAACACTTGTGGTTTCAACAGAAACAGACAAGGAGGCTACAGTCATCACGACTGAGGCATTGTGCACAGTGCCCCCTGCCAAGTGAGACACCAATACTGGTGTAGTTGGTAGGTCAGACGTAATATCCAGTGATTAACCTTTGATCAATACCCTGTTGGATCAAACTGGTATTAGGAGAACTAGCCTATTTCTCAAACTTAATTGGTTGTGATAGGACACAAAAATGTGCAAAACCATACCCTAAAATATTGACTTCACTGGTTGAAATCACCTGTGAACTGTCAGTAGTAACTGTTCCGCAGCAAAATTAGAAATATTTCTATAGTAGAGGTATAAGCATATCTGTATGTAGTATTCCAATTTTTATTCATGAGGGAAGACTTAAACAATTATCTGTTACTGAACTGATACAGCACAGGTTTGCACACAGAGGCTTCCACAAGCCAAAAGAGGATACACATCCTTGTTTGCAATGGTATCAGACTTCAGCTAGGTTGTTTGGACCGGAGATACACTGAGCGGGTACCAATGTTGGCTGAGTTCAGTGTCTTCCTCACTGTAGCCTTTACCTTAGTGCAGAGTCTGGAAGACGACCAAGTCGTACTGTGGACCATCCACGAAGACATCGTAAAGTAGCGCACTCCTTCAGCGTTAAGTTACAGACAGTAGCAAAGTGTGCCAAAACATTAGGCACTTTTATCTTCTTGTGTGCCGCCATTTTAATTGCACAACTCAAGTGAAGGCACAAGATATAATTTCCAGGGCAAATGGGTTAATTAGGCATTCATCCTAGTACAAGGAGCCGGAAAGTTGCAATAGAAATGTGCATAGAATAACACTTTCTGTAAGGAGAATATAATGATATAGAGCTGTGCTTGTATATTAACCCATTAGTCTTGAAGTATAAATTGCGCGCCAGCTCCCACTTCCAAAATTTAAACGGCTGTGCATACAAAGAAATTTGACATGTCGTGTTTCACGCTTTTAGGCCATTTCTTCACCCAAACGGCGACGTAGGAGGAATGCTCTATTTCAAGAAGTAGTCCAGAACAGTCGACAGCATTCTCATGCACAATCCAAACTCTTCACACGCGTTCGTGACTCCTGTGAACAGGCATGCAAACATTCGTATTGTCCGACCCCTGTTCTCAGCCCCAAACCATGACGATGAACATTTGCTGCTTGGTTCAGTATCACAGGAAGATGTGGAGTTCTTCCTACACCAATTCATGCCAGCACACACGTACCGAAGCTTAAAATACAAGCAGGAAACGTTGCATATTATTGCTCGCAAAGTAAAGCAGTTTGTTTCACGCAGCTTGCGAGATCAGGAAATGAGATAGGTATGCCAAAGGAAGGCTCTGATACTGCTGCAAGTTCTGTGAAAGTGACGCTGCTGTGGACTGCTCGTAGCCAGAGAAAAGTAACGTTTTGACATATATGCGTCATTCGGGACTAATGAGTTAATGCAGCTGGCTTCACTTTATCAGGAAACTTGGTAGACAAAGCCAGGTGGTCCATCTTCCTAGGGCATTAACAATATATTTAATTAGAGACAAACTTGCCAAGATATGCAAGGTGAGTTGTATTCAACCAACTGGGCCCTGCTAAGACGTGACAGTTTAAATGAGTCATGCAGGCTCACTTCACCATGAAACTTTGTGGACGTGGCCAAGTGGTCCGTCTACCTATGATGTAAGCGGTAGTTCTTAATTAGTACAAAATGGCCAAGGTATGCAAGGAGTATTGTACATTGAGCCAACTGGGCTCCACTACGTCATGATTACATTAACCCTTTAGATGCGAATGACGAGTTTAATCATCATAAATATGTAAACATGTAATTGCAAATGACAAGTTTACTCATCTTAGTAATTGGCACGGTTTAAGAACTGCTTTCTTTTGCTACAGATCTTCAAGCAGACTGCATTTCACAGAGGACCTACAGCAGTGGTTGGATCTTACCTGTTTGCTTTGACTGACAAAGCAAGTTGCTCCAATATCTTCCTTTGTGCCGCTATTTTAAGACCACACACACAAGCACAGAGAATTCTCCAGCAGATAGACACACGACTGCTTACAGCCCATGCATTCACAATGAGAACTTACAGAAACATAATGTATCAAGGAACACACAGTCACGAGAGTAGCTAGTGTTCTGTTATGGCAAAAGCTACATATGTAGTTTGCTACAGTGCAGTATGCGTGGGCTAGGTTCTGAAGAGCATTTAGAAGGGCAACTGTGCACGCTAAGCTTTTAAATGCTACAGACTGTTGAAAACCGTTAGCATGTACAAATCGTGGCGCTCACTAGTTTCTACGTTACTCCTGTCATGTGTACCAGGCGGCGGAGTGAAGTTCTCCGAGGCAGGCGTGGCCATTATCGAAGATGCAGGGTGAAGTCGATGACCTGTTGGGTGCTGTCTCAAAGTTGTCTCCTTGCCTGTTGGCCAGAAGTGCTGTAGGAGTCTTCTAATTAAGATGGTCTATGTACCATGGTGACACGAATGAAAGATAACGTTCGAAACTACACATGGTAAGGAAAGAAGGGGAAGGGAAAAATGGCAGTGAACCGGACCAGCACCAGCAACCTCCAGATCTTTAGCCGACCGTTTAGCAGCCGGGTCATTGGTCACCGCCAACAGCCACTGATCAATTCCCTCCTTATATACCGATGTGGGCGGGCTCTATTCAGAGCCTCCTTTGAAACTTCCACACCGGGCACAAACTAATCGGTGACACTCGGAAATGCTAATTAAGATGGTCTATGTACCATGGTGACACAAATGAAAGATAACGTTCGAAACTACACATGGTAAGGAAAGAAGTCGGAGTCTGTTCTATGATCAGAGACGGAAGAGAACGTCCAAAGTTCGCTATAAGACAACATTTAGAAGCTGGTTTTGAAAGTTCCTTGGTCTCGCACACGGTCCACTTCTGGACGAATAAAATGGCCAACAATATATATTCCTCATACCCCAATACTTTGCCCAATACATTCAATATATGTAAGCATTGACGTACAACCGTAGTTTTGCGTACTATAATTATAATATATCTATATATATAAAGAAGGATTGAGCAGAACGGTTGTTCGCGAACTCCTCCCGTGAGCAACGGCGCATGGACACCAAACTTTCCCAGATTACGGACGCCACACCCAGTCTCAATCTAAAGGGGGCGACGTGCGTGAAAAAGCACCTGCCGAGGAGTGCGCGGCGAAAAACCTCCAAACGACCGTCCGCCATCTTGGAGTTACAGAGAAATTATACGGTTATCTGCGCACGCTCCTATGCTGCCAATACAAAAGAAGAACCCCAACCGTTGTTCGTGAACTCCTCCCGCGAACGTCCACGAAACGTGCCCAAACGTTCCCAGCCATGGCACGCTGTACCTCACATCAATCTAAGGTGGTAGGCATGCTAAAATAAGCTGCTGCCAAGGAGCGCGCGGCGATAACCCAGGATGAACCGACCGTCGGCCATCTTGGATCTTGGAAGAAAGTATGCCGTATCCTAGACGTTCGCGCAGGTGCGAGGATTACATCCAAGCTAGCGCAATACCGAAGCTGAGAAAAAGGAAAGGGGGTTGTCTCACACACAGAAACCATCAGCTTCTTACAACTATCCGTTGTTTGTCTACGGTGATCTTCAATGTAAATTTGCATGCACACATGGTAGCTAGGTCAGTCACACTGACATCACCAGGCCAGCCTGGACTATCCTTTGCCAGAACATGCATGACTAGCCAGTGCATTTCTAGCTGGGGCCTGAGTAGCAATGGCATTACCAGCCTGTGTCCGACCAGCTGGCATACGCCGAGCACGCGGAGAGACCTGCACGAAGGGCAGGTCTGTCCGCTAGTATCTATATAATTTTATATCTGTATCATGAAGCCATACAAAAATGTCAATTTGAAAGCAACATAGGGGCTGCGGCAGGCAGCCCCTAAAAATAGATAGCATGAAGAAAGAGGATTATGAGCTTAGCAAACAGAGAATGTCAAACATGGCCATTTTATGTCCGTCCGCGATATTTGGGAGCTGTAATTGCAGAGGAGTACCTCTTTAGGCTCTCTATCAGTATCACCTTATTAACACAAATTCATGAACACATTTCATTTGATTACAAGATGATGAAACACTAGTAAAACGGTTCTAAGTTTTGTGAAAAACAACTTGAGCATCGCCAAATGCAATGACATTTTTAATACAAATATCAAGCATGTAAAGCCATATGAATACTTAAGCTCAAAAATTATATAATATTAGCTGCAAGGCCCCCGCCTTCGGCAGGCCCTGTATGCTATAGGAGGGTAAACTGTAAAGTGCTTCCTGTAGGGGGGTCTAGTGCGTCCTGTAGAGAGGTCCTGTACGTTTATCGCAGATCCAAGATGGCCGACGGTCGGTTCATCCTGGGTTTTGGCCCCGCGCTCCTCGGCAGCAGCTTATTTTAGCACATCTACCATCTTATATTGATGTGAGGTACAGCGTGCCACTGCTGGGAACGTTTGGGCGCTTTTCGTCGACGTTCACAGGTGGAGTTCGTGAACAACGGTTGGGGTTCTTCTTTTGTATTGGCAGCATAGGAGCGTGCGTGGAAAACCATATATTTTCTCCATAAATCCAATATGGCGGACGCTCGTTTGGAGGTTTTTTGCCACGCGCTCCTCGGCAGGGGCCTTTTTGTGCACGTCACCCCCCTTAGATCGAGACCGGGTGTGGCGTCCGTAATCTGGGAAAGTTTGGTGTCCATGCGCCGTTGCTCGTGGGAGCACTTCGCAGAATGAATACCTAAGCTCAAAAATTATATAATATATAGGTGCACCATTGGCGCCCTGAAAACGAAGACTTACCTGCGAGTAAAGGTGTTCGTGGTCTAGCTGTACATCATAGATGAACTCTCCTGGTACATACACCACTGCAATTCCAATGTCCTCCAGTGCATTGTGATGGCGTGAAAACTTGCTGAGAAGGAATGGCAAGCGAGCGCGCAAAACAGCAAAAAATAGTGTCACAACACTGCAGGCGAATCCTTGGAAATCACTCTCTTCTAGGCCCATTTCATTACACAGAAATTGCTGTACTTCTAGTATTTTTCGGATTTGCAAATCAGATGCCACAAAGGTAGTCTGCAACCCCACGGTAATCCCATTGCGAGGCGAAGTATAATCCTTTAGACTGCTCTTGCAAGCATGCAGGCTCTTCCTGCAGGCATCACCAAGCTTCTGACGAAATATGTCCCACTCAACCTTCAGTGTTTCACTCTTCAAAGCACGAATAAGCCTACTAAGCAGCCTGCAATCCAGGTAATCAATGAATTGCTGCATGAGATCAATGGCTTCTGCACTTGTGCATTTTGGTGAGGTCAGACGGGAGATAGCCTGTTTTGCATCCACTTTCTCTATACGTTGCATTGATGACAGAAGGCGATTGCAAATAAATTTGACATCCTCGCGATCTTTAGTCACTTCTTTGATCTTTGTCATTAGGTGTATGAGGTGATCGTCCATTTCATCTAACTGGGGATAGTATTGTGGTGTACGATGAGCTACCACTGGTACAGTTGAAATGCCTGACAATCCTTCGGCTTTCTCCATTTTCAGTGCTGCATGCATCAAAAGGAAAGTACATGCATGAAATACCCCAGAAAAGCATTTACACAATTACTGCACTGTTAGAGTACAGTATTATATAATATATATATAACATTGGTCCACACGTTTGTCACACAAATTTTATTATAATGGTGAAATATAATTATTATAAGCCTTCATCAGCACGTAAAATAATACATACAGCTAGGACAATGACGACTATGTACCAAGAAGCACACTATGCCATCCCACCTCCTTTGATTGTGTGCAAAATGAGAATGGGCAAAGTTGGCCATAAGTAATCGTGAGCAAACACTGCAGTATAACCTTTGATGTAGCATAAATATTCAAGAATGATCTGGGACCGATTCCTGCAAAGTATAAGTAAAGCTAGAACTGACGCTAGTCAGAAATTCACATAAAGACCTTTCTGACAGCTGATATGCACTGTGGAGGTACAAATCGACCACAGTGCAATTAATGTGGATCTTGACGGGCAGCCATGTGTTTTACAGACATTAGATAGGAGAAATGGCTTACCAGCTTTAATAGAAACTGGGCTCGAGTATATAGAAGCCAGGCTCAAATAGAGGCTAGGTCAAAGATCTTTGGAATAAAAGGCCCAGGCATCTATTTGGACGTGATTTCAACAAATTCGTTGTAATTGAAACCTACTGCTACCGAATTCTTACTGCATGAGTGTTTACTAGCGTGATAAACAGTGGCAAAGGGGTGGAACAAGAAAAGACTAATAGGCAGTACAGACAGAAACAGCAATTATATTATAATAATACGTCTTAGTACATTTAACTTGAAATAGACTGTGTACCAAAGTATACATAATTATAGTGAATATAATAATTATAGACATGTAATCTGTGGAGTTGATCTAGAAGAGCTGTTCACCAGGGCTGATCGTTACATAGCTGTGTAGCTAACCACTAACTCAGACCACATAAAGTTCGGTCTATGGTCAGACGAGTCGCTGTATGTTCATGGGTAGCTCTTCCTCGCCAAACAGCATAACTAGGGAGTCGATCGCGCGGACCAAGAGTTGGCCCACTCTTTCCCGTTGCTAAGAATGCTAGAGAGGATAGCTATTCGTCTGCCAACAAGAAGCTATTGAGTGACTATAGGAATGTAGCTAACTGGCTAACCAAACCAGAGCCCTTACCTTTGAGCAATGCCTCTCCACATTTTCTTTGTTGTTTCTTGTACAGAAGTTCACAGAAGGCCACAATCTCAGCGTCACTGCGCTTCATCATTGCCGAAACTATTTCTTCATTGGCACGAGAGTGCTTCTTCTGGTCCGCCAGACCTCGAATTTCTTCCAACTGAGGTGCCGACAAATATCCCATAGAGAACAAGTCGTTGTAAGTGTCACCAGGGACTAAGTCGCGGACTAATTGCGCATTCGCCTTCCTCAGGGCTTTTTGCGCGGGGGTTTCTGAGGCTGTCATGTCTCCGGCCATTTCGATAACAAAACCCACTTCCGGGAACTGATCACTAGTACCGAAGAAGTGGGCAGGGCAATGCATAACATGGCTGAGCGTTCATGTGATCGAGTAGAAACATGTAGCTAAGCTCTGTTCTTCGGGACACACAATATGTCATATAGTGGGTGCACGTGATTGTGCAAATGCCAATTGAATTATTAGCTATAGATAGCCAAATTGTGTAAAAATTGTTGAAGTCCAGAGAAAATTTGAGATTAGCTAGCTACATTGAATAGAAATGGGGGGCGTGGGGGTGGGGGGGGGGGGGGGGGGGGGGCAATGCAATGGTGGGGAAAGCCTCTCATACATGTAAACATACTAGGGTTGCAGCAGTAATTGTTGTCTGGAGAGTAAGGACGACAGGAATGAAGCTCACTCGCATGATGGATGTAGGGGGGGGGGGGGGAGGACATGGACAAAGACACAGACAGATATGTATTGTAATCGACTTGAGATCGCTCACTTTCCAAACCACAGGAGGACGTACTGAAGCTGGGACTGAACTTTGCACCAGCTCCAACCAAGCTTCCGGTGGTAGACACCATAGCTGCAGTAGAGGAAGGAGCAAGGCAGCTGAGTGAAGAAGATGCTGAGGATCTCCGGGGAAGGGTATGTGGGATCCTTAGGCATGCCAAGCCTCCGAAGGACAACCTGACCAAGGAGCAGAGGAAGGCCCTGAAGGAGCTAAGAAGCCTGGAGGATGAAGTGATCCTGCCGGCTGACAAGGGTAACGCCACAGTGATGATATTGAGAGAGGACTACGACAGGAAGATGAGAGGGATGTTGGATACAGCCACCTACAAACGACTGAAGAAGGACCCTACTGCTACCCAGGAGGGAAGGCTGAGTCGAAGACTGAAGGGGCTGGAGAAGGATGGAGAGATCACAGGGCATCTATACCACCAGCTCAGGCCATCCGGCAGCCAACCTCCCAGGATATACGGCCTCCCGAAGATCAACAAGGCATAAGTTCCTCTCAGACCCATTGTCTCATGCATTGGGGTCCCTTCTTACCAACTCTCCAAACACATCGCCTCTCTCATCTCTCCCTTGGCAGGCAAGACGGACTCACATGTGAAGAACTCCAAGCACTTTGTGGAGGTGATGTCAGACCTGAGGGTTGAGGAGGACGAGATGCTGGTCAGCTTTGACGTATCCTCCCTGTTCACCAACGTGCCCATCGACGAGGCAGTTCAGGTCATTCATGACAGACTGCGAAGGGATGAAACGCTGGTGAACAGGACCACTCTCTCTCCTGACAGGGTTGCAGAACTGCTTGAGATGTGCTTGAAGTCCACCTATTTCTGCTACGGAGGAGAGTTCTATGAGCAACGGGAAGGTGCAGCAATGGGTTCCCCTGTCTCAGCAGTGGTGGCGAACCTGTACATGGAGTTCTTCGAAGAACTGGCACTCAGGTCCGCCCCAACCAAGCCCCGGCTCTGGAAGAGGTACGTGGATGACACCTGCTGCATCGTGAAGAAGGGCACAATGGAAGGACTCCTGAGCCACCTCAACAGTGTGCGGCCATCCATCAAGTTCACTGTGGAAGTGGAGAAGGAAGGGAGCCTCCCCTTTCTTGACGCCCTGCTCCAGAGGAAAGATGATGGCAACTTGGATGTCACTGTCTACAGGAAGCCCACACACACGGACCGGTACCTGGACTTCCGGTCCCACCATCCATCTCACGTCAAAAGAGGGCTGGTCAGATGTCTGTACGACAGAGCAAGGAGCATCACCACCAGGCAGGAGGACTTACAGAAGGAAGAGTGTCACCTCACCGAGGTGCTGAGACAGAATGGTTACCCCAGTAACTTCATCCGCTCCTCATCCATTCCTTCCAGGCGAGATGTGGAGACCACTGAGGAGCCACTGCCGGAGGAGGGACGCAGACCCCCACTGGTGATGCTTCCCTACACAGAAGGAGTCAGTGAGGACATCAGACGGGTCTGTAGGAAGTTCGGCATGAAGGTTGTCTTCAAGTCTGGACTGTCTCTACGTTCCATGCTAACCAAGGTGAAGGACACACTGGCGCTGGAGAAGAAGTCCAAGGTGGTGTATCAAGTCCCATGCAGCTGTGGCGAGATCTACATTGGGGAGACACTGAGGAGGCTCGAGACAAGAATGAAAGAGCACCAGGATGCCTGTCAGAAGGGGACACTGGAGAAGTCAGCCCTTGCAGAACATGCGTGGGAGAACCACTATCCAATCAAATGGGAGGAGACAACAGTGATCGACCAAGCCAGGACCTCCAAAGAACTGATGCTCAAGGAGGCAATCCACATCAGGCTGAACCACCCCTCCCTCAACAGGGATGGTGGGCTGGAGCTGCCTGGATGTTGGATGGCCGCCTTGAGGAAGGCAATCCCGCAACTTCCAGTGACACCCCTTGATGTGGCTTCCGGTGACAGCGCATGATGAGATGCTAGGCTATAAATATGATCCGTGCTCGCGCTAGCCTATCTTCGCCCTGAAGAAGACCAGAGCATCTGGTCGAAACGTCGGCAAGGTTTTCAACCCTGTTGTGAAGCTGGTATTAGAGAACCAACCCTTTCTGATGCCTGAGCCAGCTGAGAAGCCCTCACTTCTTTCCTCATAGATCCCCCATGCCAAGTCCATGCATGGACTAAGAGGCAAGTATGCATTTCGGACTCGCACTCTTTATTTTAACGAAATGATGTTGCATAGATAACTATGTAGTTCTCTCTATCTATCTACGTAGCTGGGTATACCCTTCATCCACTTGTACTGTACGACAGTGTTCGGCGATATGTACAAATCTTTGTTCATTACTTACTTGATTATTGTCCCTGTCATGCAGCTATCTCTGTGCACTCTCAACCTTGGAGACCTCCATGGCCAGCTAAGGTTGTTCTAGAATTTCTAGAAACAAGAACTTCCTAGTAATGTACATAGCAAACTAACTATATGTCTCCAACTAGCTCTAAGTGTGTGAATGGGACCTAAAATTGATATTTTTCATTAGAATAATCATCATGATGCTACACTTACTACTATAATTATACAATACAATGTATTTTGTACTTTTCTTTAAATTCTAAAGTGTATATAGTTCTGCCTATCAATTAAACATAATTTGTCCAACTTCCTCAGGGCCTGCATGGTTAGGTATGTACTGTGGTAGTTGTTTTATGTGTATTTAAGGGGTAATTGGTCAACATGCAGTAATCATTGCAGAATGTTTGCATATGGGTTATTTAGAGTAGCTAGCTGATAATGGAAATTACTGTTAGAAGTGGATGGAAGGTCATTCGGGCAGTAGAAGAATTAAGTCACAGGGAAATGTCTCATCTACATCAGTCATGTTTATGGAGCTACATAAAGAACAACAGCAAGGGCAAGCTACTTCACTTCAATATACATGTCATGCTCAACGTGAGCATAGATATCAATGTTCCTTCGAATTCGCTGCTTAACTTTGTTAGAGTTGGTGCATTGTTCATTCTCATAATATTATATGGGCACTCTACATCAATGTGATCTTCCACTTTCTTTAAACTTCCCCTCCATTTACAACCGTTGGATGTATTGGGACATAAAATGGTTAGACCAGTAATGTAACGCTCAGAACGAGGGTCAGTTACTATTTCAAATGGTTCATTTCTGCAATGTGGGGATAAATTGCTATGCTTACCCCATTGTTCTGTACACTCACTGCATAGCGTCTGACTGCAGCAAAAGGTTTACTAAGGGCATCATGCCAATTCATGACAGACAATGCACTGCAAGAAGGCAGTCCTGTTTCGTTTCCTGATGCTTGTACTGCTTTCCTTTGTAGGCGCAATTGGCATGCAGGCTGCTTGAGTGTACAAGGTCTTGCTCCAACTAGGACGGAAAAAGTGGATTTTACTTTGCTTCCATTTCCTTACCATTCTCCAAAATACCTCTGAACACTTTCCTCACTGACCCGAAGACAGTCCACTGCTCATCCATGTCCCACTTCTCAACTTCATTATATCACATGGGCTGATAGACAGCTCGTCGGAGAGCTGTGCGTCGTAAGGAGATTGGGCAACGAGTGGATTCTTTCCGCCAAACATTTGCTCAAAGGGGTTGTAGCTACAGGAAGGACTACAGTAGGTACAAAGCAAAACAAATCGCTCACAACTGTCCGAATAGCTAGCTACGTCGCGCACCACAGGCTGCTCACAGATGTAACTGCGTACCCTAAACTGAACGCATCTCAACAGACCTGTTGTAAAGCTTGGACTTGGTAGCTACCTGGTTCAATGGGAAGTGCATGGTGCGGCGACGTTCATAGGGGGCTTTCTGCGGTTAGCACGTGACGTGATGTGTGAGGGTGCCACAGTGACGTCGATGAT
The DNA here is from genome assembly GCA_964019415.1 of Ianthella basta. Classification (NCBI taxonomy): domain Eukaryota; kingdom Metazoa; phylum Porifera; class Demospongiae; order Verongiida; family Ianthellidae; genus Ianthella; species Ianthella basta. The sequence continues at coordinate 9,550,916 of OZ025870.1, read as the reverse complement.
GGGTCGTGCTATATTAGACCAGCGTTTCCGACGTACACACACTGCGCTCCACTCAGCAGTAGCCCCATTCAACGAAGATTGTGTACCGTCATGAGCTATCCTCATAGACCCCCAGTTCCAATTCCAAGGACCAAGAGGTACGTATACGCTCTTCGAATTCCTTGGCAAAGTGATTTCAAATTGATAGATAGCTACGTAGTTCTTTCTATCAATCTACGTGGCTTCATCCGCTTATTCTGTATGTAGCGTTCGCCGACATACAAAATTCAGGGTTCATCGTTTTTGTTGTCCCTGTCATGCAGCTGTCTTGGTGCACTCCCCATGAGAGACGCAGGGTTGGCCTTTGGGGATTATATACTCCCTATACCGCTTGGTCACAATATGATGCTATAACTTCGTACCTCGCAGCAATAGCTGACGTCCCCATTCTAGCCAGCGCCACGCACTTGCAGTTCTAGCTACTAGTAGTAGGATACATCCTAGATATGGAGCAAACTATATAACTATTTATCCATATTACTTCAACTAACTCAAAGTGAGTGGATGGGATCAAAAATTGATTGTGTAATTAGTACGATCATGGTCATGGTTTACTAATCAATCAATCAGTCAGTTAGTTGCCATTCTTATACAGTACAATGTATTTGTTCTTATTCGTTCAAATTCAAAAAAGTTCTGCCTATCAATGGATTAACATTGAACATGATATGTCCAACTTCCTCAGCTGGTTAAGTACGACGATTTTGTATTGTGGCAGGTGTTTTAATTTTATGTGTATACGTAACATATGTTATACATGGGATAGGTATTTAGTCAACAGTAATTGTTGCAGTATATATAATTGTATGTGAGTTATGTATAGGAGTAGAAAATGGAAATTACCGTTTGAAGTCTTGTGGAATATAGTGAAACCTGACTAATGCAGTCACCCATAACATATTGGACCTGATTAGCAGCCGTATGTACTCCATTAGCCCATAATGATGTTTATGCATATGGTCTGCACCTCTCCTCTGTAAACACACCCACCTTCACTGTTGTTGCAAACCTGCACTCCCGAAGGGGACCTTCTTGAGAAGATTTCACTGTATGCATGACTCTAGTGCATGAAGAATGTGTCTATATGTGAATATTTCATGGCTGTTCTCCTTGTGTCCATCCTTCTGTGCCAATGTAGGTTACAACAGAAACCAGCTGCCCCAACCTCTCCACTAGTGATAAAGAGTAGTGGAACGTTACTCAACTTTGCTCGGGCATATGGTGTCAAGCTGGACAAGAACAGAATACATCCTGGCATCACAGATTCATCTGGTTCTGTGTACAGCGTTGCTGGTCGAGGCTTGGCTGCCAGAATTAAAATGAATGAAGCTATGTCTGAGTTTTGGAACTATTTTGAATTGGAAATCATCAGCCCTGGAGAGAAGTGTTGCATTGGAATTGGTGTTGGGCCATGTGATAGCCGACTACATGGTCAGCCTGGCTGGACAGTACAGACCTTTGGTTACCATGCAGATGACGGTTACCTATACAATCAGAGTGGCTATGGGTTGCCCTTTGGTCCAACCTGCATCAAAGGAGATATTATGGGATGTGGAATTGACTACGAAGGAGCAGCTACCACTGGCTATGTGAGGCTGTGGTTTACAAAGAATTCAACACTTGTCGGGTCACCAGTGAAAGCTATAGTGCCTCCCAAAGGCTTTTACAGCCTTATAGGCATGCACTATACCGGAGAAGCCGTAAAGTATTTGGGCCATTCACAGCAGAAGACGCCGTATAGCATCCAAGTACTTAGTAAGTATGATAACGTTTTGGTGATTCCTTCTTAATAACCCTACATAATTGCCATATTGCACAGGCGTTGTGTGCACAGTGGGTGCTAAACTTCATTAATGTGCTGCTGGGTATTATTTATATAGCAATCTTTATATAACAGTTAGTGGTTATGCAGTTCAGATCAATTGTTGCTTCATTCTCTGAGCTGTCATAACCTGTATACCACATCATGTAACCCTAGTTATACATGCAATTATGTACAAGGGTATTGCTTCCATCCAGCAGAGCATTGCGTACAATTTTGCACAAATACAACTTTCAGTGTATCAGTATACAGTAGGGTACAGTTTCAGTTTCAGTTCAATTGTACTAAGTTAATAAACATTATAGTGCTTTGGTACATGCTGGGACAGAGTATGCAGTTGAGAACTGGGACAGGAGTTTTAAAGTGATAGACAGCCATATTGTCAAATCAGGAAATAAGAGTCCTCATATATTGATAGTAAACTCCATGCTGATTGATGATACCATTTAATAGGATTGTGGAATTATCATGATTACATCTCACCGTGCACTAATTGCTTCATGCAAATTCCCTATTTTTTTATGCAGCTGACTACCCCTTCCCCCGCACATTGCAAGCTATATATCCTCAAGATGGTATTGGAGGAAGTCAGCTTAACCTCCGTGTGGGAGATGAAGTGGCTGTCTCTGAGGAAGAATGGCTTCAAGGCTGTGCGTGGCTGGAGGGAACAAATGTCAGTGATGGGACGGTAGGCCTCTTATGCCGGCAGTTTGTAAGGTTTGAAAGACAGACTGATAGTCAGCCTTTAGATGGTGCAGCAAGCAATGCAAGTGAGAACATAGATCAGGTTCATATGTACAAAGGAAAGGAGTTTGCTTTTGTGAAGGAACCGGAAACTTGGTATGCATGCATCATCTGCCAAGATCTAGCGGTGAGTCCCCAGCAAACCACCTGCTGTGCCCAGACACTGTGCCAGTCTTGCACAGATGCTTGTCAAAAATGTCAGTTGGTAACATGCCCTCACTGCCGGAAGGAGAACTGGGAAACAAGCCGTGATGCAAGGCTAACCAGGTTAATTAGCGACTTGGAGGTACTTTGCCAGAATCACAACAAAGGCTGTCAGTGGCGTGGTGAACTTCGAGATTTGCAAGATCATTTGGACAAGAAATGCGATCTTCACACTATTCCGTGTCCTAATGGCTGCAATGTGCGCATTGAAAGGATAAATTTAGCAGAGCATACACGAGTCGAATGCTTGGATTCTCGAGCGAAATGCCCATTTTGCAGTAGTGCAATGACAAAAAGAGAGCTCTTATACCATCACTTTAAGGTATGTGCCAACTGGCCAGCTCTCTGCCCACACATGTGTAAGGGGCGAAAGACCTGGGCAAGAGGTGAGCTCACTCGTCACCTGGAAAATGGCTGTGATGAAGAGATTGTCAAGTGTGAGTTTGCCAGTGCAGGGTGCCATGCCGAAGTGATGAGAAGAGAGCTGAAAGAACACATGCAGTCTGCCTTGAGTTCCCACCTGGCCTTACTTCTAAGACAGAATACTGCCTTGAAGAAGGAGGTCAAAGATCTCAAGGACACTGTGAACCTTCTGCAACATCAATTGTCGTAAACTTAATGAACAGCACCATAATTTACTTTAGACTGGCGCGGCTTTGGATGTGTCTTCAGCTGTTGTTTGTGCATGCAGTGTATCAGCAGTGTGGGTTTGGAATTATGTCTAACTTGACTTATTAATAATGGCGCGCAGTAATGCTAATTTCTTGCTTGACATGCATGATGTATTGAATTTCCCTATAATAACATAACATAATACAGATCAAGAAAGTGCCTCAAACGTGCATGCATGGTATGCTTGTATAATCTGCACATGCATGCCAAGAGCTAGCTGTCAGTCCCCAACAAACCACCTGCTGTGCTCAGACACTGTGCCAGCCTTGCACAGATGCCTGTGAAACTGGACAGTTAGTAACCTGCATGCACTCTCAAGTTATATATATTATGTACAAGCAAGCATGCAAAAATAAAATGAGAATGGGTAGCTAGCTAGCCATTGTTTGCATGTACAAATTGCAAAAGCAATAAAGCAAAGCAAAGCATTGGACACAGAGTATATACTGATACTGCTGTAACATGTTGTACAACTATAAGTATAGAAATGGTTATACAAGCAGAAATGATGATCCAGTTTGAAGTGCCCACCCATATATACTTAGTCTATTGTGTCGTAGAGCGGTTGAGAGGGTGTAGCTTTTCACGCCGCTTCTCGGGCATATGCCAGTAGACTAAAGACTTCAGGTTTCTGTTCTTACGACGAAGTTTCCCTATCCTTGCTGTCAACTTTGATACATTTGCCTTAACACATGAGTAGTCAGCCAGCAGAAGTTGCATGTGAGTAACAAGTGATTCACTGAGGTGCTGGGGTAGGTCCTTACGAAGTACTGCAGACTCACAGCCCATAGCTGCAAATTGGCACTCAACTAGTGATTGAGGACAATTCTCGTTTAAGTGCTCTGCTAAACTGGCACGTGTGAAACTCAATCCCGAATTACAGGAATCAGAGTTGGGACACCTCACTGGCCATTGAGGGCACTCCCTGTAGTGGCTGTTCACAAGATCATGGAAGGTCATTCGGGCAGTGGAATCACCACTGTTACAGGGAAACGTCTCATCTACATCAGTCATGTTTATGGAGCTATATAAAGAACCACAGCAAGGGCAAGCTACTTCTCTCCATTCACAGTCATTCTCACTGTGAGCAGGAATGTTCCTTCGCTGCATAACTTTGTCGCAGTTGGTGCATTGTACATTCTCATATGGGCACTCTAGATCAACGTGATCTTCCACTTTCTTTAAACTTCCCCTCCACTTACAACCATTGGGTGTATTGGGACAGAAACAGGTTAGACCAGTAATGTAACGCTCAGAACGAGGGTCAGTTACTATTTCAAATGGTTCCCTTCTGCAATGTGGGCATGAACTGCTATGCTTACCCCATTGCTCTGTACACTCACTGCATAGCGTCTGACCACAGCAAAGGGATTGTCGAGGACAGCATGCCAATTCACGGCAGATAATGCACTGGAGCCAGTCCTGTGGTGTTTCTTGAAGCTTGTACTGCTTACCCTTGTAGGCAGCAATGGGTGTGCTGTCCGAGCCTACCCAGTCTTGCTCCAACTCTGAGACAGAAAGTGACTTTTGCTTTGCTTCCTCTTCCTCACCGTCCTTCAAGAAACCTTTGAACACTTTCCCACGTTGACCTGAAGACTGCAGTTTACCGTATATCCACTGCTCGTCCAATTCCCACTTCTCAACTTCAATCTTATCACATGGGCTGATAGACAGCTCGTCCATAAGCTGTGCGTCGTAGGGAAACTGGACAACAAATATCTTCTTTCCATCAGCCATTTGTTCCACGACTTTGTACCGGAGGGCTGCAGTTGAACATAATAGAAGGCACATGAACGCTCACAACCGTCCAAAGATGTCCCACAGCACAGGCCGCTAGCAGGCGCATTTTCACCCGACAGAACACATCACAACTGACCTGCTGTGAAGCACACTATCCAAGCAGAATGGTGCTTTGCCTTGCTTTTTGGGCTTGGCGTTGGAGACTGGCGGCTTCCAGGGGCGGCTTCCATGGGAACTGCGCGGCCATACTTTCGGTGGGGCTTTCCCGCCATCAGCACGTGCTTTGTGCCATGTGACTTCGATGACGGGGCATTGGAATGCTTTGATTAGCCACAACTACCAGTAGCTATACGCACTATACGCGACCGACAGTGTCCCAAGCCGTATTCAGTGAAGTGTGTGTACAGTCATGAGCTCTCCTCATAGATCCCCCATGCCGAGTCCAAGGACTAAAAGGTATGTAGGCGTTTCGGACCGGTCTCCTTAACAACGTAACTAAGTGACTGTGCATTAATAGATAGCGATAGCCGTTGTGGTACTCGGTCTAGATCTACGCGACTGGTCAGCTATACCTTCATCCACTTGTAATGTATTCAGTGTTTGCCAGCACACAGAAGTCATTCTTCTTCGCCTATAAATTGTTGTCCTGTCCTGTCATGTCTTGGTGCCCTCCCACCCTGTGAGACCCAGGATTGTTCCCTTCGAGGAGCACTTAGCTAGAACCACTTGGTCACACTAATGATGTTACCTAGCTATCTTACTTACAATGCAGTGTCTTTTCTATAATATTCATGAAAATTCACAGGTGTATAATGTGGTTGTGTCTATCAATGCATTTGCATTGTGTTTGATATCTCCAATTTCCTTAGGGCTTCATTAACTAGGTGCATATTTGTATATATTAGGTGTTTATGCTTCTTTGGGTAGCTACGTAATTGGTCAGCAGTAGCAGCTGCAGTGTAATGGCATGTGGTTTTTAAAGATTATTTGAAACTGAAAATGTGCTGTTTAAAGTCTTGTAGGAAATAGTGAAATGTAGCTGCATATGCACTAGCCAATGGTTTAGAACACTGAGAGTTCAGACGTTTCAGTGTTACTTCAAACACCTTCATCACTGAATGAAGGCCTTTTAGTGATGAAGGTGTGCGAAGTAACACCAAAATGTTTGAACTTTGTTCTAAACCATTGGTTAATACGTATATATGTATAGCTACAGTGGATGATTACCCTAGCCTCTCGTGCAGGCCTTTACAAAGTGAATGAATGTAGTGAAGCTTGTCTAATAGTGTCACACATCCTCCTTCACTATTGTTAACCTGCTGGTGTACTTCAACATGAGTGAACCAGGAGCAAGCTGTCCTGCCACACTCAGACAGATCAACACACCTGCCAAGGGTTTCATTGTATTATGTAACTCTGGAGTATGCATGTGTACGTGTTCACGTGAATATGAAAAGTTACTATTCTCCTTGCATTCTTTTATTCTAATGTAGGTTACAATTGAAACCAGCTCCCCCAGCATCTCCACTGATGATAAAGCGTAGTGGAATGTTACTCAACTTTTCCCAGGCATATGGTGTTAAGCTGGACAAGAACAGAATACATTCTGGCATCACAAATTCATCTGGCTCTGTGTACAGCGTTGCCAGTCAAGGTTCGGCTGCCATTGTTCGAATGAATGAAGCTATGTCCGAATTCTGGAACTACTTTGAAGTGGAAATTGTCAGCCCTGGACAGAAGGGTTGCATTGGAATTGGTGTTGGGCCGTGTGATAGCCGACTACATGGTCAGCCTGGCTGGACAGTGCAGACCTTTGGTTACCATGCAGATAATGGTTACCTATATAATCAGAGTGGCTATGCTGGGTTACCATTTGGTCCAACCTGCACTAAAGGGGATGTGATGGGATGTGGAATTGATTTTGAAAGTGCTGCTATTACAGGTTATGCTCGGTTGTGGTTCACAAAAAATTCAACTTTTGTGGGGTCACCAGTAAAGGTTAAAGTGCCTCCCAAAGGCTTCTTCAGCCTTATCGGTATGCAATATACTGGAGTCGTTGTGAAGTATTTGGGCCACTCACAGCAGAAAACGCCATACAGCATCCAAGTACTCTGTAAGTGTGACTTTCTTTGGTGATTCCTTTTATATAATATTGTTCAGCCTGTATGCCATGGTGTGCAAGCTTGCCTGTATGTGCAGTGGGTGCATGCTAAAATTCATAAATATGCTGTGGGGTGCTTTTTATAGCAGTTACCTATCACTGGCTGCAGTTATGCAGTTCAGTTCACTTGTTGCTTCACTTCTTGGGTTATATTTTTATGTACACAGAACCTTTACACCCACACCATGCATAGCTTATGCATGTATGTATTCGTAAGTACGTGGACATTGGGTTACCTTATCTAACTGTTATGCTTCCATCATGCCAAGTCTTGTACCACATTGGGCAAGTTGTACAACTTTCAGTGTATTGTTATGTATGCTTTTGTGTAGAGTTTCATGATCAATTTCAGTTTTATAGTTAAACTGCAGTACGTACCTGTTCAGAGGAGGTTGGCTATGTATATCATATGACCATGGCTGGGAATCACATGCGTGTGGAATTTATACACATTTGTACACCCTCTCTTCTCGCTCGAGATTTCAGGTATCCCAACACATTACACACCATTTGAAAGTGCTGTTAAAGCTAAATCTAAGGTCAATTATATACCTCTTTTACCCCTATGTCACTGAGGTACAAAAAAACGTAGCAGGAAGCACAGGGTACATAGGTGTGCATAACTGATCACTACTTCCGTATTTATGTTACACAATGTCATGATTAAAGGGGTTGTTCAATTGAAATTGTAGCCATCGTCCTTCAATTAATGCCTACAAGCAACCAGAAAATGAAAATGTTGGCAGTTTCTATGTGTCAGCGTTGCAGAAATGAGTAACCAGTTTTGCACACCTTCATGTGTTTCCTGCTATGTTTGCTTGTATGTGAGGAAGCCCCTTCTTATCCACCATCTACCGCCTCATCGACATAGGGGTATGTAGAACGAATACTAGATTCAGCTGTAGCAGCACTTTCAAATGGTCAGCAATGTGTGCTGATACCTACAATCTCGAGTGAGAAAGAGAAGGTTGCCTTGCAGTACAGAATATATTACAGTGTGTATGTGTATCAATTCATTATGTGCGCACTTTCTGGCCATGGTCATGTGGTACATGGCCACTCTACTCTGGTATCAGTTGGGGCAGACCAATTGGGAACTGGACCAATTCAGAATTGCATGGGACATGAGTCGCCCCACAATTTGCACTAGCACAATTTTATTGTCGGTGTTGGCAGGTTGGAAACCTATAAGGTACGCCCTTTTTATTTCTGGCCTGAATTTATTGTCAATTTTATAGTGTCCATGGCAGATTTCTCAAATTCAGGGATTAGTCAGAATTTTCTTTGCCATTTTGGCAGACCTTGCATGTCCCCTACAATGATATTCATAGTGGCATGAAACTTGCATGGAAACTTAACTGATCCGTAGTAGTAGCCCAATCTTGTAAATAATGTGTAAACTGTAAGTAAATTGCTACACTGCCAGTGTCCTGTTAAGGGCTGCATATTACTGCTAACATTTGTAGATACATAACTATGTCAGACTCTGCTGTTGGGAGAGGGATATGGGCAGCAGCTTCTTTATTTTCAACAAATGTATACTTCCCAGTAAACTTCATTGCACAAGGAATTTCATGCCTCCTTGTGATAGATGCACTGTCACTTGACTGCTGCCGAGACTTGCATACAATCTTACTGTAACGATTCTGACTCCTCAGTAAGTGACCAACAGCAATATTAGCGTTAGCCTGGATAGCAATGTCAATATTTGTATGTCTGCATAATGTGGCTGTTACAGGTAAACTCCATGCGTGCTGATGATACTTTTTAAATAGGATTTTATAATCATGATTGTGGGTATAACATAGTTATACTTAGTCCATGCACAGATGTAATTATTTTACAATGGCAATTGGCAACTCATCACAAGCTCTTGATACTTCCCAGACATTTGCCACTGTACTACAACAAGTCACTGAATGAATCTTTTAGGTAAGAGCTGAGCGAATACTCTATTGTAAGTTTGAATATACGTCGTTGACAATGAACGAATATACAAATAATCATTGCATGTGATTACCAAGGATGGCGGTCTTCTGTGAAGTGATTACCATAAGTGGGAGGAGATAGACGGCAGCATCTCCTTCACCTCTACAGTTGACAAACCTCTCACTCCCTCCACACTCAAATCTTTCCCCTCTAACTCTTTGCAACACATGTTCATCTTAATGCTCCACTTATGCAACCAACTACCTCTGCCAAACTTCCAGCCTCTGTATCCACTTCCCTCATCAACCAGCCATCATATGCCCTATACTCGATAGTACCATGACCCAGAACAACACACACTGCAGCTTAGCTCACCATCATACTGGTAGATCCCTCATCTCTGCTAAAAGTGAAACTTAGGGATGTAGTGTTCCCACGCCAAAGAACATTTGCATGGCTCTCAGCTTTCGATTGCACCCCGGATCTTGACACCATGCATACATCATTGTAGAGTCCACCAAATTAATAGTAAGATTATTTGCATGTAAATCTTCCTTTTTGCTGATTACCTCATGCAGTTTTACCCATTTCTTTTATGCAGCTGACTACCCTTTCCCCCATACATTGCTAACAATGTATCCTCAAGATGGGGTTGGTCGAAGTCAGCTTAACCTCCGTGTGGGAGATGAAGTGAATGTCTCTGAGGAAGAATGGCTTCATGGCTGTGAGTGGCTGGAGGGGACGAAAGTCAGTGATGGGACAGTAGGCCTCTTATGCCGGCAGTTTGTAAGGTTTGAAAGACAGACTGATAGTCAGCCTTTATATGGTGCAGCAAGCAATGCAGATGAGAACATTGATCAGGTTCATATGTACAAAGGAAAGGAGTTTGCTTTTGTGAAGGAACCGGAAACTTGGTATGCATGCATCATCTGCCAAGAGCTAGCTGTGAGTCCCCAGCAAACCACCTGCTGTGCTCAGACACTGTGCCAGTCTTGCACAGATGCTTGTCAAAGACGTCATTTGGTAACTTGCCCTCACTGCCGGAAGGAGAACTGGGAAACCAGCCGCGATGCAAGGCTAACTAGGTTAATTAGCGACTTGGAGGTACTTTGCCAGAATCACAACAAAGGCTGTCAGTGGCGTGGTGAACTTCGAGATTTGCAAGATCATTTGGACAAGAAATGCGATCTTCACACTATTCCGTGTCCTAATGGCTGCAATGTGCGCATTGAAAGAAAGAATTTAGCAAAGCATACACGAGTCGAATGCTTGGATTCTCGAGCCAAATGCCCATTTTGCAGTAGTGCGATGACAAGAAGAGAGCTCTTTTTCCATCACTACAAGTTATGTGCCAACTGGCCAGCTCTCTGCCCACACTTGTGTAAGGAGAAAGCGACCTGGACGAAAGGTCAGCTCACTCGTCACCTGGAAAATGGCTGTGATGAGGAGATTGTCATGTGTGAGTTTGCAAGTGCAGGGTGCCATGCCGAAGTGATGAGAAGAGAGCTGAAAGAACACATGCAGTCTGCATTGAGTTCCCACCTGTCCTTGCTTCTCAGAGAGAACATTGCCTTGAAGAAGGAGGTCAAGGATCTCAAGGACACTGTGAACCTTCTGCAACATCAATTGTCGTAAACTTAATGAAGAAGTTTCCTAAATTACTATTGACTGGCTTTGGATGTGTCTTGGAAGTGCTTGATCAGTTTCGCCTTTAGGCATTTCTGTAAATTTGTAGTGTTAGTTTGGAGTTATGTCTAACTCGATTTTGATAATGGAAGTAATGCTAACTTCGTTAGAAAATTATAAATTTATACACTACAATATTTGTTCAAATATGGTTTAATATTCATCCCATTGTATTGTATTGTACATGATCATGAATATCACTGTAATACTGCAGTCTACAGCTGCATGTCTAGGCAACCCTACTAAATTGCAACTATAATGCTGCAATTGTAATTATTGATTTTATTATTAATTGAGGCTGTTATAATTGTAATTTTGATGTGCTTAACTTATCCTAATGAAAAGTAATTAGATCAAGAGAGCACCTCAGATCTGCCCAAGATGTATTATAAAATTATTATGTAGTTATAATGTGTTAGCTAATATTGGTAGCCTATATATAAATAGATGGCTAGTACTGTGCATGCATGGGAAAGTGAACCACCGAGAATTATGTCCTAAGTTTCATGTATAAGTCATATATAGCCCATGCCAAGGACAAGGATAGTAGCCAGAATGTAATACAAGGCTGAGGCTGAGTAATTGTTTTCTGAATCTATCTAACTAATTAAGGCTAACGTTAACCCTCACTATGGGTGTCATGTTATATGAAAAGATGCAGTATTATATAGCTATGGATGGAACTGAGACATTTCAGAAGGGAATAGACTGGTTAAAATTGACATATAATTTAGCAACTTCACTATACATACATTTAATATTCCATAATTCTGCTTGCACAACAATATTGCAATCACACTCATAGCTGTGTATACACAGGACAAGCTCAACCCTATCTGCAAATGATGGGCAACCTAGAGCGGTCTATTATACTCTACAGACTCACTACACTAGCTACTGTGTATCTTGCATGATTATAAGGTTGAAATGACATAATGCAAGACAGCTCAAGGTATAATGGGCAATCTGCTAGGGGAAGTTGTTCATAAGGGAATTCCCCATGTGGTTTCACTCGCCGAAAGATGGCGTCGTGGGTTCTTGCCAAAGTGAAAGATGGGGCCAAAAGTGTTGCGAAAGTCGCTATTCAGCTGGTGTATGGAGGGTCCTCAGAAGTACACTTTCCGGCGAATGCGCAACGGATTAATGTACAGCATAGGATTGCCGGTTATGTTATCTCATCAACTATTCACGGCTGGTTTGAAGGCTTTCTTTACGGAAGGCCAGGCATCTTTGTGTGGCACAAACTAGGAGCGCTGCCTCAAAAGATTGAATTTTTCGCCTATGACGATGGCAAATACAGTGTCTCTCTGCCACTTACTTCGACTGAGGAACCCAAAGAAACACTTAATAATCTCGCTGGCATTCACAGCGTTGAAGCCAGGTGCTCTACAATGACTGTGGACAAGCTGAAGTGGATCTGTATTCGTGGATGGAACAACACTAGCGGATCCACTGATGTTCATCAATCTATTACACAGTCGACTACAGAGGGGGCTGAGAACCGTTCTGACCATCGACAAACTGTTCATGGCAATGCCCAGATTCCTTATGTCAGAGCGGGTGGCCATGGCTCTGCTAGCCATAGTACAGAAAACAGACAACACGAGGCCACAACACGAAGACAACGTGAAGCAGTGAATGTACCAGCTGGGGCCTCTCGCTATGAGTGGCAGCTGGGAGTGGAGGACCTCGATGAGGCTGGACAGGTGACCTATATACTGGTGGACTTATTTCACTACGCACAAGATGAAACCGGCCCAAGCTTGCCTGGTAATCTGGAATCAGTCCAGGATCTGCTGCGGAAAAGGATTAAGGAAACAGTGCAAGGTCCTTAGCTAATTAATGAATGTATGTAGCTAATAGTGAATTGTGTGTATTGCAGTGAATTGTATACCATGGAATTGTAGTGTTTGCTGTAGTGTAAATGTACGTATAGTTAGCTAAGAGCTCAAGTGACCTGGCTTGTTAGTGACAGCTCAAACAGAGATGAATTTCACCTCGTCCAATTGAATTACCAAAAGTTATAACATGTACGTAGTTGGCGCTCGAGTACGTTTGACGATTAGACTGAATGTACATTCCATCATAGATAGTAAAAACCTATGATTCCATCTAATTCACGTAGCTACGGCTAATAGAATACCTATAATTTATAGCTAAACTATTGTGTTAACTATCATTTTATCTAATGCGCAAGCACAGGTTGCCAGTAGTGAAGTGGGAGCTGCGCGTGTAAGAGGATCGGACAAGGCACGTTACAATGTCCCGTGCTACGGTCGTCCATTTTTCAACCCGCAAGCAAGATTAATAATTCAACACGCGCTAGGAAAATGGCTGAAACGCCTGAGTCAGGCGACCTCCACCCGGAGGCTGACAATGGATTGCCGTACTCTGAGGCAATCAGAGACGTGTACGATACATTGAGAAGCAAGCTGGACGCACACAATTTAATTGGAATTCTCTACCAGGAAAGAATAATTACTGATACGGAGATGGCTCGGATAAAGGCGGCAACTGTAGTGTACCACCAGAATGACGAGCTTCTGGAAGCTGTGAGGCGTAGGAGTGGCAAGGACATTATGAAGTTCTGTCAAATTCTTCTAAGAGAGCAGAGACATTGCGGCAACGTACTTAAGGGAGGTAAGTATTGCCCCTGTCGTGCATGCGGATAATCAGCTTGCTAGCTAATCTATTCAGAGAAGCTACCTTCCAGTTGTCATTTGGGAGAATGATACAATGCATGGATACACTAACGCACTAACACTGATGTCAGTGCCAATGAAAGTAACATTATGTTGTAGAGGGATGCAGAGAGTGTTTTCAGTTATTTCTGCACTTTGAATTGGGTAACTAACTAGCTAGCTATTGGTCAGGTATTTGACTCAGCAAGTTACGGATCAAGTAAAAAGAACGGACCACGCTGTAGGCGTTTATTTTCTAATATAATGCCAGCCCTAACCCTAACCCTAACCCTAAACCTAACGTGCGCTAAGCGCCCCGGGCAAATGTATGGTCCGTTCTTTTTACTTGACCCCAAGTTACTTGCATTAAAGCACTCATTGATATTAGCACATCCACATCTCTGTAGAATTTACACTATAGCATTGCTTTCCTATGCCTGTACATACTCTTCCTTCATAGCACTGCATAAGAGGAGCATTGACATCAAAGACCTGAAAGCAGCCAATCCCAACCCACCGGTTCTGAATCACACACGGCCAAAGTATTCTCCTATTCAACGCCGCCTAAAAAATCAATACATCGACTTCTTGGTGAAGGTCAGACGAGCCTGTTTGGGAGTATCATTTGATGACATGAAACTCATTTGCAGTCAGCTACTCCGGGACCAAGCCCGGGAATTACCACACGGGGAAGCGAGGCGAAAGATTGAAAGAGATCTAGAAAGGCTGCATAATTTGGTAACATCGAATGAAGTGTTGGATTGCTTGGCTACCCATGCAGATTACATACACTGTGAACTCATCTATGAACTTGTCATGCAACTAGACAATAATGAATTGAACAAAGCATGGACAGCCTATAGCGATAAGTTAAAAGAAGCTTGCAAGCTCACACTGGATCGTTGGTCGAAATCTGAAGTGTCTGGTTCTCCAGAGACTGGTATGTTAACACTTGCATTTCAAACAACTCTCACACCGGATTCTTTGCCTTTGGAGCGTGTTTTGGAATTGCAAGGCTTTCTTTGCCATGTTCTGGAAATGAAGGAAACTGAATTTGCAGGATACGCATCAAGCACTGTTACAGTGTTTTTCACTGTCTGCAGTTCTCGCCTACCATTCCTGCTGCTTTCATTGTCTCGCCATCGAAAGATCCTTGAAGACCTCTCCATTGAATTTGCCTTTGTTCCAGGAGAGTTCATCTACAGTATTCCTTTGGACCAGGACTACGAGTTTCTTCAGGTTAGTAGTCAGTTTATGGACTTTTATTTTGCAGGACTAACCTTTCATGGGTTATGGAATTTCACCGTATACTAGGGTACAAAAATTCCTTTACAATTAAAAGGGATTTAGTAATGGCTAGCAGAAAAGCATAGAAACAAGCAACAGTACCTCAACACCATGACAAGCCACATTTCCGTGAAGTTCACTCTGCATTCCTAACTTCCTTGAGATGCATGGACCCAAATGTCTAGCTAGTTGTCCCATGTAGCTGCAAGGAAGTTAGGAATGCAGAGTGAACATTGTCATAGTTTATCATTAGTCTCGCGTAGCCAGACCGCTTCTCCCCTCCATTTTATATTATGACGTCATCGGTCGGGGAAAGGGTCTGGTACATTGCCTATGCGCTGCTTGTGCAGAGAGCCCCCGGAACTAGGGGGTGATGATTGCATTCTCGCCCACGCGTTACCAGGCAACCGCCCGCCCACAAGTACCGGTGTAGCACAAGCCGTGGCAATGAAGGCCGTGATTTAATTGGCGCTGAGTTTTTAGCCTTCATAGTTCGAGCGATTTCTCTTGGCAAAGCCTTTTCGTAGCAGCCTGCTATACGCCGATCGAGTCGTTAGCACCCTACATGCACGTGTTGACAGCAATGCATGCGTACGTACGGTTAGTAGCAGTGCACTGTGATCGATTCCGCCTTCAGGAGAGACTAAATTCGTATGGCGCGGCGAAGGAGTCTCTTCGTACGTGCGCATATCCTTCGTATGAGCGAATTCCCTTCGTTCTCTCGCCCAGCAATCACGGTCCAGTGTTTATGCTACACCGGTAGTTGGTGGTGGGCAGTTGCTGGGCGACGGGAGGTGTGGAATGCAATTATAACCACCCTCTTCCGGGGGGTCTCTGCACAAGCGGCGCATAGGCAATGTACCAGACCCTTTTCCCCAACCGATGACGTCATAATATAAAATGGAGGGGAGAAGCGGTCTGGCTACGCGAGACTAGTTTATCATTGCGTTCAGGTGCTGTTGCTTGTTTCTATGCTTTTCCTGTTGGCCATTCCTAAGTCCGTTTTAATTCTAAAGGAATTTTTGTACACTACTTACCACAGTTGTTGCATATCCAAAGGACTATGGCTACATCAGATTAATACTTGAGCTGAGTAATTCCCCTTACATAAAGTACATGAAGATTGTGCACAAGATGGAGCACAGTTATGCCACTCCAGATGAACTGGCTGCCGTGTTACGGTAATGGTATACCATCACAACAAAATGGCGACATTGTTGTATCTTAACTCATTAGGGCCCATAGACGCAAATTTGTGTCAAATATTTATATGCGCTTAAGGCCCAATGATGCAGATTTGTGTCAAGACGAACTTTCCCTTCGTTTGGCTAGAACAGAGGAATGGTACAATCTTATCACAGCACACATAGTAGCCATTGTCGTCTCTTCTGGTCATTCTCACACTGCGCAATCAAGCACTGAACGTTTTGTGACGTTACGCACCATTTTGGTGCGTGACCAGAAGGCTACCATGTACCACATAGTGACAAGAACAAATGCAGCCCGCTGTTGAACAATTGTTCCAGCAGCTAGAGAGTCTCCTAGGTCCTTTTCTGGGTCATGGAAGTGCCAGCAAATAAAATACAAGCGTTCGCTTACTGTTCTCAACTTCTTCGGCTGCACATGCTTGAGAAGAATCTAGAGCTGGACCACGAACATCCCATAGCCTTCCTAAGAAACAGCACCATGTAATGGAACACCCGATGTCAACATTATGCTGAAGGAAGCCAGGAAAGCCAACGAAAAGGAAAAGTATATAAGGGGCTTGTACATAGCCGCCATTTTTAAGTTGGGCTCACAGTACACGGCGCGAAGTTTGAAATTGGATCCTAATGAGTTAATACACGGGGAGGACAGATTTCCTACCCGCTCTAGGGATGTACTCATCAGATTGCCACTGGTGCTCAGATCCTAGTTCTCCGCATATGCATGTAAGTCGTCTTAGAAAATGTGGTCAATAGGTGCCCTGTGTCGTGCGCTAGGAGCACACAAAAGTTTTGTGGGATGGAGAATAATAAAAATAATATGAAAAGAACAAATGGGGTACGAGCAAGCTATGACGCTTTTCTCTTACATGTACTCCAGGTTGTATTTGGATGAGGTGCCATCTTCAATACATCCAAAGAAGCCTTTAATTGTTCTTCGTCACCGCCGTTTGGCTAGTTTAGCTGAAGTGCACTAATACATTAATATAGGAGATGCCATTTTTATCGGGCACATTTCTAAATGGACGTCACAAGTGTGACGTCTGATGATCACAATTCATAATTCATGGATGATGTAACACTCAATATATCTATATTAACCCATTACCCACGAATTTGAATGTTCGCGCCTTAACCCAAAATGACGTCATTTAGGGTGGGTAATTGATCCTCGAATGGATGTATTCTCGGATCGGTGCAAGGCACTTCCACAGGGTCTGTCATTCATAAATGTATGGTTGCAGATTGGGCGCAAGATGCTGTACAGCAAAGCCAGAGTTGTTTCATATATTGATAGCCAAGTGCTACTGTCTTTATGCTGTGTGTGTCTGTGGAAGGAGAAGGTACGGCACGATTTTGTGCCTACTATGAGGGCAGTGTGCTTAATGTCAATTGGGTACGATGCTTGAACCATTGCTGAATCAGTGATAAGTTAAACAAATGGCGTGGTTTGTTTCTCCTACTCCTTTCAATGCGACGTATAAACACGTCTTTCGTCATAAGCGACATGTGTTTTTGTGACATGTAAACATGTCTTTCGTGGATAATGGATTAATGCACTGACAAGTTTAAGCAGATGGCAATGGTGTTGCTGTCATGGCATGTTTTCAAGAGATGTAAGTGCACAAGCATAGAAAGCAAGAATCTAGCGAAGTATTGGCATCATTGTGCAGTGTGAATACACGTTACCTTGCATACCTTCAATGGTCGTAGTGCACTAGCTTATCTGTAGTTATTTCAGCCTTCTTACTCGGGTGTTAATGTATGCTACACCTGCATGGCGTTCTCCATTATTATTACCAATCAGGCATCTTTTTTTCAGCATGATGTGTATATATGAACTTTAACGTTGAAATTATGAACGAATTGTCTTAGTGGGCCACTTTCTGCCATTCAAGAATTCTGTGCAGCTAGCTGCATCGCCAATGTTGCACCTGCATATACACAATTCAGATGCCACGGCTGGCCTTACATGCTTGTGCAGGCAAAGTCAGCCTCTACAATTATCCCTACACCTCATAAGCGAAGAAGTTCTGCTGAACGGTACTAAACCATGCCTAGGTACAGATGACATTCAAATTGACTTTAGGGTATAACTATTACAATGACCACTTGCACATTTGCAGTGCAAGTCAGTATGGTACTTTTTGGGTTGGTTGTCCTCGTTGCGATTTGAAGTTTGCACTCAGTCGCATTGCACATGACACACCAGACAGCATAGGGTAAGCTGATGCAATAATTTCTAGGCTCTCATGTCGGTGGCGGGATATTTAAAAACCCTAATACGCCTGAAGATGCCAAGAGCGTACTCCAACAACTTGTGATGGAGATTGGTGAGGAGATATTTGTTTCAGCAAGAAGAAATTGGCAGTATATCTAGTCGGCTTCATGTTTCTGAGAAGACAGTGTACAGTATTCTGTATCTGTATCTATCTATAGGCGATGTTAGTCCAAGGAAGCAGCGATCTTGTTCTGTCCGAAAGTTGTCTGATTGTGAAGAGTTACAGCTACTTGACGGTGGGGTGGGGTTGGGGTGTTGTAGATGCACTGACATCAGGTACAGCTGTTGAAGAACATGAGCAGATTTGCAGCCGGTGCTGGGGCTTAGATTTTGGTTGTCTACTAAACAAGGATCCAACAGGCGGCTCATCTGAGCTGGTACGGCATCCACTAACCATTGCTTCGACTATAAGAAGGGCCATGCTTTGTTTTAAGGTCTTCATATAATGCCTGCACTCTCTCATGCCTTTTATCTGATGCCGAGGGTTTTCTTTGCTTTTCTGTAGGAGGAGAAACTTCGACATCCTCTTCATCATGATTCGTGTTGTCATTTTTTTCTTTTTTCATTGTTCCATCACACCACAGTGCACCCTTCCTCCTTAATAAGGGTGCCAGCAATGAGCTTTGGAAGCTCGCTGTCAAGAGTGGAAACATACTTTCTTCCATGCCTTCTATAAGGTTGCCATCACTCCCAATTTCACAAATGGATAAGATGCAAACCAGGTAAAATTATGTCTTCTATCATTTGTATGTCCCCAACGTCAACTTCAGGCAAAAGGAAACTTCTTCCCATTTTGTCCCTTCTGCACTTACATTTCATAGTGAGGTTCTGAATTACATCAGGCTCACTGACACCGCTATGCTCTGTGCTGCCACTAAAGTTTGGCAAGCTTGATATGTTGATGGACTGTTGCACCGACTGCTGGAGTTGTAGAGGATTACTACCATCTGGATTTGAACCAACGATTGACTGTCACTGCTCTACTGACTGCTGGGGTTGTATAGGAGTGGCAGTGATAAAGTTTAGACTAGCTGTGATGATTGACTGCTCAACTGACTGTTGAACTGTGAGTCGATCCTCCGTCAGATCCTGCATTAGACATCGCTCTGTCAACACAGCGATAATGATGGATAGCTTTGGAGGCAACTGACTTCCTTGGTTGTGGATAAACAGCATACTAACCCGATACCCTGAAGATGATTCTCCAAAAATGTGAAGAGATAGCACTAAAAGGTAGCTATCTGACTCTCTAACATGCGGCGAAGTGGGCCCGCAAACTGTGATGTAACAGT
The DNA here is from genome assembly GCA_964019415.1 of Ianthella basta. Taxonomy (NCBI): domain Eukaryota; kingdom Metazoa; phylum Porifera; class Demospongiae; order Verongiida; family Ianthellidae; genus Ianthella; species Ianthella basta. Next base: position 9,531,173 of record OZ025870.1, on the reverse strand, counting down.
AACTATAGGGGCCTAGGAAGGGGTTTCTATATAGGGGTTTCGGGAAAACCCCTTTCCAGTAGCTAGCCTGCTACAATGACAATAAGAATCAAGAGGAATTCTTCGCATCAACTCGCTAGAGGATGAGATAGCATTGCTACTGACCATAGTATCTGTTTGCCTCTTTAATTGTTTTCCCCATGATTTCAGCTGCTGATCATTTCATTTCACTTTGCTCCAGGTAGCCATTTTGGTGATGATCAATGACATCATTAAAGCTGAAGTAATTAGGCCTAATAAACAGGAAACTCCCCGTTAAGCTTTCTGGCTACACCCTTGAGAAACTGTGCAGTAGCTATTGTTTCCTGCATCACGTGTCGCGTGATCGAGTGCAGGCTTCAAATCGCAATCGGGACAACCGACCCAAAACGTACTGTATCATGGAAGCATGAAACATGCAAATACCACTCCCAGCTGTGGTCCTGTTGCTTCTCCATTATGCCAAGTGCTGATGCTGCTTTCCCACTCTGCATGGCGAGTGCATGAGATGCGCTGGAGTGGGTTTTTGTGACAACAGGCATTCCAAGTGTTAAGTTAATGCTCAACTTACATACGCATGTGATATTTACAACTTTCCTGTACACCCTTGGTTGGGTTGCTTTCTTCCACAGTATTGAAACTTTATGATTTCAGTTTGTCTCCACTCTGTAATCCTCAGGATCCCACGGAGATGGAGAGGCAGTTGGAGCTCGCATCTCTTAGCAAGCAACTGGGAGTACAAGGGGAGCATTTGCACACTGTGCTGCAGGACGTTATAAAACAGCTTGATGGAGTACAGCAGCAGGTGCAAAACTTGTCATCTGAAGGAGTGAAGCAAGACTCTAAGTATGAAGGACCTGGCCAACAAATGGTACAGCCAGTATTGGTAAGCCCATATTATTACGTGATTGTGTTTAACCCTTGATCAGTACCTTTTGTGGGCCTACCTGCCAAATTCAGTCTTAGGCTATATAATGTTGGGTATTGCCTGCAGTAGCAATCAGCCACTTGCATGCAAGCTTATGTATGCGTGAAACCTAATGGCATCACATCTATTTGCTCTTTGGCGTCAATTGTATACATAGAAAAGTTATATAGGCAAGTCAACATTCCAGTCATTTGACACTTGTCTGTGTGATTTCCCATGCTCTCTACCATGATAGTAAGGCATAAATGTTTGACCTAAAACTTAGCAATGGAGTTTGGATATTGTCCAGTGTCTTTTCAACAAAGAGTATTCATTGTAACTGTTGGAAATGCTATAATGTCATATTGAATCAATCAATTTTATCCACCCTGTGAGTAACTCTACATTTAGTGTAGGTTATACTTTCTTTGTAGCAGTACATTGAATTTTCTCTTGTTTTGTATTAAACGTCCCAATGCTTAGAGGATTCCATGAACTTTGTTCTCTACGAATTACACAGTGGATGCTAGTGGGTATAGCCTGGTTTCTTTCTGTTATCTTAGGTACCTGAATATTCCCAAGTGTCTGAATCACGGCTAGACAAGATGTTCATTGCAATGGAAGATATGCAGACCAAGCAGACGGCCCTGACTCTGAAGCAGGAGTCAAATGCAGAGGAGAAGCGGAAGTTGCAAGAGGAGTTGTCAAGTATGAAGAAGAGTTATCTTGAGGCAGTGATGGTAAGATGGAATTGTGAATGGAATCCATAAGAAGTCAAAATGTTTACGCAATCTTCTGTCTAGGCATATTAAATCCAAGTTCGTTATCCCTTTTTCCTGGGAATGTAAGTACAGTGCATGAATATGCACATAGGTGTTTTGGACCCTTTGCAAATAGTAGCTGTGAATGCAATCTTTCGGTGGGTTCCCACCTGTTGCCTGCAATTTTTCTGTTCAGCCAAGTAATTATTGAGAGTCACCAGTAGAAATCAACGATTAGCGCATTTTGCCGATTTGGCAATTCTCCGTGATTCACATAGCCACACGTCTTCTTAGATTGTCTAGCAAGTTTGAAGTGCACCTAAGCTTCTGTTGCGCAGAAATAGTCAGTTCAATGTAGTCGACTCGCCATTTTAATTATGCACGCAGGATACGTGATAGCAATCAAAAATGGCTGCTCGCTTTAACTCCTAACAAATTCGCTTTCATTTCATACCGTATTAATGTTTAATTGAGGTATAACTGTGGGAATCCTCTATTACAGTGGGAACGAAGCTGTCAGCAGAGTGATGCTAGTGTTACGCTAGCTGAATATTCCAGCCAGCGTTGTGCAAGATGTTTTTGAAAATATGACACCAAGGGCAACTTTTGCAGTCGAAATGTACTAACTGTAGTTTATATAATGCAGACGGCACGGTACGCCTTTACTTAAATGGTCCTACAAAATTTTTCAGTGGCACTTTCTGCCACTTCAAAGTTGCTGATTTTCGGCAGCCATTTTTGAATTATAACAATTTACGCTAATCTTTGATTTCTACTGGCAACTCTCACATTAGAATCATTGATCATGAAACTGATGAGCAGTACTGCAGCTTTAATAAAATGATAGGGGAGCGGGACATTTTGGCCCGGGTGTCGTTGACAACTGCTTTGTAATTTGAATCATGCCTTCTAACAAGACATTTTCTCTTATGCTTCCACAATTTCCATAAGCACTTAATTTTTGTCCATTCATTTCTTCTAATGGAAGTCAGAGCTAAGCCCAGATGCCAGCCACTTAAGATCATTCCTGGACTTGTCATGATGACATTTTCTGCATTCGAGAACTGATGGCAGCACAAATGCCTGTTTTCAGGAACCACTGTACACATTTTGATAAAAGTGTGGCAGCATAGCTACATAAGCAACGTTCTGAGAGATTTTTACAAAAGTCATGTAAGTGTAAAATTTTTCACACTTAATAGATTTGTGGAAGAGCTATTTGTTTGTACAGATGAGATGTCCATGTGGAAGCATGTTTTCACTCTGTTCATGTACGTTATGAAACCTATTGCTACCAGAATCATCCCATAGCATGCGCTGCCAATTATCAGCCACATTTCAAACCTTAGCTGTATCTCAGCGACGGAAGGTTGTACAAGCTTAATTTTTGTAGGGATCGAAAGCCCGACAAAGCGCCTCTTTTCACACTAACTTCAGTGCTGTTGCCACAATCTGTTTTGAAGTGAGACTCGAAACCAGAGAGATGCTGTCTACCCGATTATTGGCCACCCGTACCTATTATTGGCCACCTGTACAATTGTGTATATCAATTATCGGCCGATTGTCAAACTTTTGTTCATATCTCAGCTTTGTGAGGGCGCCTCAAGCTGTGGTTTGCTTTGACATGAAGATCTGGAAGCCCTTAGTAAGCGTAGTGATTTGGAGTTGCAGCTGCAGACGGTTAGTGAACTGCATGTGGACATGCCCAACTCAAATCACATTCCTACATAATTGCAGACCTGGTGCATTGCTCTAATTTTCTCTGTTTGAGCACGACTGCCACAGTAAACGAACCATGATTGTCTGCAAACGCGTACACACAATCAGAAAGGCATGACAATCATGTAACAGGTGATTTCTCGCTCTATCGCTAGCTAGCTTGCTAACACACCGAGCAAGCTTGTAACTCTCAAAAATGCGCTGGTACTCATGCATAGCTAGTGTCAAGTACTTCACTTGGCTTCCTACGTAGTGCTATATACTTGGAGAAAGCCAGCGCAAAGCAACTTAAAGGGCTGTTTTCTCTGTCCATCTCCCTATCTACGCCCTACATCGCTGTATACTTCTCAGTTCATTCCCGAATACTCACTGTATGCACATTTACTGATAATTGTTACTGGCCAATAATTAGCAGCATACGCTACTATTCTCATTCCCATGCCATCTGCATTTATCAGTGTGTGGCTGGTATGGCTTGGGAACCACTGTTTGTGCATGTGCCAAGATTTTTCATAAGCTTGCCTTCCCTGCCTTAGAGAAGATGTAGAGCATGGCTTTCAGTGTGGCTTCTGGAATCTTCCTCACTGTGGATAATATGCAATTCATTTGCACTGGTAGCAGCTGGCAGGTCCAGGTACATAGAATGCCTCAGTGTGCAATGGCAGAGCAGTACTATTTTAGAACGTGACGTTGAGTCAGAGAGACAAAGCATTTTAGCGAACTGACTGAAGTCATTAATTTTCAATCCAAACTGGACCTGTTCTGACTATTTTACTGTTTCCCTGCTAGCTATTTCATGATTCACCTGCTCTGTCTTTGCATAGATTTACAAAAACATACCCGATATTTCCGGAACCGGGTTCCGGAAATTTTGCGCACATGGGACTGCAACGTATCTACACTGTATAATTCTCTTTCTGATTACCATTTATACCAGCCATTTTGCATGTCACAAACATTGTGGTTGCGCTATTGTGCATATTATTAGACACGGCATACTACAGACATCCGGATGTGACGTCCTGCATTCCACCCGTACGCGTACTTTAGCTATAGAAAGTGGTGCATACTCGCTGCGGAAAGCTGCACGAGGTAGACTACATGATAGAACGTTGACTGCGTACCGCCCGTACTCTAGCTGAGCTTTATCTAAAGAGACATGAAGTATGCCGACGATTTCTCTCCCTCCAGCTTCAGTGAAGTTACCCTGCCACCCCTGGTCGATGCCCAAGGCATCCTGCTGAGTCTTCTTTACTTTAAGCATCAAAATTGAAGCTGTCAGTCATTAACTCTGCATCTCTTGCAACACATCCACTTGCCCCGGGATTCCCATGCAAGCTAGACACGTTTTCTTCTTAAAATGGCTGTGCAGCACCAATGTTTACTAAACATTCAACAGTTGCTTGCTGCTGATTGCCATATAGAAATAGCATATGCACTGCTCATGCAGGCTCACCCCACAATGCTGTGCATTCGTCTTGTATTTTATGATATTGACAGGATTGTTGTTTTCTCTCTGTGCTATGTGTTCTTGCGTGGATGCAGGAAAAAGAACATATATTATCTAAGCTGGGAAGTGAACTTTTGAAGTCAAGCTTTGATAAGGTATGCAGTGCCCTAACACCTAAGTAACACTTAAACTAGTTAACAGATGGATTGTCAGGGGTGTAACATTCATTATATGGATGCTTCAAGCTACCATGGGATGTCACTGCAGCTGATGTTTGGTGTCAATTCCATTAAATGAACTTTGCCGATGTAGGAGGTATGACTGTGGATACACCAGCAGTGCACTATAGCTGCATGGCCAGTAAAATCCAATTGCAAGTAGTTAAGAAGGTGCTTACTCTACATTGAATTTTATTGTCTCTTCCTTTCCATGCTACCTACTGCAATGTGCTAGCCAGCCAGACTTATAGTACACAGGAATTTGTTGATACCTGTGCCTTTACTTGCTAGGTGCTTTATGTATGAGCATTCTAGTCAAAGTCATGACCATGACTCATATCAACAGATGGGGAGGGGAAATTTTGCCGCCAGCCGGTACAGCTGAAACCAGGATAACCTGCACTTTAAAGTGGAGTTTCAGCTATCCAAACCAACTGACACAGTGTTGACAATCACCCTCGTTGCCATATATAAGCTAGTTAAAAAAAAATAATACTGAAAGGATTCAATTAAGTATCCGAGTGAGCTGCTTACAGCCCTATTGTAGAACCCAAGTAATAGCCTGATTGTATCAATGTCGAGGTTTCACTAAGAGTCCTATACAGCAATTCTTATATTATGCAACCAACATCATTGGGCATGTTTACACTAAGCACTTAAAACGGTTCAAAACCGATTCAGGTCACCAATTCACGTAGTGTAAAGTGACTCAGAAGCGGTTTAGCCAAACCACCTCCGGAGGTAGTTTGAAACCGGCTTTGAGCAGTTTGCTCGTTGTGTGAACGCGGAATCGTCTTCAAACCGGTTTAGCAGTACATGGTTCTGCTGGTGTGAATGAATTGTCACCTCTTACTCTTCTGACGACTTCTCTCATTTGCTGCAGCTGCTGTGCGGTTGTACGATCATCAATAGTGGCAAGACGCGTTCCAATTGCTAGCGAGAGGCCATCTTACAAAGGACGTGCGTATCTTACGGTTCCTCAGTGCTGTTTAAGCCAATATTAGCTAGCTGTGTGTGAACGCTTGCTAAACTGCTTTAATCGAGCTGACCCGGTTTGCTCCAGTGTAAACACGCCGATTGTGTTTGAAATCCTGATCATACAATCTTCAGTCGATCAGTCAAACTTCATTATCTCAATATTACATATCTACAGTTCCTGTGTGTTAATTGATGTAGAAATATTTTGTTTGGTGCCTCTGTGCATCTTGTAGGCAGCTGAGAATTTCCAAAAAACAGTTGGGAAACACCATGAGCAGTTTAAAGCTGAGCTCAAAGAACTACAGGAGGCAAAGGTATGTTTGTATTGTTGAGTGCTGATGACGTGAAATGTCAATTATTATTAAGGCACGCCTTTCTGTAATTGTTTAGTGTAGTTACATATTCTATATTGCCCATAGTCCTTTTAATGCATTTATCATGTGTTTGTTTTTCATGTGCTCTGTTAGTCCGTCTGGCAGGCAGAATTGATGGAGCTGCTTGAGAAGGAAGCACAGAGGGAATCATCACAAGTATGCATAATGTGTATAACAGATCATTTCTGCACAATTGCCCATAGGACAGTACCATGCAGTTCTGAAGAACAATGTATGCTTAGCCTTGCTACTACCCAGTCCCGTGTTATTATTCCGACTGTCACTCAGTATGGAATAGGGCCTGAAAAATTGGGGGTTGAAACTGACGACTTCTGCTGCATGATTTCATGCATCACCAATCAGATCAGAATATTTCATGTGACTTAAACATAACCAGTGTGATGGAATCCTAGCAAGGGAACAGCTCTCCTGTAAGCGGAAAGCTACTTTCCTACTTGACGGATTGTCTCACATAGTGACCACTTCCCCTCTATTGCCCAACTGCTGCCTCTTGTGCAATAGAAAATGGAGGCATGAGGCAGGAGTGGGGGTCTGGCTCATGGTTATCTTGTGGGAAAGCTGCAGACACAATATGACGAAAGTGCTAGCTCTTCACAGTTGTCGGTCATAAGGACAAAATTGTTGAACAGTCATCAGATCTGTCAACGCTTTCCACAAAAGTAGGACGATTTCTCTGATTTCGCTTGCAAAAGTGGCACCAGTAAATGGTCATCCAATGACATGCTTCCGTTTTTCATTAATTTTAGTTCGAATGCTGTCATTGTGGTAACCCAACACAATCAGTTTATTCTGGAGGATAATCGAAAACCTGTAGCTCCTTAGATAGGATGACAATTGTATCCCTTTCCACCAAAGGAGGTGCATACAACATTTGCTTGCTACTAAATCAAGGTGGGACCTCCATGGCTATCTGCAGCTATACACAATCGCCTTCTTGCCCCAAAAGAGATGAATGTTAATTTCTATTATACTCTCTTAAATTCCATGGATGAAATGTAAACTATCTAAAGGCATAGCAGAAAGCAAACAGAGTATTACTAGTTTTGGTATGTGTCTGCATAATTTTGTGGTATGGTGCTGTAAAACTCTCTTTTAGTAATGAATGTCTTGCATGCTTTAATTTTTTACAGCTGGAAGTACCTGCCAAGATGGCAGGCACACTCATTGGTGCGAAAGGCCAGAATTTCAGAAGAATTGAAGCCAAAACTGGTGTAATGAGATTAAGGCTTGTACCAGGACCCAGCGAGGTATGGGAGCATGTTGTGAAACGGATGATGGTTCATTGTGGTACATCAATTGTCATTTTTGAAATTGGCCATCACCTTAATGGTTTGCATTATACAGTCACTTCTATTCAAATGTACTGTGGAACATCCCCTGTCTATATAACAAAAATTATTACTCTAGGGCAAGTGTGCATGCCAATTCCTGTCTGTCTTTGCTTACTCAATAGAACAATGTCAAAAGTATTGATACTTATATTATCTCTTATTGCTGGATTTGGATGTGAAATGCCGGATCGTAAAGCTTAGGCACGCCTGTGTACTTTGACTATAGTGTGTGAGCCATTTAATGAGTGGCATTTAATGAGTGGCTTAATGGTAATCTACTGGTAGGATTATCTACATAGGATAATCAAAAGTAGATAATCGTACCAATGTATTCTAACAGAGCTTGGCCGCAGACTGAACACACTCATATGCAGCGGCCATGTTTTAGATTTTCAAATATTCTTGGTTATGGACGGATAATCTTGTAGTTTATATTTCATTCGATGAAGCACAGCGGGCGGCCTACTCAATATCTTGTCATGTACGTTGTCATCCTTCCAATGGCAGAATAGTAGCTACATTTTTCCTCTTATCCTCTTGACAGGATGTCTCAATTGTCTCAATTTTTGGAACAGAGAATTCTCGAAAGGCAGCCATAAAGGAGCTACGAATATGTGTTGCTACCCTAGTGAGTTACTGTCCAGCTAACATCTACATGCTGCATCTCAGATACTTGCAAATGTTGAGTATCACATAATACATTGCATGTGGCATTATAGAATGACCTATCGATGTCCACTATCTCACGCTGTCCACAATATACTTTGTGTGTTTCTCAGGAACAAGTCAAGGAGAAAAAGATCTGTTTCCTCACTCTTGCCCGTGATGACAGCACATTATCATTTGCTGAATATAAAGGCATCCTTCCTGCATCGTTGAAGCCTGAGCGTCGATTCAGAAAATTTTATTGCCTGAAGCTCCATTGTGCTGATCCTGTAAGCTCATGTAATGCTCATGCTTGTACATAACTCTGAAATGTAAATGCCATATATTCCAACTTGTGCGCTGTGTAAGTCGGGACCAAGGTCAGGTGGAATATGTGTGTATAATGCAATATTTGATAATAATGAATGCTGAGCCATTGTAAGAACTCTGTGATTTTAGTTTCAAAATGTCAACAAACTGTGCACTTTGTTAAATAGGAACAGAAGACAGGCGACTTGCCTCCTTTGAGGACAACCTTGACACCTTGGAGTGGTGTGAGGAACTCCGACAGATTGACTGCCAGGTTTCTGTGTGCTATTGAAGAGGCTCTTATGCATAGGCCAGTTCATTTGGAGCTGGAAGCAAGGCAAGCACACATACAGTACACCCTCATATTGTTTTGTTTGCTTGCGCCAAGTACACAGAATTTTGACTGTTGCTACCATGCAGATTTGGGAGCATTTTCTTCAGGGCTGGCCGACCACTGCAGAGTGATGAGCTGAAAGAAGTATATCCCATCAGCTCTTTGGAGAAGGATGCTTATGTGGACACATCCAGTGTGCTTGAAAACACATACTGGAATTTTGTCGCCATGTAAGCATAATTATAGGTAGCCCGTATACTGAAATTGTTTTTATTATGTATTGAACGTTTGGTGACTGGTTGAATACGTATTGTTAACTATATAATTATAGCCAATCATGTTTAATTGACCTGATGATTTAGTTCTGCTGTATACTTTGCAGACTACCAAAGACAATGGAAGCAGTGAAGCCACCCGAGTTAGGAATGGTTTATCTTGGAGAGCCAGAGTTGGTTAACATCACGCTGACTTATATTCCTGAGGAAGCTGATTGTGTGCAGTATGTTTTGCATGCATGCCGAGGCAAAGATGGCAGATTTCATGCCTTGAACATCCAGCCCAAGGTGATGAAAACCCTCATGTTCGACTGCCTCCCGCTGCACGGGTGAGATGATTTGCATGGTCATTGTGGTAAAGGCGGCGATTGTGGTAAAGATTTCATGATAGTTCCAGATGCCAATTTGTTATACTTAAAGTATTGTTGTAATATAAGCTGCCAGATATTGAGTTTCAGTGTTCCTGCCTTCTCCTAACCCATTGCACATTGCATGATTGCCCTGCATGTTGGCAATTTATTGTGACATTTGCTTGATAATGCCCCTATAATACTTGTTTTCATTCTTTTGTGCGTGTGTGGCATCTGCAGCAAGCTTGATGTCCGGTTTGCATTCAGCAGTACTGCTGTACGGGCTGAGGAGGAACAGAAAATGATGAATGTCTTGTCAAGGAATATCGCGTCTGGTTTAGAAGTTACGTAAGTTAACGGTGCAGACATTGTGTATACAATACATGTGCATTTATAACATTCTTTCTGCCTGTTTGGCTCTCTCTATATAAGTGCCTGAGTTATACGTATAAGCACAGTGTGCCCTAATACCTGTTATGCATATATACATATGCATGCATATATGTAAGTGCAAGCATATGCATACACACACCATTTATACACACACACACATGCGCGTGCATACACACACACACACACACACACACACACACACACACACACACACACACACACACACACACACGCACACACTTGTATGCATGTACAATGGCAGGTAATTCACATGCGCCTAGAGTTTCTGCTTTTGAAAGTGTCGTTACTCGTTGCTGTTATACCATGTTCCACATGATGAGTGCTTCTGACAATGATGTGTAGTTTCACTTGGGTGTGCTGTCAATTATATGCATAATTATACTTGTCCTCCAGAAATGGCGTTGTTAAGATCTCAAGAGAACTCCTAAAAGAAACTGAAGTTGATTTCCGTATCTCTTTCATCCGTTATGAGAAGAAGAAGATTTACCTCATCAAGAGTGAAGGCAATTTCTTCATCCTGGCCCATTTCAGTGTGGAGGAGTGCGATATTGTGCATCAAGGCATAGCGGATGATGCTGTGGAATTTCCCCTGAGAGACAGAGACAGGCATTATGAACTGGAGGTTTGTATACCAATACTGTCCTGACTCCCAGTAATAATAGCTGTAGGAATTAAGCTGAAGGAGGATCCTTTAAGTGTGTGTATATATAAAGAGGATTGCTTCGTAATGCTAGATAATATTGTGTGTTGTCTGTATATATATAGCACTCATCTTCCTCATCCTTGCCCAGCTGAAGAACTGCCAGTGGCTGGCTGACTTTTATCACTTGGTGGGAAGTAACTGGAAGGAACAGCTATCAGCCCAAGGTTGTGACGTATCACAAATTGAAGTGGTTCCCAAACCAGTTGATCCTGCTACTGTAGTCCAGGAACTAGAGCACTTTGCCAAGTATGCCTTGCAGGTTACACCAGTGCAGGAGGACTAGAGGTACCTCTGTCTTTAAATCTAGGGTCAAGTTCAGAATTATAGTTAAACATAATATACTTTGTAGCCACATTAATGTTTTCAAATTATAAGAAATGCTTTTTCATTTTTTGTATGGTTACTTTTGTAAACAGCATAAACAAATGTGGCAGGTGCAGTTAAAACGACGAATTAGGCATATTTTAGCGGAATTCACTTTTTTATATTTTACGAAGGCTCACATCTAGATCCACGTTTCAAGATCATCTTGTACCTACATATTATTAATTATAACTTCCTGTTGGAAAATGACACGCGTTCTTGAACTATACTGCTTGCAAGTTTCATTCAGAAGAATTCAGAATCCATGCATGTTTGGTAGAGGAAAGATTGTGAATAGATTTAATAATTATAAAGTGCATGCAATCCATAAATATAGTGGACTCTGCATATGTAGCTAGCCTATAGCTATGCAGTCTGCAGCATAGCTCTGCTTGACATACCCATGCATATGTATATACACAGTCATATGCATGCTTTCACACTTCACCTTCTGCATCCAACACAATACAATAATTCAGCCTGCCTGCAATGGAGATCTAGAGATCTAGAGTGCATGCACAAGCTGCACAAGCTGCAGCTGGTAGAAAACAATGCAACCACAAATGTCCCCTTCTTTGGTTCTAGAAATGTACATTTGTAAAGTGTTACGCTAGCTACGAGGCGGTGTTCACTTTTAGTAGTTTTGGCAGCCGCTATCACTCCATTATAATGAATTAAAGTAGGCTGTTCCATCAAAGCATTGCCGCATATCTAACACGCTAACTATTTGTTGTTGCTTTACTCTGCTTCAACGAATTCAGCTGTACGTGCTTGCACACTGCATACTACATGACCTTTACTAGGAATACGTATTGAAGAGAATATCTATGTCTGCAGCGTTCGCTGTACGTGACGTAAAAGTCAGGGGCAGCGTGGCAGTATCGCGAGCTATATAACCTTACTTTGCCTCCAATGTGCGAGTACAAATTGCGTCATCTGGCAGATCGATGACGTAATCAGGGGTGGTCGTGCATGTGGATAGGTCACAATAATCAGGAACGAGACTAGGGGCTAGTGGCTAGGAAGCCCTTAGTCTAGCCGCTAGACCCTACGTTGTCATCGCGCGCGGGGCGGAAGAAAAGGGTCTAGCAGAATGTGCAAACTCCACACCTCGCAATTAACGCGCTACTGGGCGTTTATCAAGAACGTCAATTACGAACAACGTCGACGAATAATACTCAGTAACGAGAGAAAACGACGACCATAGGGTGGGAAACGTTGTCGCCTAGGCTTTCCTTGACGATTGCGAGCTTCACAGCCTGCAGCGAACGTATTAATGCAATTGCCGCCCTGTCTATACTTTGGTCAATAAGCGCCGATGTTTCCATAATTGCTGCTGTGATCTGAGGCAGCAGCGATCTCATTGGTCAGCGCGAGGTGTGGAATTTACACATTCTGCTAGACCCTACAGTTCTTCCGCCCCCGCGCGCGATGACAAAGTAGGGTTGTGGCCTACAAGCCTCCCTTTCACATCATTCAAATCCTATCTCCTTCGTTCCTAACGATAGGTCATTTGTAACTGGGTGCGCGTAAGTGGACGAAACAGCTAGCTACGTAAATGGCTACCGGCAGTGAGCAGTTAGCCATTTCACGTCTGTCCGCCAAATGCTACAGTGAAAAGTCCAGTTTTCAAAGGGACTGTGGTTACAAGTTTCTCCAGCAACTATCCCCGCATCGGGGATCTAGAGTTCTTGACTTGGGCTGCGGAACAGGCTATCTTGCTACAGTCTTATCAGAGTCTGTTGGACCAGACGGCGAAGTCATTGCGGTTGACCCTGATGAAGAGAGGCTGCAAATCGCACAAGAGAAGCACGCGAGAGGCAATATTGAGTACACGAACAAAGATGCTGCTACGTTTCCGGTGGGTCCAGCTTATGATCTTGTATTTTCCAATATAGTAATCCACTGGGTGAAGGACAAGGATGCGCTCTTTGCACGGGTGTACGAGAGTTTGAAGCCCAGTGGAAGGTTTGCATTCACAACAGTAGCTGGCCCTCCTGTGTGGCCACAGGCTGTAAAGGATTGTATGAGTGAATTGTTTTGGCCTGATGTCCTTGACAATATTATTGGTAAGAGAGCCACATTCCTTACATGCGACCAATATCGAGAGCTTGCAGTGTCTTGTGGCTTTCATATTACATCCATGGAGGTGAAGGACATGTTTGTTTGTACCATCAATGGTGTCGATGATGTCCTCGACTTCTTCTTTGGTCTGTTGCAAGGAGACTTAGACCGTACAGCAATCAGCGAGCAAGCTCTGCAAGCCTGCAGGGACAAGTACGAGGATGCCTTGCGCTGTGTGGCTGAGCTACGCCGAAAGATCTTGCATGTGGTTTTGACCAAACCATGAGTTGACTGCCTTAAATGTAATTTTATAATGCCTATTTGTTATATTCATGTGTAGGAAGACTGCTACTTTTCTCAGACTCGGCCCTCCTAAAAAGACGGTCTTGTATGGGACCATAGCTTTATATAAGAACTGATAGCTGGGTGAGGGCTAGGCTAGCTGCTAGCCCTTACTTTGTCATCTCGTGTGACAAAGTATGAGCTATCAGCTATAGATTAGGTGAGGGCATAACTCTTATGGGAGGCCCCTCAGGCTGGGGAGTGGCATGGGTCCATCGATACCCCCATGCATGTTTGGGTTCATTTAGCGCTAACCACTTGCATAGACACACGAGGCTGAGATGCTACTTGTCATGTGTACATGTCTGTGGAGTAGCTTGACTGCATTGCTGTGTCAACAGGCCAATCGCAATTTGTTAACCTTGTGCACAATTGTTTGTATATGCACGCACTGCCACGCAATTAAATTCACTTTAAATTCTACTATACAATAGACAATGCAGCACCACACGTACAGTGGTATTATATGTATAATGTAGTGCGCAAAGTATCAATGGGTAACAATCTGTGGATTGGCCAGCGCAAACCGTGGATTAACATGTACTGCACGACTATAGGAAAGGGTTGGTTCTCTAATACCAGCTTCACAACAGGGTTGAAAACCTTGCCGACGTTTCGACCAGATGCTCTGGTCTTCTTCAGGGTGAAGATAAGGAACTTGTATTTGCCAACAGCTAGCTAGGGTACCTGACATATCCAGCTGCTGCATGTAGGAGCATTGCTGGGCAGTCGTTCCCTGCCTTAAAATGAATATTTAAGCTATAACAATGAACAGATTGTGGTTTACATTTAAATGCAAGAACATGTACTTACAGGCCACTGCATGCATGTGCACATTGTGTTGCTTGCATCAGCTTTGATAGGATATTAATTTCTGTAAATGGAAATATGATTGGAGACTACAGTGCACACTCATGGCATGCTCGCACCACAATTTGCAAATGCGTGCAGTGATGCACAACTGTTGGGTCCCCCTGCAGCTGATATCCCTTGCAGTGCCTCCCATTGCACTTGCAATCGTATGCATGCATGTTACACGACCTTTGCTGCAATACAATATAATTATGGGTTTTATTCAGCATGACGCGGTGACGTAATGATGACGTAGGCAATAAAGGTCACAGTAAAGGTCTCGGAGTCTTGATTCGTAAGTTCGCCTCGGATTTGTGATAGCCAGCAAGCCTGTAGCTACCTATCAAATCGCTCTCATCCTTTCTCCTCCGTATACCTAACGACAGGTATACATTACAACTGGATAGCGGGCGTGGCTGCCTGAATAGCTAGAGCTACCTATAGTTAGCTAGTTAAATGGCAACTGGCCTTGAGCAGCTAGCTATACCCACTTCAGGACTGTCTGCAAGATGTTACAGCGAAACTTCCGCTTTTCAAAGGGACAGTGGCTACCAGTTTCTCCAGAAATTGTTTCCTCTCCGTGGAGGTAGAGTTCTTGACTTGGGCTGCGGAACGGGCTATCTTGCTTCTGTCTTATCAGAGTCTGTGGGACGAGACGGTAAAGTCATCGCTGTTGACCCTGATGAAGAAAGGCTGAAATTCGCTCAGGAGAAGCACGCGAGAGGCAATATTGAGTACATGAAAGGAGATGCTGCTACGTTTCCGGTGGGTCCAGCTTACGATCTTGTATTTTCCAATCACGTAATCCACTGGGTGAAGGACAAGGATGCACTCTTAGGACGGGTGTACGAGAGTTTGAAGCCAAGTGGAAGGTTTGCATTCACAACAGGAGATAGCACTCCCGAGTGGCCACAGGCTGTAAATGATTGCATGAGTGAATTGTTTTGGCCTGATGTCCTTGACGATCTTTTTTGCAAGAGAACGACATTTCCAACATGCGACCAATATCGAGAGCTTGCAGTGTCTCATGGTTTTGTAGTTACATCTATTGAGGCCAAGGACTTGCCTGTTTATCCCATTGCTGGTGTCAATGATGTCATAGACTTCTTCTTTGGTCTGCTGCAAGGAGAATTAGACCGTGCAGGAATCAGCAAGCAAGCTCTGCAAGCCTGCAGGGACAAGTACAATGATGCCTTGCGCTGTGTGGCTGAACTACGCCTGAAGATACTGCATGTGGTTTTGACCAAGCCATGAGCTGGCTGCCATGTCCAATGCCTATTTATTTAGCAGTCTCACTGCACATATGGTGCATTTGATATATATTATAGCTATAGATCATTATAGTAAGTTCATTCCATCTACTTGGCTATATACTGCATTTAGCAAATTACAATAATTGAATTTCGAATCAAAGGAGAAGTGGATACAAGTATCATCTGTACAAGATGATGGTATACCTGCATGATGTCCGAGTTGTGCTGTTGCAGAAGGGCATGCACTTAAGCTTCTGGTATATATATATAGATAATATTGTGTGTTGTCTATATAGCACTCATCTTCCTCATCCTTGCCCAGCTGAAGAACTGCCAGTGGCTGGCTGACTTTTATCACTTGGTGGGAAGTAACTGGAAGGAACAGCTATCAGCATAATGAATAATTAATAGTTATTACAGTGTCAATGTGTGCTGCTATCTGCCTCAGTGTGCGCCCTTGTATGCCTTGGGGGCGCCGCTGTCTGCCTTAGTGTGTGCCACTGTCTGCCTCAGTGTGCGCCCTTGTCTGCCTTAGTAACTAACCAAATCTTAACCAACCTTCTGCAGCCCAAATGATTCTAATTGTGGATTAGGGGACAGAGTTTCTAGAAGGAAGAGTCAGATACTCCGTCCCAGCTCCACAAACCCACCAAATTGCCCTATGCCCTAGTCTCCCTCTGTCTATGCCCTATGCATATATGCTTTAGCAGCAAGCTCCTTGCCTATTGTGGTCAACCGTTCGCAGTGCTTCTCATACATGAGTTTCGTACGTGAGGAAAGCTTGCTGGTGCAGAACTGTAATTGGGAACAGCAGCATTTTTAATAATAAACCGATAACATGTAAGTTATAAATGCTTTGGCATGTGAAACTGATTTAGATACCTTTGTATTCATATCAGATTTTGTGACCATGCAATATCTACATTTCCTGATGGATGAAGCTAGTTGCTTGTATCCGCCAAGAAGTTGACTCCCGAGGTTGTCACCACATACAACGACCAAGGTTCCGTGGACTGTTTTGGTTGTGCCGCGAATAGTCAACTGCACACCCTGCATACAAGTGACATGCACGCAATACCAATTATTGTCTTCTCATGATTTTAGCTTATGGGGGGATGACTGTTGAAGTGTGTGTCTATGGCTGTACATGGCTGACTAGGACGCACACAGAGGTAAACTAGGGAGCACACACAGGCAGACTAGTGCGCACACAGAGTTAAACTATGACTACACTGTATATGAATGCAGTTATGGATACGGTTACAACTGTAATCGATGAAAAGTTCAGAATATACGCAGAGCTACAAGCGTATAGTACGGATACATTCGAGCCATAGAGGGATGGAGGATGCTCCAAGCAGAGTGGGATTGCCGCACACCATGCATTCGCCAGGCTGTGTGTGTGTATCATTATGTCTCTCTGTTCATAGCAATGTTTTGTTTTGGCATGCATCTCAGCAAAGGGTATGAGTACACTGCACTGAAGAGCCCCAATTAGGGCGAAACAGCCATATGCATTGTGCTGTCTGCAGTTCTCAGCGAGTCAGTGAGAATTGAACGAACTTCTTCCAAAACCTTTGCCACTGGAGTCAGGTATTATGCATTGACCTCTTTAACACTAGCATGACATTGTGTAGCCTATGCTTACTTAGGAATGTTCCATGCTTGTTAGCTAACACAATAGCTATTCAAAAGGAGACCGACCTCCCAAATGGTCATGCAAAGTTCACAATCGCTGTTTGCACAAAATTAGTTCAGTGAAGCCATTAGTTGTGTTCTCTCTTGTTTTATCTACAATCACCTTTTCTTCATCATTCCCTACACCCCCTGTTGTATTATTGTCCTGTATTGTAAATGTATGTCTTAGGGGAGCACAATCATAGGCAATTTGCCTCTCGTGCAACCCTTTCCTTACGGGGATAAAATCATTTCAAATCAAAACCATTTGGCCTGTGAGTGGGTTGGTTCTTTTGGAATGATGCCTAATGTATGTGCCCTTATCATTGGATGGGGGATCATGCATGATCACATGAGTGAGCACACGCAATCCTCCAAGAAATACAATATGAAATGCAAACCTGTGACTCTGACCCTTGTGTGGTATTATACTCACAATGGTTAAGTGATAATCATGTATAAGGATATCAGTCCTCCGGGTTTTCCTAGAGAAATGATATACAGCATTTGATCGTTGGTATTATTATAGGCGTTTTGGTGTAGATCCCATCTTACTCCTTTTTTTCTGCAGGTTTCCAGGACCGGTATGTTTTATATTGTAAACAAGTGTATATTTTAATACTAATTGTCCATTACACACATACATTCTTCAAAACTGCAGGAAAAATAAGGAGTAAGATCAGACCAATACCAAAATACCTAAACAATTACCAGCAATAAGATGCACCGCGCCGTTTCTTCTGAAAAACTCCGAGGAATGATATCCGTTATACATTGCTAGCGTAGGGAAAAAGACGCCATTTTTCGAATACAAAAATGTTGCGTAACAACTAAGTTACCCCGGCGAAACACCCGTGAGTGCACTGTGGTATGACCCTACGATGAGATCACGTGAGCCGCCAACCTCCTATATGGCCATATAAGGGCCTGCATCTAAGAGAATAACTAGTCTCGAACCCAGACCCATTCCGCCATTTTATAATTGGGAGGGGCGGAAAAGGGTCTGGCAACACACCGCACCGTTTTCTGTGTCAAGGGGGCGGAGTAATCGACAAGAACCGCGTATGCGACAACAAGAAACGCGTATCCGTAATGCGACGGATTAACAGCTCTTCGTCGCAAGCGTAGGTGTAATATCATGTCATCGTCCGCGATGGAGAACAGCTGGGCCTGTGGAAGTTCTACCGTTGCTGGATTTGAGCGCTTGAGACAGCTGCTAAAGAGAGAACGGTAACGAGCAAGACTCCTCTGCGTGACTAACGCGTTTATATAGCGTTCTGCAATCTGATTGGCCCCCGATTCACCGGGCAGTGGCACAGAAAACGATGCGGTGTGTTGTCAGACCCTTTTCCGCCCCTCCCAATTATAAAATGGCGGAATGGGTCTGGGTTCGAGACTAGAGAATAACAACCTCCCCACCGACGTCTGAAGAAGTGTTTACACTCAGTCGATGTGTGGGGCACCTCTCTCTGACTCTGGTACTCGCAGTTAATTCTCGCTTCCCTTGGGCATGGCCACACTAGAGAGCTTTAGTCGCCTCTTCGCCCATAGAATAAATGGCTCTCGCCGACCCATTTCCAGTGAGTTGTTTTTGCCCTGCGTACTCCCTAAGTTACAGTTTATTAATAGGTTCTTGTCTGGTGGACTTGTATTGGTACTTTACTGTAAGTTTTAGGAGTGAGTGCGTCTGCATGTGCACGTGTCTGTGTGGTAGTTGGCGGGTGGTTGGGTGGCTGCCGCACGAAGTTTTTAAGTCGAGGTACTTGTTTTTCTTTCGTCTAGGTGATAACGGCAGTGCTTCTATGGAAAGTTGCACGGAGATTTCTAACCCTCTTGTCATCCACCCTGGCCACAAGACGATTAAAGGAGTCTCCCAAAGCATACCTAAATACACTTAAACGGCACTGTGGGCAAAGGAGCCTAAGCTGGTCCTGCCCCCTGCTCTGTTGCAGAAAACAGCAGACGAAATCAAGCCAATAATTTGGATCGATCGCATTGCTAAGGAATCAAACGAAAGGCACGACACTGAGTACAAAGTCACGGTTAATGAAGAAGCTCCAGGTTTAGCACGTTTGAACAATTGGCTCAATAAGAATGAAGTGAGAGGAGATGGTTGCCTTGTGTACTTGGACATTCCAATGTGGGGATGTAATCTTCCAGCACTATGGACAGAAACCGAGTCCAATGGAGACTTCATTAGCAGCATTAACAAAACAGAACGTGGTATCATTGCACAATTGCGTTGTTTGAGATGCTATTCTGACAAAATAGTGCAGTGCACAGGTTTCATGTTCCCTACATCAAGTAAAGCTGGTATGGTTGTAATGGTCACAGTGACGTGGGAGAAGCTTGTCATGATTGTGGAAGTGGCACCACTGAAATGTGAACAAGTCAGGACTTCTGTGGCTAGCGCTTTAAGGCTAATGAGACAGAACCGTGAGAATCTGCGTGGTAAAATGGTAGTCGATTGTTTAATTCGCCTCTCTGACACAGATATTCGTCTAATCGTGGGTGAATCACCACAGATTGCAGTTCAAGTCCAAACCATACACAGTATTGTTATAGCAACCATGCAATATGTCTACAAGATTCCGTCCACTCATGGCGAATGCTGCGCACTGGATAGAATGCATGCTCTACAACAAGATGGAAGACCGGAAGAAACCAACAGTGAGTGTTATAGTGGTGTGGTCGTGTAACCAGGGTTAGGGTATAAGATTGTTTTAGCAAGAATGTATACTATTCCCAATGGTGCTAGCACATTTATGTTTGTTCATACTTTTGTGCAGGACTTTGTCTACCTATCGGTAAGGGGATGGTCGGTAGAAGAGTGTTTGTGTTCACCTTTCCCATGATGAGACATCAGCCACTGTTAAAGGACCAAGTTGTCCACTGCATGAAAGACTTTGTGAAATCTGCAATAGAAGCAATCAAGCAACTTCATCGGTTTGGCTATGTGCATAACGATGTCCGTCTACCCAACATGTGTTTCAACGAAACATTTCAAGTTGTTTTGATTGATTTTGATAGAGCTATATACTCTATACACTCTGCCCGGTTTGCCACAGACTGGCGAAGCCTTGGTTCCGAACTGCTGTCATTGCAATGGGATGGTGGGCCAGCTTGGGAACGTTTTGTCACACAATTACAAGATGGAAACGAACCCAACTTAGGAGTTCTGGAAGATGTGCAAGGTCAAGATCAAGTCAGCGTGGAAACTGTTCTTCGAAGAAGAGAAGAAATTGGTGACTGAACTATCACATATTATACACAGAGAACATTCATTATTGGTTTTATGCATTACATGGTATACTAACTGCACGTGTGTTATTTTATAGCTAGTTTAGTCACGTGCATGAAAATGGTTGAATAACTATCATATTGCTATATTTTTTTTTAATAATTATACAATTAAACATGTAGAACATGTATTTTACCATTGAGACTAGGGACATTCACCAACCTGTTTTTACAGTGTACGGTCAAATTGCCCATGCATACCCCTGCCATACTGTGCATTGTACCGGTTTATTAAACATGGCACTGCGTGCGCACTCGCACGTGTGTGTGTGTGCGTGTGTGTGTGTGTGTGTGAAAGAGGCAAGAACAAGAAAGGGAGAAAAACTGATATGAGAAATAAAAAACTGCCTAGATGGCTGCAGCCACCTCCTATCACCTGCGACGAGGTACTAGCTAAACTGTGCATGCTCCGGTGGCGCACACTCCACTCACATGCCCTATATGACGTCCTACCTGTGGATACCAACATTTGCTAGTGTGCCTGCGCTGCCACTCATAATGACTCCATGAACATCGTTTAACTTATTAAACTCCAATGTATGTACCTAAGCTAATATAGAGAAAGCATTACACACTCCAGTGCAAACAACGCACAAAACTGCATTTCGGCCAATACCAGGCCATCATCAGGTTTGCTGGGAGTGGATTAGGTTGTCCCCAGTTTTTGCAACAACTGTTGCGGTAAGTGCACACAAGCATACAGAGAATGCCAGGAAAGCTATGCATACACAGTGACTGGTGTTTAGGTCGCCATTGGAAATGCACTAGGTCTATGCATGGCAAGTTATGAATGGAGTGGAGATGAGCCACTTGCACCTGAGACAGCTGAGTGATGCAGAGAAGGAAGACTGACCGACAGAAAGGCAGACAGACTGATAGTGGATCAAAAATGGAGCATAGGCAAAGAGATATTCAGCCATAGGGCTATGAATAATAAAGCACATAATAACATTCATTGACTTTGTGATAACAGACATGTGCAAACTATGGCTCACAATAATAATATCAGGGCATGCAATGGTTGTGCAACAGTCTGTGACTTCACAGTTGTCCAGGAGTTGTGCAATAATACATGCACAAATATTGGATCAAGACACCATTTGGCCAAGGGGTGGTGCAACATGTCTGGGAGTTACCAGTGCTTGTGCAATATATGCCTGAGCTACCTACAAAAGGAGCAACTTCTCAGTGGAGTGACAATCAATGAATATCAAATACTACTTGAAGTACAGAAATTATTAACTATTCACTTTAATCATCATTTACACGCTTATAACGTAGAGCACCCAACACCACCAGTCATCACATACATACATCAAGAGCAATTACTAGATCCTGTGCCGTTACGCACGCTTAAACTATCCCAAGGCTATTTCATTGTGTGCCATCACTGCATAACACCCTACTCATACAACCCTTTCACACGGACCGCTTAATCCGGAATCGTGATCCGGATTGAATCCGGGTTCGACACGGATTAGCGTTCACACGGCGACCTCACGATTGGGTACCAAACCCGAATTTTAAAACAATGGCGGACAATCACCACGTTTTTGATAACATTTTTCTCGCTGCGCTGGAGGACCTATGCCCAACCAAGCTAGAAGACGACTGACAGCAGTAGCGCAATGCGTACGAAGCACAATCCGCGGGTTCTAAGTGGACATCCAACCTACGCGTGAGTCGCCCGGCTCATCCTCGATCTTACCGAAAAGGGTATCATCTCCATACGGTCCCAGTAGCTCTGCGCAGATGGTTGCGTCCGACTATCTGCCCAAAAGAGCCTTGACCATACGTCTGCCACGTCTACTCGCACGCCGCCATTTTTAACCCGGATAAATGTGGGTCGAACCCACCTCGCAAGCAGGGTTAGAACCCGGATTACAACCCGGATTCGACCCGGATTTGACCCCAGATGTGAACGCGCTAACCCGGGTTAAGCGGTCCGTGTGAAAAGGGTGATAGTGTTTACTCAGTGTGACTACTTTCGTATTGTACCAATTCATGAATGTACTCCCAATAAGGCATATTACAACATATTACAGTAGAACCTCATGCAATTATGAGGTCGTTGAAGTTAAGGGCAATTCAATCAACTAGGATGCCATTTTGTCATAAACTCTTCCATCTACAGAACCAAGACCTTTTACTTCAGCATGTGGAATGGCATCTACGTCATCAAGGTCTACCACGTGTAGAATAAGTCAAGAAATCATGCTTGATCAGAAGCTCAAGATAATTGAGGAGCTAAAGGGCAGCAATCAGTAAAAGGAAAACGCTGATGGATAGCTTAAGGCAAACAGTGGCATGCACACACTAAGGGAGACAGTGGCACACACTAAGGGAGACAGTGGCACACACTAAGGCAGACACTAAGGGAGACAGTGGCACACACTAAGAGAGACAGTGGCACACACTAAGGCAGACAAGGGCACACACTAAGGGAGACAGTGGCACACACTAAGGGAGACAGTGGCACACACTGAGGGAGACAGTGGCACACACTAAGGGAGACAGTGGCACACACTAAGGGAGACAGTGGCACACACTAAGGGAGACAGTGGCACACACTAAGGGAGACAGTGGCACACGCTAAGGCAGACAAGGCCACGCACTAAGGGAGACAGTGGCACACACTAAGGCAGACAACGGCAAACACTAAGGGAGACAGTGGCACACACTAAGGGAGACAGCGGCACACACTAAGGGAGACACAAGGGCACACACTAAGGCAGACAGCGGCACACACTGAGGGAGACAACGGCACACACTAAGGCAGACAGCGGCACACACTGAGGGAGACGGTGGCACACACTAAGGGAGACAAGGGCACACACTGAGGGAGACAACGGCACACACTAAGGGAGACGGTGGCACACACTAAGGGAGACAAGGGCACACACTAAGGCAGACACTAAGGCAGACAACGGCACACACTGAGGAAGACAGCGGCACACACTAAGGGAGACAGCGGCACACACTGAGGGAGACAGTGGCACACACTAAGGGAGACAGCGGCACACACTGAGGAGGCAGAGGCACACACTAAGGGAGACAGCGGCACACACTGAGGAGGCAGAGGCACACACTAAGGGAGACAGCGGCACACACTAAGGCAGACAGCGGTACACACTAACACTACGCTGACGAGGGCAAACAAAGAGACAGATTAGGGCACAGACAGCGACAAATCACACTGTCAAAAGGCATAAGGGCTCCTCAGACCATCTTGCGCAGCCAGTGATGAAAGAACACAGCTGCATCTTCTTCATCCTTCTCCAACAACAGGGCGTACAGGGTGAGGTTGTTCAGATAATGATATTCATTGGTTAGGTATTCAAATGCTACTTTGGGGATACGCCCCCCTCAAACAGTGGTGGTTTATCACCACCACTGTTTGCTGGTGGTACATAACCACCACAATTGGTGGACATTAACCACCAGCAAGTTTACCACCACCACAACTTTTGATGTGGTGGAATATATCCACCACAGTGGCGGAAATACACCACCAGTGTTTTTACAGTGTACATAGACAGCACTACCATGCTGTCTGATACCATGTCATGCATGTAGTGTATATGTACAGTTACTTTTATGCATCCTGTTAGTGCAATCTTGCAACATGCAGGAACCCAGACGAATAGTCCTGAAGGAGACATCGACTGTAAGACTTTCTGGTCGAAAGAGAAAAGTTGTGGTGAACAAGACTGAGATTATGTACATCCCTCTGCTAGAAACACTGCAGAGTCAACTTAACAATGACACAATTTACCAAGAGGTCAATTTTTGTAGTAAAATTAGTATGTCCACCATAATCTTTGATAGTACGTATATCAGCCAGTAAGTGTCATGTACAACCAAATGTAAACTTTGCTGCGGTAAAAAAAGGTCATCTGCATACTGTGGCTGGAGCACTTGGGGATTACTGTGATGGTGAGCAGTTCAGACAGCACCCACTGCTATCTAGTGACAGCTCAGCACTACAAATCATCTTGTATTATGATGAGCTGGAACTGTGCAATCCCCCGGGATCCAGACGAAGCAAGCACAAAGTTGGTAAGCACATTATGAAAGTGATATAATATATTATGCAATAGATACAGCTTATGAGGCATTTCTAAGTGTGTCCTGCATATACGTTCTCCATCCCTCCCTTTTATTTTCCATCTTTCTACTCTGTGGCATGTATGGGGATGCATGGGGTGAGGCATCAAAGCCTTCACTACCATTCAAAGTGTATGGCAACTAAATTTGCTTGGCATGATTCTACTCTCACCCTATATAGGTGCATTTTATTACATCCTTGGCAATGTTCGACCACAACTGAGATCAAAGATAAGTAATATTCAACTACTGCTTCTTGCCAAGTATGACTCTGTGGTAGAGTTTGGCATTGATCGTATGCTCGAGCCAATTGTGGAGGATATTCACAAGCTTGAATCTGTGAGCAATATAATGCAAAGCCAAATGCATGCATGCATACGTATGGCACACCACTTTTTAGTCTGTGTAATACTGTATACGTAATGTATGGCACAACTTTGCAGGATGAAGGTGTTCCTCTAGCTGTGAATGGAGAAACACACTACTTCCATGGTGCTGTGACAATTGTGTCTGCTGATAATCCAGCTAGCACGAGCCTCGGAGGGTTTAAGGAGAGTGCATCTGCTTTTAGACTGTGCAGACACTGTATGGGAACTGCCGAAGATGTACAGACAAAGGTAATTAGGTGATATTGGTGACATTGCACTACCTCCTGATATGCAACAATTGACATGTTTTCCTTCATGTATATGTACATATAAACACTTTCTGCAGTTTCTAGAGTCACACTTCCATTTGCGATCTACAGTTGAACACTCACGACACTGTGATTTACTTGAACGCCAGGACTTGCCTACAGAAGACAAAATACACTACTCCAAAACATATGGAGTAAACCGGCGATCACTGCTGCATAACCTGAAATACTTTGATGTGACATCTGGGGCTCTAATTCCAGACATCATGCACGACATACTAGAGGGTGCTCTTCCATTGGAACTCAAACTCATGCTAAAGGTGAGCGTAATGTAAATGTATGTGCATTGCATGAGGCTGAACGTACATGTACAAAAGTACATATATGTCGCATGCACAGGTCTTTGTGACAGAAGAAAAGATTATCACCCTAGATTTCATTGATCGACAATTTGAGAAGCTGAATGTACGTGTGTGTGATGGGGACAAGCCATCCCCCCTTGTTGGGATTACACTCTCAGTGACAGATTCCAACCTTCGCCAACATGGTACAAGTTTGCAGCTGCATCATGCCTGCACACATGTACACGCATGTACACCTACGTAACTCCCACCCTCCCTCTCTCCCCTTCTCTCTCTCCCTCTTGCACCCACACATGCATGCATATGCACCAACATCAACAAACATAATGATATATCCACGCTACGAAATTGTAGCAATGCAGATGTGGACACTGGGAAGGTTTCTACCCTTTGTCATTGGCCACCGGATCCCGGAAGGAAATGAACACTGGGAGAACTTCCTTCGTCTCCTCGAAATCATGGACATATTATTTTCTCGGTGCATTCCTGCAGAAGAATGTGGCTATTTGGAAGCATTAATCAGTGACCATCACTCCTGCTTTAAGAATCTGTATCCCCACGCTTCAATCACCTTGAAAATGCACTCAATGGTTCATATGCCTCCACTTATCTTACAGTAAGTCATGCAATACAATAGTTGTGCTACACTATTCTACTCACTTGTATTATTGCCATTCTATAATATATGCAGATATGGACCAATAGTCAACCATTGGACAACTCGATTCGAAGCAAAGCACAAATACTTTAAGCGTCTCGCAAACATTGTGGGAAATTTTACTAACATTTGCTATTCACTAGCCCTTCGCCATCAGCTGCACCAGTGCTACCTGTCCCTAAACTTTACCACACTGCCAGGTCAGGACACTGAAATTGGCCCAGGTATGTGAATTCATTATCACGTATGCATCTTATAACAATGCACATCACATTCCATTTCTTAGGTTCAGCAGGTCAGTGTCCGTCAGGTTTGCTGTGGGGCACTCAGCAACCTTTGTCAGCCACAAGTAAATTTCGGTACGTAATTATACTGAGCTGTGAAAATCTGTGTTGCACCATTAAAATTAATGTGAGCGGATTTGACAAAAGGGTCCACTTGACTCTACTTGTCGATTTTCAGTTATAGTGGTACTGGGTGAAAGCACAGTAGATGAGATCTTCGTTGCACTTTGTTGCGCTTCAATAGGTACAAAAGACACAATAATCCAACTTTACTGAGAACATCACTCAGTTACATGTTTTTGTCCATAGTGGCACTTTATACATAGCAACAAGTGACACCTTTCGTCAAATCCCCCCCAAAAATTTAGGCTTAACTTATTTTACATTCATAGACAGTTGGTATTCCCTACAGAGCAAACTGGGTGCGTGTCAGTGGAACAAAGTACAGTCTACCATGTGCATTAGCGATCGGAACAGATTCTGAAGCTGAGCTGCAGTTTGGGAAGGTTGTTGCTATTTATGTTGAGGGTCAGTCAGTTTTCTTTGAATTCATTCCGATGATAACACACAACATTAGCCACCACCATCATGCTTATGCTTTAAAAACACCACCATTGCCTTCCAGACAGAAGTACCTAATAAAACACTCACACTTAATAGACTATCATCCATATGGCTTGTATCATTCCACCTCATTGTCTGCAGACACAACCGTTGAGTATGTTGTACTCAGAAGCAACATTTATCCGTCATAGTGCATTAACTCATCTCATGTCATGTACTACAATGATTTCACACTATTCATTCATTCATTCATTCATCTAGCTAATGTCACCATGGCAAGAGTTTTGAATTTCTTACTTTTGTCACTACTACACTGCTATACACCACATATCAAGAATATGTATGTAGCTTGCAGTTTTCATCTACTCATTAAAAGTTTTATCAAGCGCAAATGCTATTTAGGTTACATTGCTATTTGAATTTTAATAAATTCATCCCAAAAGGGAAAGGGGAGTTGCACAGTAGTGGAGTCTATGGATAATACAAAATGTAAAATAATGACAACACTAGTACAGTGCCATAATAACTAATAAGTACTATAGGAAAATAAAATATACCGAATCAATTTTGTTATGGAAAGAAACTTACATACACCTTATTTACACAGATACTGTGTTAGAAAGTCTAACAAACGATGCATGCCCTGAACGCTTGGCTCTTTAACCACAGCAAAGAAACAGTGTGTAATGTGTAGTTGTGTCCTTCCTGCATGCTGCAACTCATCTTTGATGATGAAAAAGAGCCATATATTACGAGTGGCCACTGCACCCAGCAACTCCCCCTCCCACATTCCTGACTTCAACGACATGGCCGCTTCTTGAATCAGCTGGCAAAATGGCTGGCGAAGAATTTTGATTGGGTAGGTTAAAGGAAGTACACTGCTGCCATTCACTTCCACCAAGATGCGAAAAAGTCCACCACCTGCAACAATTTCCACAATGCCCTCATCGCTTACACGATCTTTAGTGTTCGGGTCAACAGCAGGCTCTGATAAGACCAGAAACTCGCGCGCTGAGGCAGAAGAGCTACTCTCTGCCGCAAGTGCTGCACATTGCAGTATATTATGAATTATAGGTCGCACAAGCGCTTCATCATTATTGCGCGGACAAAACAATGGCTTCCTCATATAACAATATGAAATGCATTCCTGTGGTACTGCGGTACCCAGGTGTGTATGCAGACAATGGGGTGACTGATTGATTTGCTGGCAAGCACACTGTAAAAACACTGGTGGTGTATTTCCACCATTCCGGTGGATATATTCCACCAAATCAAAATGTGTGGTGGTGGTAAAGTTGCTGGTGGTTTATGTCAACCAATTTGGGTGGTTATATACCACCAACAAAACAGTGGTGGTAATAAACCACCACTGTTGGAGGGAGGCGTACCCCTCAACAGCACTAATGAATAAGGTACCAATGAATTTCGTTATCTTAACAACAGCACCGACCTTTGCCCCCAAATCGTTGTTGGTGAAGCATGAAGAGAAGGATGCTGCTGTGTTTCTTGCATCACGAGCTGTGGGAAGATGCATGGTCTGAGGAGCCCTTATGCCTTTTGACATTGTGATCTGTCTCTTTCTGTGTCCTAATCTGTCTCTTTGTTTGCCCTTGTCTGCGTAGTGTGCCCCTGTCTCCCTTAGTGTGTGCCCCTGTCTCCCTTAATGTGTACCGCTGTCTCCCTTAGTGTGTGCCCCTGTCTCCCTTAGTGTGTGCCCCTGTCTCCCTTAGTGTGTGCCCCTGTCTCCCTTAGTGTGTGCCCCTGTCTCCCTTAGTGTGTGCCCCTGTCTCCCTTAGTGTGTGCCGCTGTCTCCCTCAGTGTGTGCCGCTGTCTCCCTTAGTGTGTGCCGCTGTCTCCCTTAGTGTGTGCCCCTGTCTCCCTTAGTGTGTGCCGCTGTCTCCATTAGTGTGTTCCCCTCTCTCCCTTAGTGTTTGCCGCTGTCTCCCTCAGTGTGTGCCCCTCTCTCCCTTAGTGTGTGCCCCTGTCTCCCTTAGTGTATGCCCCTGTCTCCCTTAGTGTGTGCCGCTGTCACCCTTAGTGTGTGCCCCTGTCTCCCTTAGTGTGTGCCCCTGTCTCACTTAGTGTGTGCCCCTGTCTCCCTTAGTGTGTGCCCCTGTCTCCCTTAGTGTGTGCCCCTGTCTCCCTTAGTGTGTGCCGCTGTCTCCCTCAGTGTGTGCCGCTGTCTCCCTTAGTGTGTGCCCCTGTCTCCCTTAGTGTGTGCCGCTGTCTCCATTAGTGTGTTCCCCTCTCTCCCTTAGTGTTTGCCGCTGTCTCCCTCAGTGTGTGCCCCTCTCTCCCTTAGTGTGCGCCCCTGTCTCCCTTAGTGTGTGCCCCTGTCTCCCTTAGTGTGTGCCGCTGTCACCCTTAGTGTGTGCCCCTGTCTCCCTTAGTGTGTGCCCCTGTCTCCCTTAGTGTGTGCCCCTGTCTCCCTCAGTGTGTGCCCCTGTCTCCCTTAGTGTGTGCTGCTATCTACCTTAAGCTATTCATCAATGAGTGTATTCCTTTTACTGACTTGCTGCTCTTTAGCTCCTCAATTCTCTTGAGCTTCTGATCAAGCATGATGTCTTGACATTTTCTACACGTGGTAGACCTTGATGACGTAGATGCCATTCCACATGCATGCTTAAGTGATTATCCTAGTTGATTGAATTGCCCATAACTTCGACGACCTGATAATTGAGGCTCTACCTGTAATGATTATTGTATGTCTTATTGGGAGTACATTTATGAGTTGGTACAATATGAAAATAGTCAGACACTAAGGAAACACTATGAGAGTAGGGTGTTATGCAGTGATGGCACACAATGAAATAGCCTTGGGATAGTTTAAGCGTGCGCAATGGCATAGGATCTAGTAATTGCTCTTGATGTATGTGATGACTGGTGGTGTTAGGTGCTCTATGTGATAAGCGTGTAAATGATGACTGAAGTGTATAGATAATAACTTCTGTACTTGAAGTAGTAGTTTACTAGTGTTGTAGACATACACATTCTTTACTGTGGCAAAGATGGGCATATTGTTGACTTCGTCCTTGGCAATCTAGTCATCTTTCCTTGCTAAGGCTCTTATTCTAGAAGCCTATAGCAGCTTTTTTACTCTGTATACCTGTATACATGTCATTGCCTGACTGCATGTTGCACAAGTGCCAGGTAACCCCTTTTGCCCTCTCAGCTCTTTGTGGTCAGGTGGCCATGGCATGCAGGTGCAATGCAATGAATCTGATTATTGTTTGGGGGGTGTCTGAGGAACTTTGTTTCCTAACTGTTAGTGCTGTGTGTGTGGGTGTGTGTAGGTGTAGGTGGGTGTGCACTCCTGACAAACACTAGTGTCATTGGCTGCAAGTGTGTGGGTATGGCAAATAGTGTGGATCTTGTTCGTTAGGCCGATGATTGAAGGTTGGGTGGTCCAGAGATGTTACTCCCATGCACAATGGTGCAGAGGTGTTCTCCATAAGTAGATGGTTAGTTGATTGGAAAGGCGAGTGACTCTGCTGTGTTATATGTTATTAATGTTATTAACTGAAAATTAATGTAGGCATATAAGAGCCTTTCTGTTGATGAAAGAGACAGAATAGAAGTCTGGTTTATCTCTCCAACCACATACATCAGCAATGCTTGGGACGGAACCCTGTTGATTGCACTAAGTTGAATTAAGGGCAAGACAAATTCCAGCTAAATATGTGCTGCTTATATGCTTAAGCAATATAGGTGGAATACACAGGTTTAAGAGTCAGAACAATCGGTCATTTTTGGACACTTCTCATGATCAGTCTGTGTACTGTTAGTTGTATCTATTCGTGCACATCACCATAATGCTGTGTAACAGTGCAGGCAAAGGAGCTGTGCTTCTCTTTACTCCTCAGCAGTTTGACTCCAGCACTATAACTGGGCATGAAGAAGTTGTTTTACCTGGCACTTGTCATTCACTGAAATAATGCACAACTTAACGTACGGGGTTGTCTGCTATAGCTCTATAGTATACATAAAGAAAGAAAGAAATGCACAACATACGGGGTTGTCTGCTATATATGGCTCTACAGTACATACGTAGTGCATGCAGTGCATTGTCGTTCCTACATTATCAGGATATCCTTCAAGAAGTGAGCCAACTTCTTTGCATTCTCAATGTAATTGCTTTCATCAAATTTCTGCTTGTAGCAAGAGTTAGCCTGCAATTCTAGCTGAAGCTTGCCATTAACAGACGAAGACTTCACCTTAAAAAGGTACCAACAGTCAAGCGTTGCTAATCCACATAATAGGTCACCCTGCCACAATTTTGAGTGCCAGGCCAAAGCCACTTCCTGAAGAAGTTGGGAAAATGCTGCCTCAGCAGCCTTGGCTGCGAACATGTACGGAAAAACGTGAGTCCCCTTCAGCTCTAGCAGAACTCGCAAGCACTTTCCTTCTGAAATGCACACTACATTGCTGGTCGTATTGTCAATGCTGTTTATCTGTTCAAACACTGCTTCATCAGCTACTTGGTTCTCGGCATTCCCCATAATGATTGGTTCCGCTACAGCTGCAAATGAACGCTTACTGGTCTCACTCTCTGCCAACTTAGTGGCTTCTACTAGTATATGATGAACAAAGGGCTGCACCATCCTTTCATTATCGTGACGTGAGACCATCGTGCTTCCCTTCCAGTATGCCTTCACATTCATATCAAATCCGTCAGTTGGCAAAAAATCACCATTGGGCACCTCCTTAAACTCATGCAAACACATAAACTGTATGAACCCCTTGTCTGCAGCCCCTGCGACAAAACCATGAACATCCATCCAGTTACAATGTCCGGGTGCCTATAGATTATATAAGTATATGGGAGAAAGGTATGAATACATGCATACCTGTGAAGGTAGGCAGAAGGGTAGGTTTGTAAGCAGAGGCTATTGAATGAGGTATAGAGATTGGGATGCATTGTATCACCTGAGGCGCAAGGCACTGAGGGCAATAAATTGCATCCCAATTGATACATGTATACCATATTGTACATACACTCTATTTGCATCAAAACGAAATTCAATAAAATGGCCTTAAGGCTTGTCCACACTAGTCCACGAATGCGCATTCGATCCACTTCAACGTGCATCCGAGTGTCCACACGTAATGTGCATTCAGGGCCGTGACCGTACATTGGTGTCGTCAAACCCGCAAAGTTTGAAAACCAGTGTGGACAAAATGGATACGGTTCCAATCCACATTCCAATGCGCATCTACTGAGTGCGTATTGAATGTGCATCAGGTGCGGACAAGCCTTTAGTGCAGTCATGCAGCTTGCACGCATGCATACCTTGCTG
This sequence comes from Ianthella basta, assembly GCA_964019415.1. Classification (NCBI taxonomy): domain Eukaryota; kingdom Metazoa; phylum Porifera; class Demospongiae; order Verongiida; family Ianthellidae; genus Ianthella; species Ianthella basta. The sequence goes on along the minus strand of OZ025870.1, from coordinate 9,498,606 downwards.
AGAATGCCTGCATTGGTCAATATCAATATATCCATCAAAAACCTCTTCTGCTCCTCCTGATTCATCGCTTTCATTGCAACGAGCAAGGGGTCTCTCTCACATTCCCTTGGTGAAAGTGGTGCTGTCTGTACCTTACGCAATATGTCTAGGAAGAACAGCCCCTGCATCTCTGTACCAGTCAGAGGTGGGCACGGTGGTGACTGTGCTGGAGGTGCGCGAGATGACGACTGTGGTGGAGGTGTGGGTGGTGGCGACTATGAGGACAGGGAAATGATGAAAGAAGATAATAAAAGCACCCAACCAATTAGCCAGACTACCAATAGCTACTGCATGCAGCCCTATATTCTATACGTAATGAAGGTCAGCTAACACTTAGTGAATGTGTCAGTAAGCAAATCAGGCGTAAGGCCACCTGACCCATACCTTGTAGATTACGCCTTGCTCTGTAGGATTGGGTGTACATGTCACAGGTCTCTGTGGGTGTAGTGGAGTTGCCAGCCCATATGGTCGCTGTAGTGGAGGTACTGGCCCATACGGTCGCTGTAGTGGAGGTACTGGCCCATACGGTAGCTGTAGTGGAGGTTCTAGCCCATACGGTCGCTGTAGTGGAGGTACTGGCCCATACGGTGTCTGTAGTGGAGGTACTGGCCCATACGGTAGCTGTAGTGGAGATTCTAGCCCATATGGTCGCTGTAGTGGAGGTTCTGGCCCATACGGTCGCTGTAGTGGAGGTTCTAGCCCATACGGTCGCTGTAGTGGAGGTACTGGCCCATACGGTGTCTGTAGTGGAGGTACTGGCCCATACGGTAGCTGTAGTGGAGATTCTAGCCCATATGGTCGCTGTAGTGGAGGTTCTGGCCCATACGGTCGCTGTAGTGGAGGTTCTGGCCCATACGGTCGCTGTAGTGGAGGTTCTGGCCCATACGGTCGCTGTAGTGGAGGTACTGGCCCATATAGTTGCTGTACTGGAGGTGCCAGCCAATACCTGTGCGATGGCTGTAGTGGAGGCATATACACACATACACACAAATCCCTAGTACATACCAGACATCATAGTATCCTATCTTAGGCGCACGTAGGGTGGGGCGTCAATAATCGGACCCCATCAATAATCAGACTCTCGATCTTGACCATGGGGGGGTGCTGGTGGTCTGGAGCTGAAGCACACGCTTCAAGATCCATGATTATGGGATGTTTCCAGTTCAAGCTCCATCCCAGGCCATGGCAGAGAAATTTTCAGTGGCAGCACCCCCCTGACAACAAACAGCCCCACTGAAGGAATAACAAACTGATCTGTATGTGTGTCTATGTTGTTTGTATTATGTATGTGTTGTGGGTGCCTGGAAGAGTAGCCTTCTGGCTAAAGGTTCCCCACATTAAATAAGATCAATTAAATAAGATCATAACGTAAGGCTTTCTTTCCGCTCGATTCTTAGTACACTTATAGGGCAGAGGTATTTAAGAGTATGTACAGCGTTGGACCCGGATGGGCCGTTCTGCTCACAAGTTATTGCAGCAAATACGAAGTCTCCGAAGTAACGAAATCAGTAAGTAAAACGGGGCAACTTGGAACAAAATTTACTTTTCTGTGTCTCGTAACCAGACAAATTAAGCTGGATCGCCGAAAACGTGTTAACACACGAGGTTATCCCTCCCCAGTCAGAGGACAGTAAACAGACTTGGATTTCGCTCGTTCTTCTAGGCATACGGGCAATGAAATTGCAGCCGTGTAGAGAAATGGCGGATGGGGTAACTTGGAACAGTTGCGGTTAGGACAAGCTACGATGCCGCGATGTTGAATAAGGAGCGATCAGTCGTAGGTCGATCATCAGCCACCACGTGAAGAGGTTCACTACCAGAGTCGGAGCTTTCAGTAGCTTGGTGGCTTTGAAGAATCTGTTTACGATATTATATTTCATGTTTGTCGCATTTGAAGATGAGAGTAGAGGACTCCGCGCTGACGTAGTCTCGTTCCCAGACCCACCTCCGCCGTTGCGCCGTTTTTATTTAGATATGGGGGGGGGGAGGAAGGGTCTGGTAACATTGCCATACCGTTTCTGTACCTGCGCCTGAATCCTGGCGCGACCAATCAGATCACAGAACGTTATTGTATTTCGCAATTTCATATGCGTTTATGCACGTGATTAACTACGTTTATTCATCGGTGACTCCGCCTCCTCGGTACAGAAACGGTATGGCAATGTTACCAGACCCTTCCTCCGCCCCCCTATCTAAATAAAAACGGCCTGGGAACGAGACTAGCGCTGACGCCAGACGTCCGGGCAGCACAGGTCAGGAAGGTCACCAGGTTGCCTTCAGAAACGACCAAACTAAGTGTTTCTAGAAGTGCCCGTTCCGCTGTTACAAGGTTCGTTCCAAGTTACCCTGCGTTCCAAGTTACCCCGCCTTACCTTACGAATTCATCCAAATTCGGTCGGCGACCCGCACACTGCGACAAGAGATTTGCTCACTCTTTATACCTACTACCCAAGTGACCAATGGAAATATATGCGTACATACACTATGGAGGGTAGTCTCACCAAGAATTGGTCTCCTGAAAACTCAGAAGGTAAACCACATGTCTGCCGCTTCGGGTAGGGTAAGGAAGAACTTTCCGGTCGGCTATGTCTGCCCATTCGTTCAGGAGTATATTTAGAATTATCCATGGCGCTCACTTGCACATCAGAACCTCCAATGCTCGCTAACAGCGATTCTTACAAAATAAACTGAAAAATAAACTATGTTGTGTACTCCGAGCGACGCGTCTTACCTATTGCGCATGCTCAGACAGGCGTGATATGATACAACAAAATGGTCGCCATCGGTTACGCGAGGCTACATGTATGCCATTTCTCAGTAGGTCCATTGGCTGGCTAGGTTGTAAACACTGAGTGATAGCAGAAAACGCCAAAACAAGCAAAGTTATACAAACATGCCTTTGCTTGTGTGCTGACACACACACACACACACACACGGCCATTTTGTCTCCGCCTACTTGGATTGGAGGCGGAGCTCCGTATTGCGCATGCGCAGACAGGCGTGGCTAGCCCGTTTCCGCCTTTAATTCCATCCCTGCTTTTGCGCTGTGTAGACAAGTGCGTATGTATTCCTCTTAGTGCGTGCAGGATACCCGTAAGTGTTTGCATTCAGTGGAAAGCCTCTCAAGTGATCTGTGTAATAGTAGATATTGCAGACGTCTTGCGCAATCGCAGCAAAAATGTCTGACCGATTCGATAATACCGCGTGGTATGTCAAATTAAAGAGCTCGCCGCTGGTACCAGAAGAAACGAAACTCAGCAAACTTGGTATCAAACGAAAGATCGTTGGCAGATCTATCAGACCTTAGTACTTTCATGTTGACTGATAGTACTGGCTTTCAGTTTGAGTAATGGGCGCTCAGTTTCTATGGTAATGTGTAGTGGGCCACCTTTCAGCCAGCTGGCTATTAGAAGGAACGCGAAAGTGCTGTAATCAGTGGCGTAGGGTCGAATCTGGATGTTCAACAACGCTTATTCGCTATTAATTGGTGTCCTGCTTAAGCGAAGTTGAAAAGGCTTCGGACTTTGGGTAATTTTGGAAGCTTTGATGCTATTGCGCCTGTGGGCAAAGATGTACTCTTTTTAAAATGTTCGCACTCACCGACAACTCAACTTATGCGACGGCGAAACCTGCAGTTTACGGAAGTCGAATAGCAGTCATTGCTGTGCGATGCCAAGCGCTCGGTTACTGTTCGCAAGCGACGAATGTTCTTGTTCTACTAAACGTGACTGCGTTATTCAGTGACGTCATGCGCGCATGATTCGTACATACCGTAATTCTTATTACTACGTGTCAGAAAAAAATCGTACGGTAACAATATTCAGAAGCTTGTAATTCAGCTTCTACCGAACGGAATTGGATGAAAAAAGTCTCATACAGATCGCAAAAGGTAGGTGAATCCGAAACTGCTACCAACATATTGTCAAAACTGAAAGCCTATTTGAGCCTGCAGTCTCTAGTAATAGGCGCAGTGATATGCAGGGTCATGCATACAATCACATTTTGCAGCTATGGTATTGCATTGTGATGGGAACACGTAACTCTGAAAAGACATCCAAATACTACAAAAGCGTTAAGGTATGATTCGGTGGTGGCACACAATGTGGTATCCTTGGGAAAGCGAGAGCAGGCTAAGTGGCACGACATCTAGTAGGTGTTGCTGGTGTATGTATCTGAGTACTGGAGGTACTGATTTTACAACATTGTAAGCATGCAGGTGGTGGTTAAAGTAAAGGGTAGACAGCTCCTCCACATGAAGTAGTACTATGCAAGTGTTGTACACATAAACGTCTTTTGTTGCAGCGAAAACAGGCATGTCCCTTGCTTCTCTTACTGCCACAATGCATTCTGGGAAGTATTTGTGGTTGTGTACTTTGGCTCATGACACTCTGCATGTAAATATAGAAAGATAATTGTACACTAACCTGAGTTTGCACGTTAATACTTTGCAACCAACCAACATTACCTGTAGATCGTCTTGACACTGGAAGGAATAGTGTCATCTGGCATGCTACATTGTATTACGTCCATGCTGGTAACTGAGTGGACATGCAATTAACAGATTTATAATAAGATTGCATGTACCATGCATGCAGTATTGCAATAGATGTGTATATACCTTCATGCATGAAGTTACCTTTTCCAGTTGTAACTGTGTCTTCATGACAGAAGTTGCTGAACTTTTTATCGGTTTCCAGGTAATAGCACATGAGGCGCTGGTGTCTTGTAACCATTGTCTTGGGTAAATTTTTGTAATTTGCTAAATTGTTGGCCAAAACCTTGAAATAGTTGTGCTTGGCTTCAAATCGCATACACCATAAGTGTTTCAGGGGTCCGAATCTGACTGATTTCCGTGCAATTGAAAAAGGAGCATGAAGTTCATATAGATTGTATCATAATTCACTGAGCCATACATACATACGCATACGCATAATATATATACTAGTCAGTGTTCGCTAATGTACTACAGATCAGTCTCCAGTCTTCTCTACTCTGGGCCCACATGAACGCCTCCTCCGCAGATGGTTTAGGGAATCCCAACTCTTCAATGTCCTTAGGGATGACATCTCTCCACCACCTCATGTGTGGTCTACCACGGGGTCTTTTGGCGCCTTCTGGTATGTAGATCATTGCACTGTGTGCAATACCATCATGGCGGGCAAAGTGGCCAAACGCCCGCAACCTTAGCTGGCGAAGCTGTGCCGATGGAGGGCACAAAAACTGATCCAGCATGGTCGTGGCACGATGCCGGACCTCCTGATTGGTGATTTTATTAGATTGTATTATTATATATAATTAATATTATGCATGCATTGATGTATTGTGGCACGTGTATACATTGCAGCTCACTTCCTCATCCATTCAGGATAGTGTATCATATAGTGCTGTTTTGGAAGGAGGGGCCTCTCAGGATAGATTTCCTTGTAACTCTCATGGTGACCACGAATGAGGAGTGAGAGGTGCCAAGTCAGTTCTTCCGACGTAACTGGAGCCATGCAGATGTCCAGTATCTCCAGGAGAGTTAGAAAAGTTTCCCAATGCCTGTCTTCTTCTGGAATCAGATCTCCAATCATGGCGGGTAGGTTTCTAGCAAGTGTCCACATTTGTGCAGCTGTGCATGTATGTATGCATTGCAATAAGAAGAATTAGAGAGCAAATGCATGCATGGTATGGTTTAGTGATAACTACCATGCAAATGCATAACATGTGTCTGTGTATACCTTTCTGTTTGAGATTTGTCCTGCTTTTTGATGTCAGGGTTTTCTTGGTAATTTCAGATGGCTTATTTGTAGCCTCCTCCTGGCTGTATCTGCATGCGGAAGGCATGCATTGTACTCAAAGCATGTCCATGCGCGTTGCCAAATATAGAGCACTTATATACTTACTTGAAAGATTTCATTCGATTGTTCAGCTGTGCTAGTGTGAAAAGCCCTTTGTTGTATATGTATGTCTGCAGCATTATCTTCACCTCGCAGTTTACTGCCCCCTCTAACAAATCGTGCATGACATCTGGAGGTAGGCCATCCACCACATTGAAGTACGACAGCCTATTCAGTGCTGCATTCCTCTCTATGCCATATGCTTTGGCAGCATGATCCTGTCCAAGTGTACTAAGCAATGGCTTTGGTACATCCTTTTTGTTCTCAAGCGGAACTTGCTGCTGCAAAACTGGAGATATAGTAAGCCCACCTGCATTCATGTGCACGTTGCATGTAATCTCATCATATTTTATTTAGGGATATGTATACCTCTTTGTTGATGCCTTCTGTGGTTGCCATACAGAATCTACGTTTCCTTGTTGCTGTAGCAAGTTGTTTGTAACCACCAATAAGTTGACTACCTAGGTTGTCACCAGAAACAGCAAGTAAAGTGCCATAAATGGTCTTCACTTCACCACCAATTGTCATTTGTGTACCCTGGTGGAATGGAATGAGATGTTAAGTAATATCCCACTGCTCCATCCTGACAGTATACTGCACCCACTCACAGTCTCTAGATGGCTGACAGCATCAATGAATGGTTTCAGGATGGCGTCGATTCCGTACTCTACCAGGTGTTTGTGTTTTACTACTGCAACCAGTTGTATGGCCGCTAGAGTAGACCGATGTTGTGGTGGTATGTTCCCAATAACGTAGTAGAACATGGCTGTAGAGTGAACACATTGCAACAGATGCACTCACATTAGCATGAAGTTTGAATATGCAGTGCATGCACCACATGCACATGTGCAGTACATGTTCTCACATAGCTTGTGCTTCTTCGTTTTAGTTCCTATTGGATTCACTACTTCCATGTCGTCATAAAAAAGGTGTAACTGCAGTGCATTTGGTTGCACACTGTACAGGGGATGCTCCTTGTAGTACTGGCCATCGCACATGTCCCTAAGAAGGCCATCATGGGTTGCATGGGGTGTCATAACCTACAAGGTGAGACATTCAAGGAATGAAATACATGCAATTGCTCATTGAGAACACATGCAGGTGCAGACCTGCTGATAGATGGCTTCATTATTTAGAAGCTGTTCTAGGGATTGCTTCAGGTCAATATCATAGCAGCATTTTGATTCCCAAGTCAGTACACATTGTCCTCTTTGCTGTCTTGCAACAATCTGACCGTCCAAGACATCGTTCCGTTGGTTCCTGTGTTTTGATGTACGTGCACAATATGAATGTCAAAATTGCGTTGGTGCTGCACATGTGAACATGCAGTACATGCACTCACTAGTAGGCTGAGGTTGTTTCGGAGATACTTTGTCTGTGAATACTCTGTTTCTAATCCATGAAAGGGATTAGGTGACAATTCCAGGTGACTAGCCAAGCCGGGTATTGTCGAAATGTCAATTCCAGCCGCATCAAGGAGTTCTTTGGTTATGGCATTTTGATGCTCAAACATTGCGGCAATCAAGTCCCTAGTGTCCACTAGTAAAGTGTCAATTGTGTCCTGTGGCAGCCTTTTGACTTCTCTTGCCTTTGTGATAAACAATGCAGCTGACCGCATGCATGTTTCCCTGTATCTACTTTCATTTTCTGCCAATGGGGTAACAGGATTTGACTCATTATCTGGATACTCATCGTTGCCTTCATTTCCACTCTCCATGTTCTGTTGCAAGCTACTGCTATATTCTGGCTGTTGCGTCAGCATCGTTGGGTGATACTTTTGCAAGTGTCTTCTGAAGCAGACCACACTGTGATATTCTTTTGGGCACCCATCAATGCCACACTTTAGGTGAAGCGATTCATACATGTGATGTCTTTGAATGTGCCACAATACTGATGCAAAACGCCTTGCTGAGTAGTTCCTGCACTGCGGGCATACGTGTCTGGGCATTTTTCATAGTTCAATGTTGAAAGTATTTTTGATGTATGGGCTTTATAAGGACTCCCTGAAAGTGTTGCACCAATCCCTTGCAATGTAGCTCACACAGGGTCATTATTGTGACATGTGACCTCTTGTTGTGTTTGTTTTATTATAGGGTTCAATGAATATCTGCATGTATGGAACCTCTCTCCCCTGCTCAATATGCCCATGAATTACTATCCATAATAATTATGCCCTAAGTCACTGTGTGATCATGGGTGTATTTCCCTTCGTCTGTCTCTGTCCTCAGTGTGTCTGCTCTGTGTGTGTGCCCTATAGTATGTCTTTGTCAATGTCTATACTCAATGCGTATTTGCAATTTAGGAGAAGCAACGAAACACGTTGGTACTTTGTTGCAACGACTAAATGCAAATCCTATATCACAATAAAATAATATAAATATACAATAATTGCAGACAATCGACTTCACTCCCAGCAGACCTGATGATGGCCTGGTATTGGCCGAAACGCAATTCTGTGCGTCGTTTGCACTGGAGTGTATGAAGTGGTGCAAAAACATGTCTGAGCGGTTGTGAAGCCTGTACTGCCTAGGCCTGTGCCTATGTATACCTGAATCTCCTGTAGCAAAGCAGGAGGAAATGCTTATATGTCATGGAGGGCATCAACTGTGTCATAGTGTTAGCCTGTGTCATAATATTATGAGACATGACACAGGCTAACTCAAGCATGCATGGTCACAGATAGTCTGCCCTAAACTAGGGTTCACCGAGTAGCTACCTATGACCAGGCAAGTCCATCATGGCCTAAACAGAGATTTATCATCCCTAGCAATTTTTTCACTGAAGCTTTGTTAACCACAGCACCAAAGAAGTGCACACAGAAACATGTGTACTTATACAATCAGCTGCAGGGTGGCCCTTCTGCCTCAACTGTGTCTGTTAGCCCCTGGCCTCACTCTTGACAATAATCCCCTGGCCATGCCACTTCCAGAAATAGTTGTGCAACTTTGGACCCATGCACCCGTCACTACATCGCTATTCCTTCTATCATGAATGACGAACACATTAACTGAAGCATGTGGACACAAGCTGTTCACAAAAAAGGACACATATGCAGCATAGCCTGTAAGGATTGCATAATCACTTACATGGAACATGAGACTTCACCAGAGTATGCAGGCATTTGTGGATTCAGTTAAAGGGCTGTTGACAGATTGATATCAACTGCTACAACACCTGCACATTCAACAATCTTCTGTGGGCTCCTGGATGGAGAACTGCAGACAGCCATAATCAATGTGCTGTTTCGCCCTTTTAGGGGACTCATCAGTGCAGTGTACACTCCGTCAAGCCCAAATATATAGCCCACCCACTAAGCGCTAGAGAAAACTGCATACAAAATTAAAAAGGAAATGAATAAAATGTTAAGTATTGCATGCACAATGTCATGCTTGTTATCTCTCACAATGTCACAACATTCAATCACCATCAATTGCATTGGGTACAATTTTACAGGGATTGCCATGACACGAAGTGCGCAAGCATAGAATGCCAGCCAACAGGCTAATGTCCTTTGGTCACTGTACCTGCATGAGCTGTGCTCCACAACAAGTATATGTCAACTACTTGTGTGTGAGCCCAAAGCAAAGGGAGGGTGTGGCATGGGGGCAACCTTACCCATTAACCATCCAGAATGATTGTGGCATGCCGAGATTGGCAAGATTAGAGGAATCAATGCATGACAAGAACTGCATGCTGGAGAAACTTTTCAGATTAAAAAATTGAATCACTAATGTATGCATGCCACTACATCTTGGTAGTCAGGAAATACGGATATTCATTGTGATGAATTGATTGAGTCCAAACTTGGCCAGGCAGTGGAGTTGTGCAACACTTATGCCTGTTACACCAGACTTGTGCAATAACATTGTTGAACAAGTCTGGTGTAAATACATGAGTAAGATAAGGGGATGGCCACAGCTGCAGTAGGATTTGTGCTATAAAAAGACAGCCACACTTGCAGCAAAAGGTTCAGACATGGCTGAATTACAAGCAAACAAACCACTCAAGAGCCTGACAAAGACTTCACTGAAAGACTGGTTGCTGGAGAAAGACATACCCCTGGAGGTGGCTGATGCATTTTATGGTAAGGAAGTAAGGATATAAACAAAGTTATTCTGTATTCATATGCATACAAATCAATGGCAACAAATACTGTTAATTGGGTGCAGATAACGATGTAGATGGAGAAATGCTACTGGAACTTGTAGAAGACCACAATGCAGCAGATTTCAAGGACACATGCCCAGTGTTATTGCATCGATTAAAGGTCCTTCGCATTGTGAAAATGGCTAGCGATTACCAAGTGCCTGTGGACGCATCAAGTAGCTCAATCGTACTTCTGCCAGCTGCTAAGGTACATAGTAGCAATTGCTCATCTATGCCTACTGAGAATTGACAACCCAAATGTATGAAACTCCATGGATATATAGGTGAAAGATGAAGTGAAAGTTACACCAGAAGAACAGCTCATTAAGGTGGAGACAAAGGCTGGAGAGAATGTAAGCATGAGTACAGTGTCTGTGGAGGCAAAACGTGCCTGTACTATACAGTATATAGAATCTCCACATGCCTGACTAATTACAAATGACAACAAAAAATGCATTACTCTGCATGTACTTGGCATGCAGATTTCACAAATGAAAATGAAAAAGGGAGGGGCTGACGTGACTCCAGGACATTATTCGAAGATGGAGTCTACGGCTCAAAAAAGTGTGAGCATGATAAGAATATAGTGCTTGTGAATGCTCAGAACAATGTCGGACCCTACTTACAAGTATACTGAATTCTGTCTTTGGCAGTCGGCTATAATACATTTAGATGACGATGAGGGTGAGCCTTTACCAAATCCTTTTAAGTTTCCAAAGTTCCCACCAGACCTACAACATGGCTTACTTGGGGAAGGAGCTGCGCCAGTCAAGCTATTTAAAGAGGCAGCGAAGCACACAGCACATGCCATGTATGGCTACTGCAGAAGTGTCACCAAAGAAGAAAGGGAGAGGGTAGCAAGGGAGCTGGTAGACAAGTACCCAAAGTTAACTAGCAACAATCCTTCCTGTCCATATGTGAGCTTATATATAGGATGTCTTGCAAGACATGAGTTTTAAGATAGCTGACTGTATGTTTAGAACTCATGGAATACCATGTTGTATAATACAGGATCAAATGGCTCAAGAAATACGGGCTCGGCTCAAAGAGATGAACAGAAAGAGGCCAGCACCTGCAACACAAAAGGAAGGAAAGAAAAAGAAGTATACAGCAAAAACACCTACGGTAGGAGCTGTTTATATACACTTACAGTCTCCCAATATGCACACTAAAAACCAAGCTTGGTGCATGCATGTTATCCTCACGTATAGATAAAGGTTGAGACCATGGGTGACAGTTCCGAGGACGAAGAGTCTTATGAACGACATATCGAAAGTTTACAGGTAGAGGCAACAAGGAAGAATAAGGACAAGAGTGCAATTACAGCACTGATGAAAACAACCTATGCTCACAGGAGGAGAGAATTAGAAGGGGAAGCCAAGCACATTGCCACTATACTCGACCGACATCCCTTCCTGCAGGATATGATTGAGGTAAGAATATACAACTACTGTGCCTAACATGCATGCATGCATGCCTGTGTGCGCCAAATGGATGCCGGAGCATTAGTTGATACCATTACACAGTTTAGTGCAGAGGTGGAGCGTATGCTTGGAACAGATAAAGAATGCAAGTTTGCTGAAGTGGCAGGAAGCATTGTAAAGTATGGCATGGACAATCACGCAGACACCGCATCCGGGAGAATTGTTTATGAACAGTGGAACAAAGATCTAGAAGGTGAGTATGCAAGGGTGCATGCAATGGATCTTAGTGAGAAAACATATACGTACTATAGATAATTATTATAAACATGAAATTTTAACTCTGTCCACCTCCAATTTAATGGTACTGTTCAGGCTATGACGTCATCTTAGCACTGCGTTACTTGGCAGCTATTCTAGGAAATAAGAAAGTAAAAGTGGACCCCAACGATCTGACCCGGAAAGTGCCTGTGAGTGTATGACTTGTACTACATGCATGCATGGTATAGTAATACCATTAAAAGAGATAACTCAAATCTCTTTTGCAGGACAATTCCTCAGTAACAGAAGTAGCAGAGACAAAGCAGCACAATTATCCAAGCATACTGTACACCTGCCGACAAGCATTTCTTGTTGTTGATGCTACAGTGTTGTTTGGAATGCCACCAGATAAGGCAGCATATATGTTGCTTGGCTCCTATTACGTGTTTCACATCAGCTACCCCATTCAGTTTACAGGAGTTTTACCTTCTTGGAGCGACTACATGGAATAAAGACCACACTTAAGGAAAACCCCAAAACAGTGAAGGCACTGGAGTCAGCCCTAAAGATATAGAGCAGCATATAGCATATATAACAGGCAAACTTCCTGTAACCCTTACTATAATGCCAATTTACAGTTGTAATCTTATTATACAGTAAGTTAATTTTCTGGAATAACTCTTTGGGGGAAGTTAGACTTCTAGGAGATGTTATGGGAAAAAGGAGAGGCATTGCAAGAGCAACACAGTTAAGGGAGTGAAATAAAGTCGTTGGTGCGACGCTACTGACTATCCTCATACAACCAGAGTCAGCAAAAGACAATTCTATATTATGCTCATGTTAGAAGGTTTACGGAGAGTCTATCAACTTTAAAAATATATATATTAACCAATTAAAATTTGATTGCTTAAACCATGCATGCTTATAATACAATTTTCAAATTGCAAATGACCGTCAAAAGGAACCATGCACATACAGCTGTATGCATGCTCTCAAAGATACGATTTCAGTTTGAACATATTTCACAGTGTACAAACTGACACTGAAGTCTCCCTCTCCTCCCCCACCCTACACATGCACACGGACACATGGACACACATACGTACATACAGACATGCATGCACACTACAACAACAACATACATTATGCCTTGGACCTTAGTGAATAGCCTGCAAGCAAACACAAAAACAGACTGCCAGGCATGGACGGTGCTCACTCAAGTACACATCATGCAGAGGCCTTTTAATGCACATACACAAACATGCAGATACACACTGAGGGCACACTCACACACACATTGAACCGTTGAATTGCCCACCAAAAGGCGATGGCGTGCAGTGCCAAAGGGCATGAATACCTGGACATACAGTGGACTCCCCATTAAAGGGACGGGCTTGGACGAGAGCATTTGTCCTTTATATGGAGGTGTCCTTAACTCGGAAAGCATTATTACAACACCATAATATATTATGCAAATAATAATTATAAGCATTAATTTGACATTCAGCACAGACCACTTGAGCAAAAGTGCTACAATCACAAAATATAAATGTAATAGTGAGCAAAATATGTGTACTACAGTAACCTTTTACTTAGGACACTAAATAGGCTGAAAATATGACCGAATGTCAGTCTGCTTTCCAGGTAAGACTACTGCCGCTATACTGTCAATGCAGGAATGCACTTTGCTTGAGTCTTCCATAAAGCCGTGATACTCAAGGAACGTCTTGACGTCTTCAAGTGAAACAATAGCTTCACAAACATCCTTCAATTTTGGAGGAGGTGGTGCTACATCTTCATCATTGTCACTGTTGACTTCATCATCATCATCACCATTTCTATCAGGAATGATAGAATCCAAGAAATTGGTGTCCCACGTTTCACTATTAAACTCCTGGCAGGTTGGAAGGCTGCACTCCCCATCAATGTATTCTTCAACAGGACAAGATTCACCTGTGGGCAGGGCCTGAGTGATTAAATCCTGCAATTGGGCATCAGCTTCAGCAAATGGATCGATGTCATAAACACGGGTCAACGGATTGAGGTCTGCATCAAGAAGTCCAGCCTTTCTGAAACATTTCTGAATGGTCTCCTCCTTCACTTCATTCCAAGCTTTACTTATCCACCACCGTATAGCTGATAGCACATCCACCGACTTCCCTACCTCAGTTTCGCTGGTGCATTCTTCAACCTTCGACAACACATATCTAAGAAAGTATTTGCGGTATATAGTGTACCTTTGTGTTCTGGATAATGCCTAAATCCAGTGGCTGAACTACAGACGTGGTGTTTGGTGGCAGACAAACTACTTTGATGTTGCTAAATTTGCATTGTGATTCCGTTGGGTGGCAGCCTGCATTGTCAATGAGGAGCAGAATGGAACGATCTTTTGCTTGCAACTTCCGATTCCATGCTGTCAGAATGGACCTAAAAATATCCACTGTCATCCATGCCTTCTTTTGACTGTAGTACGTAACTGGAAGGCTGTTCTTGTCAACTCCTTTAAAACACCTTGGGTTTTCAGACTTCCAAATCACGATTGGTTTCTCTTTCCCTCCAGCAGCATTTGCCATCAAGGCTATCGTGAACCTGTGCTTTGACTTCTTGCCACCCTTGCACTGCTTTCCACGCTGCCCGAAACCCTTCTCTGGAAGGGCTCTCCAAAAGCAACCAGTTTCATCCAAATTGTAGATATCCTCCGCTTTGTATCCTTCTGTGATCACAGACAGCCTTTCCTTCCACGACGAAACAGTTGCACTACAAACATCTCCGGACTCACCTACCACGGCTTTACTTTTGATGTTGAAACGTTTCTTCCATTTATCAAGCCAACCGTCTGAGGCTTTGAACTCAGTCTTCCCCAACCTGACTGCAATTTCCTTGGCTTTTTCAGCGAGCTGTGGTCCAGAGGGATAAATGTTTTTGGAGACTGCTAGAAGATACCATTCATGAAGAGAATCGTTCACTTCTGCAAATTCGGACTTGCGAGCTCTCTTTCTTGTCAACTGAAGCTTATCAGATCTATTCTCCTCGTATAAGGCCAAGATCTCGTCCTTAGCTTTCAAGATTCCAGCAACTTGCGTTTTCCCGCAACAGAAGAAATCTCCTAATTCCCTCAGTGGCAGCTTGGGGTTCTTTTCGGACTTGCGAATTACTTCGACTTTCTCTTGCAACGTCAAATGCTTCCTTTGCTTCTTCGCGCTCGAGCCAGTAGCCATGTAGACACGTGTTCTTACGTAAGTCCGGATATTTATCCATACACTCATGCCCACTACAGTAAATAAGATGTCCGCCAACCCAGTATTGTTTGATTTGTTCCAACTTCCTTCTTTTGTTAGAGGCCATCACGTTTACAAGGCTATTTGGACACCTTCTGAAGGGCAGGTACTTCAGCTGCAGCGTGAACCATCAAATCCAAATGACAGATTCGCTGTGGTCGTTTGCCTGGACAGAGAGATTGTTGGAAGAGTTCCTGCTAATATTGCTTCAACGTTTTCTCCCTTTCTAGCAAGAGGATGCAACATATACTTTTGTCTCTTGCGCTGGTGCAATTACGCAGTCTCTGGTGCCGGCTTTTAGTGTAATCTTCTGCTGGACAGGTGACTGTCAAGATAGTGAAGGTGAACTGGCCGGTTTAGCCATACAAGGACTGTATGGGCCAGGTGGAAGATGTGCTGTTGCTTTGATAGTTAAGTTCTCTTACTTTTGCTGGCTATATTATGGAATTGGGCAATATTTAGCACACTGCAGCTGCCAGTTCCTGGCTGTTCAGACATACAGTTGATTTCAGAATGACTGGCCAACATGGCAAATGGCAAATGACGTGATGTCACAGTAAATGGCAATACTGAGCAATAGGCGTGAAGTAATAGCAAACAGCAAAACTACTAGTGACGTCACGCCATTTGGCCGTTCTGCCATTTACCATTTTGGCCAACCATTCTGAATTCAGCTGTAGTCTCGGTCATACCCAGACCCCACCCATCTGCCCGCTGGCAATATTATTATGACAGAATGCACTACAACTAATTTCTAACTAAATCCTGATTGCAATCATGTGTGCATGTATGTTCTTGATAATAATAAAAAAAACACTGAGGACATAAACAAAATAAACTTCCCGCTCGCCCCCAGAATGCCTTGCATTTGTCTAGTACAATTAAACATGTAGAACATGTATTTTACCATTGAGACTAGGGACATTCACCAACCTGTTTTTACAGTGTACGGTCAAATTGCCCATGCATACCCCTGCCATACTGTGCATTGTACCGGTTTATTAAACATGGCACTGTGTGCGCGCTCGCACGTGTGTGTGTGTGTGTGTGCGTGTGTGTGAAAGAGGCAAGAACAAGAAAGGGAGAAAAACTGATATGAGATATGAAAAACTGCCTAGATGGCTGCAGCCACCTCCTATCACCTGCGACAAGGTACTAGCTAAACTGTGCATGCTCTGGTGGCGCGCACTCCACTCACATGCCCTATATGACGTCCTACCCGTGGACACCAACATTTGCTAGTGTGCCTGCGCTGCCACTCATAATGACTCCATGAACATCGTTTAACTTATTAAACTCCAATGTATGTACCTAAGCTAATATAGAGAAAGCATTACACACTCCAGTGCATGCAAACGACGCACAAAACTGTGTTTCGGCCAATACCAGGCCATCATCAGGTTTGCTGGGAGTGGATTAGGTTGTCCCCAGTTTTTGCAACAACTGTTGCGGTAAGTGCACACAAGCATACAGAGAATGCCAGGAAAGCTATGCATACACAGTGACTGGTGTTTAGGTCGCCATTGGGAATGCACTAGGTCTATGCATGGCAAGTTATGAATGGTACCTATAGGCCTAGGCCAGGCATGCATTTCCTTTCCATTCAGTTGGCTAGAAAGAGGACAGGTTTGCATACGAAGCTGCTATAATATGTTCTTATAAGTATACAGTCATGATTCAGTTGAACAGCGAAGTAATATTTAACTATAACTACTTGCAGCTATGGTCAGCTGGGTATAATTATGTATACAGACATGGCTCATGGCTGCTATATATACATCTACATATATACATCAGGTGCATGCAATAGTCATATGACAGTTGCATGTCCAGACTTAGGCCTTATATGTTGGCTGTGTACTCATACATAATTAAATGCAATGCATGTGTTTTAATTGTGTGTAGTACTGTGTACACATGTACACATGTACATGTGTGTGTGTGTGTGTGTGTGTGTGTGTGTGTGTGTGTGTGTGTGTGTGTGTGTGTGTGTGTGTGTGTGTGTGTGTGTGTGTGTGTGTGTGTGTGTGTGTGTGTGTGTGGTGTACACATACGTACATACATGCAGTTGTATGTGGGTGGGTGGGTGGGTGCATTAGCAAGCAAAGAGAGAGAGTTGCAGACAGCTCATGTGAATACCCATAGAGGAGAAACCATCAATCTTGAAACTTGCATGGGAGGTATACACATGAGCTGTTTCAGGCTAATTTGCCTTCATCAGTGCAACATACTCGTATGCACAAGCATATGCAAAACATGGCAATGGTGGAGCGAATGTACTGATTTCAGCTTTAAGGAATTTGTAGACAAGCTTTGAAGCTTTATACCATATCATGTATACATGACAAGTTATGCCCTTTAAAATGTGCAGCAATGTGCTAACATGTGCTCCTAGCTTTCAATCCCACCATGTGAGCAATTACAGCATTCTTCTTGAAAGCTCAACACAGTCATAGGGAGCTACCACATTTTAAGCCCTATAGGCTACACTGTGTAATGACAAGGCCATATTCGTTGCATGTACTAGGCCACGGTGTATGCCCTAGGCCACACTGTAAGCCCTATAGGCCACATTATAAGCCACATTGTAAGCCCTACCTAGCTACATATGCATGTATGGTAATTGACCATTGCCTGCATGAGAGACAAGAGCACAGGTGTTACTTAGGCTTCTTCAGCACCTTTCCATGTCATTGCCAGCACTGCTCCTTTAAATAGACTACATGCACACTTGTCATAACACCAACAATCCATTCAATTCCTTAGTGAACCTGATGCTTCATGGATGGGTTCCTTAAGTGAGCAAACTGGGCTGGATCCATCAGTACATACAACCAACTTAAAACTGCATGGATGAACAAAGGGGGAGTGGAAATTAATATATTGTTACAATTGTGTATGTGGAGAGCATTGTGAACGTGGGTCACTTTGTGAACGTGGGACCCTTTGTGAACGTGGGTCACTTTGTGAACGTGGGTCAGATTGTGAACGTGGGTCAATTTGTGAACGTGGGTCAATTTGTGAATGTGGGTCAATTTGTGAATGTGGGTCAATTTGTGAACGTGGGTCAATTTGTGAACACAAGCAACATTGTGAACGTGGGTCACTTTGTGAACACAAGCAACATTGTGAGCATGGGTCACTTTGTGAACACAAGCAACATTGTGAACGTGGGTCACTTTGTGAACACAACAACATAGTGAACGTGGGTCACTTTGTGAACACAACAACATAGTGAACGTGGGACCGTTTTTTTGCATCACTACATGTATGCAGCTAGCTAGACGTATGTAAGTAGCTATAGTGAAATCGGAGCAAGGTTGTTAGGAATGATAGTTACAATGGTTTAGTAACAGTTGAAACGTACCAAATGGGAAATGCTCAACGTTGCAAGAGACACGGACATGGTTATATACAAGAGCCGGTTCTCACTGAGAGTAATACTGAGAAAAATGGCGGATCCGCACTTCTGCTCCCAGTTCAGCGTGGACAAATGAAAGTTAGGATGGAATTGCACTTGTGTACCTGTAGCAGTCTACAGGAGGATATACGTCAGTTTTTCTGCTGTCCTAAAATGTTGAACCATATGTCTCCAACAACAGGGCGTACAGGGTGAGGTTGTTCAGATAATGATATTCATTGGTTAGGTATTCAAATGCTACTTTGGGGGATACGCCCCCCTCAAACAGTGGTGGTTTATCACCACCACTGTTTGCTAGTGGTACATAACCACCACAATTGGTGGACATTAACCACCAGCAAGTTTACCACCACCACAACTTTTGATGTGGTGGAATATATCCACCACAGTGGCGGAAATACACCACCAGTGTTTTTACAGTGTGTCTATGCCCTAGTCTCCCTCTGTCTATGCCCTAGTCTCCCTCTGTCTATGTCTTAGTCTCCCTCTGTCTATGCCCTAGTCTCCCTCTGTCTGTGCCATAGTCACCCTCTGTCTATATGCCCTAGTCTCCCTCTGTCTGTACCATGGTCTCCCTCTGTCTATGCCCTAGTCTCCCTCTGCCTCTGTCTATGTCCTAGTCACCCTCTGCCTTTGCCCTAGTCTCCCTCTGTCTGTGCCATAGTCACTCTCTGTCTGTACCATGGTCTCCCTTTGTCTGTGCCCTAGTCTCCTTCTATCCCATTAACAATGGTATGGCAATAACCTTGTGAATATGTACTGAGGTCCACCACACCCCACAGCTATAAGTTTATAAATGTGTGTGTGTACGTGTGTGTGTGTTTGGCAGTGCATGTGAGTGTGTACCACTGCACCCATTGGATCAGTATTCACAGCAATTGTAACCAACCAAATTCACTCCCGGCAAACCTGATGATGGCCTGGTATTGGTCGAAACGCATTTTTGTGCGTCGTTTGCATTGGAGTTCATTATATACTATGTATATACGCATTTACTGTGTGAACATCTTGAATTCGAACTTGTGTGTCACACACACGCACGCACGCACACACACACACACACACACTTGTACTTGTAATATATACCACTGCCAGGACTTGGCTAAGTGGACCCCATGAATGGGGTAAGCCAGCAGGTGGCAACAAGACTGGTTGCACCATTGGCTGCGAGACATCAGCCTTATCACCCCAGTCACATGCCCCCACTGTGCAGTAGCCTCTATGGGCTTGCAAGACCCATGACGTGAGGCAAGTAATCGTGATGCGTTGTCGTCCCCCGTTTGTATGTATGTATGTATATATGTATATCCTTCCCAGTCAACCTGAGACACCTAGATAGCGCAATAGCCCGATGTTCTCCGCAGGCACTCACAACAACAAAATGCTCTACTTGGCCACCATCGGCCACAAAACTGCTCAACACTCCACTTCATCGCTGCACCCTGCGTTCAGATTGTTGTTAACGTCGCCCACTGCTTCAGCGAGGGCTACATGCCTGTTGGTGATTCCGCCATAGTGGTTGATGTCATTTGCCCCGCGTGGCCGGGAACACTTTCACTGTTCACTCGGGTGAGGCGATAACGCGCACTGTGTTAGCACAGCAGGGACGGGCTTCCCTGCGCAGCTCCAAATATGTAGGTGTTGATGGGTCTGTTGCCATCCAGTGCTTCGTCTGGCTTGCTATCCCTTCTTTCTGCCAGCCAGTGAAAGCAGATTGCAGTTTCATTATTGCCCAAAATGTACTTGGGTAGAGTTACGCTCATGCACTGTACTTCACTGAAGTAGCTAGCTATATACACTCAAGTGAGGCTGGTTGCATTTTAATATATGCCCTAGTATAGTCTCGCGAAGCCAGACTGCTTCTCCTCTCCATTTTACTTTATGACGTCACAGGTCCTTGCCCCGAGCAGCATACTGGTACTAGTGCTATTGGGCTCTAGAGTGATCTTTAGAGAATGACTGGTAGCATGTCATCATGGATATTGATTCACATGCATGCTTCCCATTGAGAGTTGACAGGAAAATAGTGGGAGTAGTTGACCAGCTAGCTAGCTAGCTACATTGCTAGCTATCTTGTAGCTGATTACGTGCTTAATCACATGCCGTTTAAAAGTTTCCATGCATGATCAATGCCCAGCACCTGTGGCATGGTAAGCACGTGCATCATTACGTATGTGTTAGCTCCTTTTTTGCAGAATCTGAAGCTTGAGGGGGAACGAGGGGGTGAGTAGTCTTAGATATGTCAGGGTGTTACAAACAACTAACCTGCTAATAGGACAGATAGCCAGAAATGAAGGGGGTTAGAAAGCGGACAGGGGGGTGAGTAGTCTTAGATGTGTCAGGGCGTTACAAACAACTATAACCTGCTAATAGGACAGATAGCCAGAAATGAAGGGGGTTAGAAAGCGGACGAGGGGATGAGTAGTCTTAGATGTGTCAGGGCGTTACTAACAACTAACCTGCTAATAGGACAGATAGCCAGAAATGAAGGGGGTTAGAAAGTGGACGAGGGGGTGCAGATTAGTCACAGCCATTTTCAGCATTAACACACAGTAATGGACCGGGGGGGGGGGGGGGGGGGGGGTTAGTGGCAAGCGAAAACGACCGGGGAGGGGTTGAGTTCAAGGGGGTGCATTTTGCGCGTGACAGGTCACACAAAACTTAGTCATGCCTGTCTGCGCATGCGCAGTAGGGACTCAGCCTCCAACTCTTCTGTGCCTAAGCGAATCCATTTGGGACGAAGATTCTATACACCTTCTGTGCCTGCATTTATTGCAGCCAAACATACTGAACCAGTATTTTGGGCAATATCTCCATTATAGTACGCAATTGGAATAGGGACACCCCAAATCATTTAATTAGTAAGTGCCTCAGGAATGCAATTAAGTGCATGAAATATTAATTAGTTACCATGGCAACGCTCACCAAAACCACAAAGCAAATACTGAGATTGCTTCTGTCGTACATATGCTGAGCAGTGCAGTGACAAAACAACTAGATAATGCCCCAAGTAAGCTATGGACACGTCTAACGTCCGCACTAAGATGCATCCGTTTGCTCACTATTCCCTGGCAAGTCAGAATCACTGGGTTGGGAAGTACAATAGCCCAGTAACTTGCAAATGAAGCACTTTACCTTTAATGCGCTGACCAAGAATGCTGTCAAACGCAATTACCTCACCAGCAGCCTCAGGATGCTAACCTTTTTGACTCATTCGTAGGTATTTTATCTTCCAAACGCAAGAGTCCGTATCTTACGCGAGAAGAGACAAAATCCATTGCTGGAACGCAGGAAATCGCCCCGCCAGTGAGAACAACACTCCTACAACCTTCTATCACAATGTTACCGACGATTACATCCTCGTTTTGTTCTTCTCCATCGCTTGAGGCGCGCATCATCAAATCTATCCACATCTGCGTCCGCGCCGAACTTTGAACAGCCGTAGCCGCCATTTTGATACGTAAGCACTGCTAAATCGTATATGATTGAAATCCCCGTGCTTCACTCTTTCCAGTAATGCATTATACAGATTTTGCTCCTCCATAGACTATGTTATGCTGCGAGGAGCGCACGGGGCATAAATTATGTCCCGTATGGACCCGGTTCGGAACAACGGAAACTTAACGCGCAAAAAACGCAGGCACGTAAGAGTTAACACCTGCAGAGTTTTATGTTTGTACTTTAGACGAGTATGTCGAGTTCAGGCGGATCTGGACGGCAGCAGAGTCCCTCTCCAGGCAGGTCTGGACGGCGGCGGAGTCCCTCTCCAGGAGGGTCTGGACGGTGGCGGAGTCCCTCTCCAGGCGGGTCTGGACGGCGGCGCGGAGTCCCTCTCCAGGCGGGTCTGGACGGTGGCAGAGTCCCTCTCCAGGCAGGTCTGGACGGCGGCGGAGTCCCTCTCCAGGCGGGTCTGGACGGTGGCGGAGTCCCTCTCCAGGCGGGTCTGGACGGTGGCGGAGTCCCTCTCCAGGCGGGTCTGGACGGCGGCGGAGTCGCTACCCAGGAGGGCGGCGCACTAGTTTCCCCGAGGGACGGCGGAGTCGTTCCCCACGTGATTGGTGGCGGAAAATTGGTACCCTTCACACAAGGCCAGAAACCAAGGTCTTGGTGAGACTATATTCCATAGTGCATGCACGCATACTGAGTCCAGAAAGTCACGCCCAATATTATTACCCGCTGACTGGAAATAGCCCATGCACGCTTCTCTAGACAGCCGAAGATTAAGGTAGCGTTTATGACATTTCATGAATCTGTAGGCTCCCAGAAGTGCACAGGGTCTGGTGTATGGACATGAACCACATCCACATCTGCCATCTTATCAGATGTATCCAGAACAGTTGTTTCAACCACAGGCACCTTGTGGCCAGAGCCTCCACCTTCATCCAGGACCAACTCCTAAGCAACCACAGCATCCACTGCCTCTAGCACAGCCACCACCACATCCAATGTTTCCATCACTGCTTCTAGCACAGCTGCAACAACAGCCAATGTTTCCAGCACAGCTGCAATGGCAGCCATTGCTTGCTACCTCCATCCCAGCTACCTCCATCCCAGCTGCCTCCATCCCAGCTACCTCCATCCCAGCTACCTCCATCCCAGCTGCCTTCATCCCAGCTACCTCCATCCCAGCTACCTCCATCCCAGATGCCTCCATCCCAGCTACCTCCACCAAAATCACCTCCAGAGTCACACTTGATGAGGTATACACTGTGTGAACACTGTATCCTGTAGTGCAAATGTGTTTAGTTTGGATTATTTATGGACTCCCACCATATGTATAGCTTACTCTGTGTAGGCACAGTGCTTGCGTGCCTCAGTTTAAATTCTGTTCCATGTATGAACTATACTGTGTCTGTCCTATACCCTCACACTTATTATAGGCACAGTCAAGTCATCTGCCGTTGCCACCGGTTGGTTTATCTGCAACCAGCCATTCACTGGTGAGACTACACTTGATTAAGGTAGTTGGAGGGGCTATAGAGACTACCGTATAGCGGGAAAATTTTGCGAGGTTTAATGTTCGCGATTTGAGTAAATTCGCGAAATTTTCCTTCGAGAATTTTCTCCACCCATCATTATAATTATGAGCAAACGTCATAATCAGATGGTCGCCTCGTAGCGCAGAAGTGGATTTGGCTATTTAAGTGCTATCTTGGCTTAATTTTTAGGGGGTGCCGCAGGCCGGAAGTGGACCGTGTGCGAGACCAAGTCACTTTCAAAAATCGGCTTCCGAATGTTGTCTTAGCAAACTTTGGATGTCCTTTTCTGCCGCTAATTGTGGAACAGACACCTACAGCACTTCTGGTCAATGGGCACAGAGACAGCTTCGGGACAGCTGGTAGAGTCTCTTCCTTCGTTAGGTGAGCCGAACTAGTCCATCATGGCTATTCGAAGTGCCTGCTACTCGTTTCCACTAAAAAATGTGTCTGTAGCCCTTGTAGCCCTCACTGAAGGCTACAAGTGATGCCACTGTAAACATGCTCGTGTAGTGAGATGGCGTTGCTAGCCCGAGGGCGCAGACAAGCCTGCAAATGGGATTTGCAGGCTTGTCTTAACTTCTCTCTGAGAAAGATGAATACACCTAACTTATGTTACTGTATTTCACTTACACATATGTAACTGTGTGTATGCATGTGACTTTATGGCTTCTTGTCCCATTTTTATAGGCTCCTGGAAATGCAAATTGGGCCGCAACAGTTTGTCATTACTTCAACGCACCAAATGCAAGCTTTCCCGACTTTCGCTTAAAATTAGCACAAACATGTTTGGAATACAAGAATGATAATCTTCAAATGTTGCAAGAAATGGGCCATACAGCCGATGAAGAATTGCGTGGTATTCTAAACCAGTTTCATTCCCTTTATGAACACTTTGTCGGACCGCAACTTATGGACAGTACTACCGATACAGAAAGTGCTGAAAGGAAGTTGCAAGCTGCACTCTTGTTCCCTCTGCATACTGTGTGCCGAATTTCTGCCTACTTTCGCGAGAATGCAAAATTTTCATATGAGATGGAGCCTGTTGTCAGCTGTGAGATTAACCATAAACCCCCAAAGCATTTCTCGGATTTATCGGTGCTCTCACTTTCCAGGACAAGTGAACAGGAAAACAAGAGGATGCTTGTGCTGATTGAACTGAAACATAATCAGTATGAAGTATATAATAAGGAGTGAAGTCTTTGCTCAGCTGATGCATGCTGCAGCCCTTGCATACAAGTCAGAACAGTGGAAGGACTGTCTTCTTTGTTGTGCAGCCAGTTTGAAGTGTTGGCATTTTTTTTTCATTACTACTTCACCTTCTGACAAGTATTTTGTTGTTGACCAGTATTCGATACTCAGTTATTCAGGCATGACCACAGTGGCTGATCAGCTGCACAATTTGTATTGCAATGTAGAAACCACGAACTGGCATAGTGGTGTATCAGTGAGATGTAAATTGTTGGCCTCATGAATGACAGCATGGACAATATTACAGTCACGCATTATCAGTTACGTTGTTAGCTTAACAGTGTATGTACGATACAACAGCATTGCATTTATGTGTGGTTGTATACAATTTGTTCCGTTTTTCTTGTGGTAATGTAATAATTGTATTATTGGAAAGTAGAGGAGTACATGTACACTTTAAACATACATTTATTAGCAATGACACTTGTAACACCAATTGTTATTTTCTACGTACACCTTGCTTGTAATTATACCCTTAGATTTTTTTAAATACCAAATTAAAAAATACATCTAGCCTTGCCGTGCTAGTGTGGAGCTTGTCAGGACACTTTCAGGAGAGTGTAGGGCAAAGGGTTTGTACTAATGGAGGGACGCCTGTTATGTACACCATATAAGGCTGGGGATCATGAGTGAGCACTTGCAAATCCCACAAAATACAGTATGAAATGCATTCCTGTGGTTCTGTGGTACCCCAAGGGTATTATATATACTGCAGGCCCGGCAGAACTGGTGAGGTTGCTCAGGCCATGGCCGGAGCAACTTTTCAGGAAGAACTGGAAATAACTTTAGAGGAATTAGGTAAATGACATCTGGTGATTGAAAATGGCGGATTGAGCGCTGCACTCGGTCTTTGTCCAAGACAGCCGGTCAGCAACGGGGGACAATGGGGACTAATGAGAAGGAGCGAAATGATTCTAAGAGAGTAGATAATATGATTAAGAGATTCGGGTGTTGGAATGTGAGGTCGATGAATGGCAAGGAAGAGGAACAGATCGCTGAAATGAAGAAGTATCAACTGGAGGCATTAGGAGTGAGCGAAACAAAGGTCAGGGGAAACGGAGTGAAGCAGATTGGAGACGTAGTGTGTGTGTATTCTGGTGTGCAGGAAGGAAGGGTGAAAGGAGGGGTGGCGATTCTCTTGTTGATGAGTTTTGGAGCCTTCTTGAAGGAGTGGAAGTGTATTAACGAAAGAATTGTGCTGGTTCGGTTGAAAGTAGAGGGTGTCTGGGTGAGTCTGATACAGGTGTATGCACCAACAGAAGATAGAAGCCAGGATGTTAAAGATGAGTTCTATGCAAAGTTGCAAGACACTGTTGGGGGAGTGGCACGAAGGGACCTGCTGATTGTGATGGGGGATCTGAATGCCAGGGTGGGCAATGAGACAGACATTTGGGGGGGAGGTCCTTGGGAGGCACGGTGAACAGTTATGCAATGAGAATGGGAGCAGGTTGCTACAGTTTAGTAGTGAACACAAGCTACTGATTGCCAACACATGGTTCCCTCATAAGAGAATACACATGTTCACATGGGAATGTAGAGGAAGGGGTCTCAGGTCACTTATTGATTACTTCCTGATTGGTAAGGAGTTTAGGAAGCAGGTGGTTGATGTAAGGGTTGTGAGAGGGGCAGAGATGGGGAGTGATCACTACCTGGTGTTGTTGAAGCTTAAGTTGAAGGTGGAGAGAAGGGGTTTACGTGTGGATAGAAGGGGAAGACAGCGAATCAAAATTGACAAGATGAAGGAGTATGAAGTGAGGAGAGAATATCCGGAGAGATTGGGTGAACTGTATGAGGTGCATAAGGTGAAGAGGTATTGGATGGAGGGAGATGTTGAATTGGCGTGGAATAAGATGAAAGAAAGTATTGTAGGGACAGCTAAGAACTTATGTGGAGTAGTCAAGGGGAGAAAAGGGAGTGAGAAACATACAAGGTGGTGGAATGATCAGGTGAAGGTAGCAGTGAGGCGGAAATAAGCTATGTACAGAAGGTTACTGAATTTAGGCACTGAAGAAGCTAAGGAGAAATACAAGGAGGCAAAGATAGATGCAAATAGGGTGGTGAGAAGAGCTAAGAATGAGGAATGGGTTCGATTTGGACGAGAAATGGAGAAGGATGTGAGTGCCAATCCACGGAGATTTTGGGCCAGAGTCAATAGCAGAAATCCAAAGGACAGTATGAACCACATCCGCGATGAGAATGGCCAGGTTTTGGTTGATGAGGCGGATGTTATTGAGCGATGGAATGAGCATTTTAAGGGGCTGTTTGGGGTTGAGGAAGGGTCTGGCCAGGACATGCGGTATAGTGAGGTAGTATGAGATGATGACAGAGAAATAATGTTGGAGGAGGTAAGCGATATACCAGACCCTTTCCCCTGGAAAGCAGTCTGGCTACGCGAGACTACCGTGTGTGTGCCCTAGCCTACCTCTGTGTGTGCCCTAGCCTACCTCTATGTGTGCCCTAGCCTACCTCTGTGTGTGCTCTCATCTTCCTCCAGGTATATCATAGCCTGTCTCTCTGTGTGCCCCCATCTGCCCCTGTGTGCCCTGGTCTGCCTTTGTGTGTGCCATAGCCTGCCCCTCTGTGTGTGTCCTAGTCTGCCTCTGTGTGTACCCTCATTTGCCTCCGTGTGTGTCCTGGCCTACCTCTGCCCTCATCTACCTCTGTGTATGCCCTAGCCTACCTCTGTGTGTGCTCTCATCTCCCTCTATGCATATCCTAACCTACCTCTGTGTGTGCCCTCATCTACCTTTGTGCCTAGTCTGCCTTTGTTTGTGTCCTAGTCTGCCCCTGTGTGTGCCTTCGCCTGCCTCTGTACATGTGTTTCCCTAGCCTGCCCCTGAGTGCATATCCTAGCCTGCCTCTGTGTGTGCCCTCGTCTGCTTGTGTGTGTGTCCTAGCCTACCTCTGTGTGTGCCCTCATCTACCTCTGAGTGTGTCCTAGCCTACCCCTGAAGTGAGGGCTTCTCAGCTGGCTCAGGCACCAGAAAGGGTTGGTTCTCTAATACCAGCGACTTCGCCCTGAAGAAGACCAGAGCATCTGGTCGAAACGTCGGCAAGGTTCTCAACCCTGTTGTGAAGCTGGTATTAGAGAACCAACCCTTTCTAGCCTACCCCTGTGGGCGTCCTAGTCTGCCTCAGTATGTGCTCTCGTCTGCCTTTGTTTGTGTCCTAGTCTACCCCTGTGTGTGCCCTAGCCTGCCCCTGTGTGTGTCCTAGTCTGCCTCTGTGTGTACCCTCGTTTGCCTCCATGTGTGTCCTGGTCTACCTCTGTGTGTGCCCTCGTCTGCCTCTGATAGGCACATTCATGAACTCCCAGCAAACCTGATGATGGCCTGGTATTGGCCGAAACACACTTTGTGTGTCGTTTGCACTGGAGTTTTTATAAGCTTGCTTTCCATACTTGTACATGACCTCATACTTGCATGCATTATGCAATGGACTGTAGCAGAAGTTGGTGATGTGCTATAATATACTCGACACTAGGCTTTTGCACGGCACCCAAGACACACCCCAACTAGTCCAGCCAGCTTTGGACCCACATACAACGCAAATGCAGGGGGCGGGAAGGGAAAATGTGGGTCCAGCAACAGTCGTTTTGATCGCACAATATTCAACAAATGAGTTTGTTTACACTATGCTTTGATTTGAACATTATCCCTAATTTGATGTATTTGTATAATAAATGCCCATGGTAACTGCCATGCCCTTTCAACTGATATGCTACTTGCACCCAAGTGAGGTGCATCTACTCCAGCAATTTTGTCTCCAACCACAAATTGCACATTCAACTGATCATGACGGACCCTATGGCATGTTCCTCGTGTCGGTGCAATGCATGGCGTATGCAATACACAATTCATGCCTTTACTTGTCGGCCATTGTGTCTCATGCAGGTGCATCATGCATGTCAAATAAAAGACCATATCACATAACATGGGTGTTTGCCGCACAATTGTATGCTTTGTGATTTGGCATGCACTGCACACAGCACCTTTGCTGCAGTTTCACACCAACCCTAATTTGACACAATTGCACAGCAAACGGCCGTATTACGTGCCATTGCCTTTCATTTAACATGCATGATGCACCCGCATCAGACGCACCTGCTCACACACTTTTGACTCCTCCCTCAAAATGGCCGACAGGTAAATGCAGGAATTGTGTACTGCGCATGCCATGCACGGCAGCAACATGCGGAGCATGCCTTACAGTCCACCATGATCAGCCGAATGTGCTCGTGTAGTTTCATGGCAATGACCTTGTCGTTCTCGCGTTATGGCTCTCCACAGATTCCACACAGATACTAAACGACCTCTTACTACAGTGTGCTTGCGTTAATTGCATGGTGGTTTGCGCATTTGCATTCAGCGCAATGGACGCTTCGATTTGATACCAGTTTTGTGGGCATTGTGCAATGTTTGCGTTTCTGGATGGAGTGTGTCAGGGCTTTGTGATTTGGCATGCACAGCACCTTTGCTGCAGTTTCACACCAACCCTAATCTGACACAATTGCACAGCAAACCAGAAAATCTAACAGATTTGGCCACTGTAAACCTCGACACACTTTAGCTATTGATTCATTTTCTGATCAAGTACCTTATAAACTAAATGTATATTGACTTTGTAGATACATGCATGCCAATCTTATACATTACAGTTTACTCTGCACTATCACATAATAATCACACCATATAACTATCAGACGTCACGCTTGTGACGTCTATTTAGGAATGTGCCCGGTTCAAAATGGCGTCTCCTATCTTATGTATTAGGGCGCTTCAGCGAAACTAGCCAAACAGCAGTGGCAAAGAACAATTAAAGGCCATAGATAGGGTTCTTTTGATGTATTGACGATGGCAGCGTACCCAAAGGCAACCTGGAGTTCACGTAAGAGAAAAGCGTCATAGACTGCTCGTACCCCATTTGTTCTTTTCATATTATCATTCTTCTTCCCACTGAATTTTTGCGCGCTCCTAGCGCACGACACAAGGCACCTACAGACCCAGGTCGTGCACAGACTTCTGTATAGATGTGAAGGGCAAATATCCGAGCTCCGGTGGCAATCCAATAAGTACAGCGCTTGAGCGGGTGGGAAGTTTGTCTTCCTCGTATATTAAGATACCTAAATGCCGCCATTTTGTTGTGCTCGCATGTATGTATAACCGTTACAGTAACACGGTAGCCAGTTCATCTAGAGTGGCATAACTGTGCTCAATGTTCTGCACAGTCTTCAGCTAATTTAAGGAAGGGGTATTACTCAGCGCAATTATTAATGTAATGTAGCTATAGTCCTTTGAATATGCAAAAACTGTACAAACTAGTGTATAAAAAATTCTTAGAATTAATAAGGATGTAGGAATGTCCAGCAAAAATAGCATAGAAACAAGAAACAGTAACTCAATACCATAAGAAGCCACATTTCCATGGAGTTCACCCTGCATTCCTAATTACCTTGTAGCTACATGCATGCATGGGACTAACTATAGCTAGCTACACATTTGTGTCCATGCAGCTGTACAAGGAGATTAGGAATGCAGGGTGAACTCCATGGAAATGTGGCTTATCATGGTGTTGAGTTACTGTTTCTTGTTTCTATGCATTTTCTGCTGGCCATTCCTAAATCCCTATTAATTCTAAGAATTTTTTTATACACTAGTTAAACTATATATTGAGCTTGGACAGCAGGATGAAGTGTGTAAGCATGTGTGGGGGAGGTACTTTCTGTGTTCTGATTCAGTCCTTACAAGTTAGCGCACACAAATGTTCCCCAGACCAATAAAGATTTCCTATCCTATCCTATCCTATTGTAAACAGTTCCACTTTCCACTGACCAGATACTATGCAAGGTGATAGATACATTGCCGCACAGACTCAGGGTTCACGTCTGGATCCAGGAGCTTAATGTTCGTATACACACTGATCAGGAACTGCACATTACCAGGTGTAGGTACCAGGTTTTGATGCATGTTGTACTTTAAAAATGAACCATACGTCACGTGTGGCAAATTCCACACAAAATCTCTTTCTTCCAATAACCACTTTCAAAAGCCAAAGCAGCCTGCTGGATTACTTGTGCAAACTGATCACTTGACGCATGGAAGCTTGTAGGTAAAACTTTACTGCCTTTCAGATCTAACAAAATTCGTATAATTCCACATTCAGAAACCACTTCCACCACTGCCTCATCACTCACTTGTTTTTTTTGTGTTCGTGCAATGTTTGGTTCTGTAACAACGAGGAATTCTCTATCACTGGGAATGATTGTACGTACTGCCTTCACTGCACAACGTAGCATACAATGCACAACTGGCTGCAGTTGTCTTTCATCATTATGGCCGGATTCCCACTCCGATGCACGCCATTCTTCCTTAACATCTTGCATGAGATTGTCAATGAAATCCTCTGAGTCAGGCGGATTATACAGAGACAGTGTTGTGACAGCTAACCCGTAAGCATACTGGTCGAATGAACATTTGCGGATATTGTAATCGACTAGCAAATGTCGTACATCCCACCACTTGCATAATCTCGGTGCCTGTAGGAGTAAGACATAGAAAGTACAATGTATGTGACGAATACTAGTAAATTGAAGCACTAGTCGATGGCAGTAGTCAATAACTATATGACTTATGCATAACAACTATGCAACTACAACGTGTACTTTATGACAAAGAACATTGTGTCAGGATAGGTTATAATGCTACAGACTATAGTCATTCCAGGAACACTTTTGACTTGTACACTGCTAGAGCAATGAGCATATGAGGAGTTAGATGCAACAAAACAACGTTAATCTATGTACACCGCAGCTTCAAAGAGAGCAACAGGAGGCATCAATGGTGCTTGAAATCTTGACATTGTGCCTTAAACGAGTGATTTCAGTCTCTATGCTAACTGAACATCTGCAATCAACTCAAAAAGCCCAAGGGGGTGATAAACGTAAATATAGTGTACATGCATACCTTTTTAGATAGCTTGCTCTTTTATGTCTGTGCCCCTTCAGTGGCTAGAACTGTCTGTTCTGTGGCTGTGACTATCCCTGCAGCAGATGCGACTGTCTGACCGAGTGAGCCTGCAGCTGTGGCTGTATCAGCTGTGCTGTTGACTGTGTTTGAGGCTGTGGTGGCGACTGTGTTGGAGGCTGTGGTGGCGACTGTGTTGGAGGCTGTGGTGACGACTGTGTTTGAGGCTGTGCTGGCGACTGTGTTTGAGGCTGTGGTGGCGACTGTGTTGGAGGCTGTGGTGGCGACTGTGTTGGAGGCTGTGGTGGCGACTGTGTTGGAGGCTGTGGCGTCGACTGTGGTTGAGGCTGTGGTGGCGACTGTGGTTCAGGCTGTGGTGGCGACTGTGTTGGAGGCTGTGGCGTCGACTGTGGTTGAGGCTGTGGTGGCGACTGTGTTGGAGGCTGTGGTGGCGACTGTTGGAGGCTGTGGCGTCGACTGTGGTTGAGGCTGTGGTGGCGACTGTGTTGGAGGCTGTGGTGGCGACTGTGTTGGAGGCTGTGGTGGCGACTGTGTTGGAGGCTGTGGCATCGACTGTTGGAGGCTGTGGTGGCGACTGTGTTGGAGGCTGTGGTGGCGACTGTGTTGGAGGCTGTGGTGGCGACTGTGTTGGAGGCTGTGTTGGAGGCTGTGGTGGCGACTGTGTTGGAGGCTGTGGTGGCGACTGTGTTGGAGGCTGTGGTGGCGACTGTGTTGGAGGCTGTGGTGGCGACTGTGTTGGAGGCTGTGGTGGCGACTATTCGAGGCTGCAGAAGGGGAGGGCGGATCACTTGACTGTGCAATATGCAATCTGCACTACATGCAGCTATGCTACATACTGCATGCACATAGTGTTCATGCAGTATGGGTTGATTAAATCATAGACCGAGAAATGATGATAGAAGCTAGTTAAAGTACCTCAAAGAGGATCTGGAAGCCAGGAATCTTTTCTTCCTAAAATGTCTTAAAGTGATGGGGTTAGAGTGGGGTCACGCATGCACAGAGAGCTTATGAGGAGTGACCTGTAAATTACGTAAATTACATGAAATGCATGCGCACATACGTACATCATAGAGTGTAATCTCACCAAGTATGGTTCTGTCTTGCACGGTGTTTCATGTGACCGTATTCCCGGTGTTACATTCAGAGATCTAGAGGGCCCGCCTCTGTAGTCGTCTTCATCCCACTGTCGCGCCCTGCCGTAGTGGCCTTCATCCCACTGTTGCGCCCTGCCGTAGTCGCCTTCATACCACTGTCGCTCCCTGCCGTAGTGGCCTTCATCCCACTGTCGCTCCCTGCCGTAGTGGCCTTCATCCCACTGTCGCTCCCTGCCGTACTGGCCTTCATCCCACCATAGATATTCTACACTACGCAACCGTAGTGTAGAATATCTATGATCCCACTGTCGCGCCCTGCCGTAGTGGCCTTCATCCCACTATCTCGCCCTGCCGTAGTCGCCTACATCCCGCCGTCGCGCCCTGCCGTAGTCGCCTTCATCCCAGTCGCGCTCATTTCGCTTTCCCTTTCTGAATTGGCGTTCACCCCCTTCTTCCCTCCTCCGCCGATCCATCTAGTCTCTAGTCTCGAACCCAGACCCATTCCGCCATTTTATAATTGGGAGCGGAATGGGTCTGGGTTCGAGACTATCTAGTCTTACTGCGCAAAAGAGGTCGTGTACCTGGGCGTTTCACTCCACAACCCTTTACAGTTTCCTTATATGGCAGTGCTATGGCAGTGGTGTATCACGTGCTAATGAGAAGTAGGGGCTAGCGGCCATCTTTTGTTTGTTTTCAATTTAACACCTTGTAACCCGGTTTCACACCTCCTATATAACCAGAGTTCGACCCATCATGTCACATCTTGTAGTATTACCCTTATTATTTTTTTTTCTCAAGTGAAACTTTCTACTACAATTTGCTGTTTTGCTCTCGCTCCAGCCTGACAGGCTGCGGCATGCATATCAGTCCTCACAACAATAACTATGCAAACATGACTTAGACTGAGAGTCTACAGTGCATAGGAGTCTTCACAACATGATCACAATAGCAGCTAACAGAGAGTTGTGTCGAGCACATTCGGCTGATCAAAGTGCATGTGTTTCCGTCAACCAGGCCATCATCAGGCTTGTACATATGCCAAGAGGCCAACAAGCAAAGGCAATACAAAGGCATGCTCAGTCTCGCCCGAATGAATAACACTGCAGGTGGACAGGGGATGCAAGCTTTCATTGTACAACCATGCATAGCTTGAGCTAAACTTAAGCGATGTTTGCAGTGGCTTATGGTAGTATGTTTAGGTTTTTGCCCAGTGACTTTTGGATCGCTGCCTGCTGTGAACAGTAAGTCTTAAAGATGATGCACACACCAAACATGACTCAGGGTGAGAGTCTGCAGTACATGTGCAGGAATCTTCACAACACTGCAGGCAGGAATTTGCTGTTTCACTCTCGCTCCAGCCAAACAGGCTGCGGCATGCACATCAGTCCTCACAACACTATTGTATTGCATCATAACACATTAGCTTACTAGTGTATAAAAATTCGTTTAGAATTAAAGAGGATTTAGGAATGGCCAGCAGAACAAGTATTTCGAGTTAAAAACTCGTGGGGCTGCCGCCTCAACTCGAAATACTTGCTCCCTTCGGTCGCAGCTCTGTCACTCACAATAGGTAAACATGACATTGTGTCATATCTCAGTAACCTCAGCACACACACACACACTCCACTATCACCAGACACATGAGACACACACACACACACACACACACACACACACACACACACACACACCACACACACACACACCATACACACACACCATACACACACCACATACACACACACACACACACACATACACAGACACACACAGACACACACACAGACACCATACACACACACCACACACACACACCATACACACACCACATACACACACCACACACACACACACACACCACATACACACACCACACACCACATACACACACACACACACACACCACACACACACACACACACACACACACACACACCACACACACACACACACACACACACACACACACAACACATGCACAGAGAAATCTCCAGCAAAGACAGACACATGACTGCTTATAGCACATGCATTTACAGTGAGTAATTACAGAAACATAATGTACCAAGGAACCCACAGTCGCCAGAGTAGCTAGTGGTCTGTGGTGGCAAAAGCTACGTACGTTTGCTACAGCGCAGTACGCGTGGGCCAGGTTCTGAAGAGCATTTAGAAGGGCAACCGTGCGAGTTAAGCTTTTCAATGCTAGAAACGGTTGAAGAACGTTGGCGTCTACATATCACGGCGTTCACCAGTTTCTACGTTACTTCTGTCATGTGTTCCAGGCGACGTAGTGAAGTCCTCCGAGGCGGCGCGGCCATTATCGAAGAAGGCGCGGGGCGAAGTCGATGACCTGTTGGGCGCTGTCTCGAAGCTGTGTCTTTGCCCGTTGGCCAGAAGTGCTGTAAGAGTCTGTTCTAGGATCAGAGGCGGAAGAAAACGTCCAAAGTTCGCTAAGACGTCGCTTAGAAGCCGGTTTTCAAAGTCCCTTGGCCTCGCACACGGTCCACTTCCGGCCGAATAAAATGGCCGACAATATAAATTCCCTATACCCAATACTTCACCCAATACATTCAATATAAATGTAAGCATTGACGTACAACCATAGGTTGGCATATTATATAGAAGAAATTCAATGGCATGCCCTTAGGCAAGTTACATTTGCTTGCTGCAGCGTGCACTCCAATGGCGGCGGTGCAGGTTCTGACCGGCTGTAACTTGCGCTGGTGGTCTTTTTCTTCAGCCATTGAGCGCATTTACTTTCTGGCACATGTGGTGGTGCGAATGGTGCTGGTGCCACTGTAACTTGCACTGGTGGTCTTTTTCTATGACCAACTGGCGCAGATACTCTACTGGCACATGTGGTGGTGGCTACTGTAACTTGCACTGGTTGTGCTTTTTTCTATGACCAACTAGCACAGATACTCTACTGGCACCAGCACCATTCCTATCAGGCCTATCAGGCGCTGCTACCACATACTACTACCACCACCACACAGTGCAAGTTACAATATTACGGCCACCACATGCATTCCTAGATGGAAATGACTGCCACCACCACCGCCACTCAGTGCAAATTACAATGCATACATTCAGTATATGCACCATTGCTCTAGAAAAAAACACCACCACCACCACCACCACACAGTGCAAGTTACAATATCACAGCCAC
Organism: Ianthella basta; assembly: GCA_964019415.1. Classification (NCBI taxonomy): domain Eukaryota; kingdom Metazoa; phylum Porifera; class Demospongiae; order Verongiida; family Ianthellidae; genus Ianthella; species Ianthella basta. Next base: position 9,462,691 of record OZ025870.1, on the reverse strand, counting down.
CACCACCTGTGCCAGTAGAGTATCTGCGACAGTTGGTCATAGAAAAAGACCACCAGTGCAAGTTACAGTAGCCACCACCACCTGTGCCAGTAGAGTATCTGCGCTAGTTGGTCATAGAAAAAGACCACCAGTGCAAGTTACAGTGGCTCCAGGCCAGCACATGCACGCACCATTCGCACCACCACATGTGCCAGAAAGTGAATGCGCTCAATGGCTGAAGAAAAAGACCACCAGCGCAAGTTACAGCCGGGCAGTACCTGCACCGCCGCCATTGGAGTGCACGCTGCAGCAAGCAATTGTAACTTGCCTAAGGGCATGCCATTGAATTTCTTCCCATGCACTCTCAATTCAATGGCATGCCCTTAGGCAAGCTTACATTTGCTTGCTGCAGCGTGCACTCCAATGGCGGCGGTGCAGGTACTGCCCGGCTGTAACTTGCGCTGGTGGTCTTTTTCTTCAGCCATTGAGCGCATTCACTTTCTGGCACATGTGGTGGTGCGAATGGTGCGTGCATGTGCTGGCCTGGAGCCACTGTAACTTGCACTGGTGGTCTTTTTCTATGACCAACTAGCGCAGATACTCTACTGGCACAGGTGGTGGTGGCTACTGTAACTTGCACTGGTGGTATATATATATATATATATATATATATATATATCCGTAACATGAAGCCATATGAAAACGTCAATTTGAAAACAATATAGGGGCTGCCTGCGGCAGCCCCTAAAAAGCATAGAAACAAGCAACAGTAACTCAACATCATGGTGAACCACATTGCCGTGAAGTTTGCTATATATGCATTCCTAATTTCCTTGTGCAGCTACATGGGCCCAAATGTCTAGCTAGCTAGTCCCATGTAGCTACAAGGAATGCATAGCAAACTTCACGGCAATGTGGTTCACCATGATGTCGAGTTACTGTTGCTTGTTTCTATGCTTTTTCTGCTAGCCATTCCTAAATCCCCTTTAATTCTAAAGGATTTTTTATACACTAGTTTGTACAGTTTTTGCATATCCAAAGGACTGTGGTTACATCAGATTGATACCAGCGCTGACTAATACCCCTTCCTTAAACTAACTGAAGATTGTGCAGAGCATCGAGCACAGTTATGCCACTTTAGATGAAGCGACCGCCGTGTATTGTACGGTATACCAGTGCAACAAAATGGCGGCATTGGGGTATCCTTAATACACGGGGAGGACAAATTTCCTGCCCGCTCCAGGGCTGTACTTGACAAGTACAGGCATGAATTGTGTATTGCATACGCCATGCATTGCAACGACACAAGGAGCATGCCATAGGGTCCGTCATGATCAGCCGAAAGTGCAATTTGTGGTTGGAGACAAAGAGCTGGAGTAGATGCACCTCACTTGGGTGCAAGTAGCATATCAGTTGAAAGGGCATGGCAGTTACCATGGGCTTCATCATACAAAATTAATACGTCAAATTAGGGATAATGTTCAAATCCGTGCAAAAGCCTAGTATCGAGTATATTATACCACATCACCAACTCCTGCTACAGTCCATTGCAAAATGCATGCAAGTATGAGGTCATGTATAAGTATGGAAAGCAAGCTTATATAAACTCCAGTGCAAACGACACACAAAGTGTGTTTCGGCCAATACCAAGCCATCATCAGGTTTGCTGGGAATTTGTGAATGTGCCTGTCTGTTCTTCACAATCAGCACTTAAGATGTGACAAAATAATGTTAACGTTTTGGTTTCTTCTGTTACAATTTACAGAATGATTTGTCAGTTCTACAGTCCGTTCCAGTCCATTCTGTTCCTTTTCGTATCAGATAAGAAAATGGCTGTAATGTGTATGTAAAATGAATACGTTCATTGAGACGGATATGGAATGGAAAATTTCTAGGCGATACAGAACAATTATAGGCGCTGAGGCAGACTAGGACACCCAAAGAGGCAGATTAGGGAACACACAGAGGTAGGCTAGGACACATACAGAGGCAGACGATAGCACACAAAGAGGCAGACGAGGGCACACACATAGGCAGTCAAGGGCACACATAGGCAGGCTAGGACACACACAGAGACAAATGAGAGCACACATAGAGGCAGACGAGGGCACACACAGAGGCAGACGAGGGAACACACAGAGACAAATGAGAGCACACACCACAGAGGCAGACGAGAGCATACCCTGTGAGGTAGGCTAGGACAGACACAGAGGCAGATGAGGGCACACACAGAGGCAGATGAGGGCACACACAGAGGCAGAGGAGGGCACAAACAAAGGCAAGCAAGGAAGCACGCAGTGGCAGATATGGGAAGAAGCTGGGGCAGGCAAGGAAACATGCAGAACAGACATTGGAGTACGTAGTAGCACACAAGGGTGCATGCATAGGCACACAAGGTAGCGCACAAAGACATGCAATGGAACACACAGAGGCAGACATGTCTAGGTGACGAGCATGCAGAGGCAGGTAAAGGAGCATGCAAAGAAGCAAGGGAGCATGCAGAAGCAAACGAGAGCACACAAAGACATAGCATGCAGAACAGACATAGGTGCACGCAGTGACAGGTAAGGTAGCCCATATAGGCAGACAAGGAAACATGCTGAGGTACAAATGGAAGCAGGCAAAGGTGTACACCAAATAGCACGCAGAGGCAGGTAAGGCAGACAAGAGACGAATGTGCAGAAAAGGTAGCGCCCTGTGCAGACAAGCAGCGCAGACACAGAAGAGGCCTAGAAAGCACACAGAGGCAGACAAGGTAGCACATAGAGGCAGACAAGGGTAGCACATAGAGGCAGACAAGGTAGCACATAGAGGAAGACAAGGTAGCACATAGAGGCAGACAAGGTAGCACATAGAGGCAGACGGATGACACAGGTACGTAGCCACTTTGCTAACAAAGCACAAAATTACAATAAGTAACGTACGCTGATCTGATGGCTTCATCTTTATTTAGCGCTCTTTAAAACCGACTAAGCTTTCTCTACAAATATCCAATAGGACACGTTTTCGCTTCCTTACATGTGAAAAGGATTAAGAGGATACAATATGACCACTGAATGTCATGGCTTCTGTTGAAGACAGCCATTTTGTTGATACTGAAATACTACACGAAATATAGCAAGTATAGTGCATATAAAACTTCCAACCTAACCGTTAAAAAAGTGTTCACAGCGGTGCTCAAACTGGAGCCTTTCGATCCTGAGGCGGCTACTTAACCAATGGCACTACTTGTGCTTCCAGCATTCATCATCTTAGTGTCCTGCGGACTCTCTTGGTTTACACAAGTGTGCCACACACACCTATCACGAGTGGTGTGCCAGCGTGTTGGTGTCCTATGGACACTGGAGTTTTTTCAGTGTATGAATATCATTAACATATTATTACCTATGTGCAACCACAGTACACTATCACCACTTATGGTAGCCAAATGCCATCACATACATATACCAGCTTACCTAGCAATGGAATGAGCAGGTGTATCATCACAGCTGTCGTCTGAGACAACTTCAGATAGCACCTTTATCCTGCGTTGCTTCCTGGGTACATATTTTGAAGGCGTGAATGGTGAATGAGGCACACTGGATGAATCAGCCTTCTCTGGTGAAGATTCTGTGCTGCAGTAAAGCTCTCTGGGTTCTTCATCTTCTCCAAGCAAGTGTTGTGGACTTGAGAATAGGTCTACTGATGTATCACTCTGCAGTGTATATCAGCAATAAAATAATTGAACAATTGTATCACCGTGCATATTCTACAGCTAGAATAGTAACATGCTTGCAACAACCTCTTCATCAAGATGCATGATAAAACAAGAGTTAGCTGCAGTGGTTTCACTCTATCTATGATTCAGGTCATAGGCAGTCATAGATACGTAAACAACTGTTACACTGCAGTAAAAGATCAGGCCAATTAATTAAGCTAACTCATTACATATGAGTATACAACATACAAGCCACCACCATCACTACATAGCTATAGCTACTCTTATATAGACCACACTGCTGTGCTGTCTGACAATCTGCATGGTTGAATTATATGATTATAGCTAGATGTCAGGCTAACCTCTGTATTAAGATCCACAAATATTGGGACTTGCATTCATCATCATCTTGGGTGAGGTCCACAAACTCACTGTCACTTTCAGCCTGCCTTTCTGCCATGCAGGGTGATCAGTTCAGGAACTAGGCCAGTCGGGGGTAGTAGTGTTCGACAACGAGATTCACAAGGCACTGGGACAAGTCGAGGGCGGTGTTCGAGCTGACAGACAACGTGGTCATCCTCCCTCTAAAAATCCTAATTGGACTACTGCACATGCGCAAAGCGGTATTTGTAAAACGTGCAAATTGTCGATTAAATCGTCTCTCCCTCTCCCTCCTCCCGACGCGTAGTCTCGTCCCCAGCCCACTTCCGGCCGCCATTTTGCAATGGCCCGAAAGGTGGTCTGGCACATTTGCTCGATATTTTGATACCCCCCTTTGGGCGCTTGCCAAAATTTTGGCAAGCGCCTCCATGTGTTGTGATACGCAATTTAGCAGCTTCATTCGCTCACCTACGTGAGTCATATTTAGGTATTCTATCAAATGAGATCAAACTGTACCCAATTTTACCGCTTTCACAATTTTGAAGGGTGGCCTGGTACAGTTTCTCAATGTCCGTTACCGCCCCTTGAGGCGATTCTAGCAAGCGCCCCAATTCTTGTGCTTCTTGCATGCATGTGACGCAACTTACCGAAAGTTTTTAATTAATTAGAACATCGAGCAAATGTGCCAGACCACCTTTTGGGGGGGCTGGGAACGAGACTACCCGACGCGCCGCACCCCTCCCCTCCGCATCTTGCATCATGCATCTCGCATCATGAATTAGCACTACCCTCTGGCGCGCTAGCCCCAACTTCCTGCCCCCGATTGCGCGTGCATGGGCGAGAAAGCGCAATGGGGGGCAGAAAGTTGGGGCTAGCGCGCCAGACTAGTGTGGCACATGACTTATGTGAGAATTCGTTAATGAACTGGAATGTACTGACACAGTGAGGAATGTCAATTGCCAGCGTATACAGCTCCCTGCACTGTCAGAACGGCGGAAAAGCGAAAACCTACAGCATTGAGGGCTGTGATTCGTGAAGAGCCTCACAGACAGGCTATGTTAACGTTAGTTCCAAGTCAGTCTCGGCGATTTTGGCGATCTGGTAAGGAAAATGCGTTCTAGTCAATAGCTTCGATAATACGGCCATCTTCGCAGGTTGTCTTCGCTGTTTATGGCCCATGTTGTATAGTACCTACGTATTTCCTCTGACAAGCTTATTATTCGCTTTCGTCCGTAATAAGAGAAGCATCGAACACATTTTGATGCTCTCTATATAGCTATGGACGACTTCTGCACTCTCGGGCTGCTTCAAACGCTGGATTCTGCCTTTCCTTTGCCAAGGAACTCTTCTTGGATACATAGCAAGTAAGATCGCAACGGTTTCGTTCGCTTTTCTGCTCTCCAACCGCTTACTACGTCGCGCGAATGTTTGATTAATTGCATGTCTGTGGTTGCGTGGGTGGAAGAGCACATATATAGGAAATGTGCTAGACCCTTTCTCGCTAGTCTCGAACCCAGACCCATTCCGCCATTTTCCCAATTATAAAATGGCGGAACGGGTCTGGGTTCGAGACTACTTTCTCGCCTCCCGGTGACGTCGTGAATAGAGGCGAGAAAGCGGTCTGGGTAAGAGACTAAACTGGGTACGAATAGCTAAGCGGATAAAGCAGCTAAATGGCGACCGGCAGTGAGCAACTAGCCATTTCACGTCTGTCTGCCAAGTGTTACAGCGAAAAGTCCAGTTTTCAAAGGGACTGTGGTTACCAGTTTCTCCAGCAACTATCCCCCCGTCGGGGATCCAGAGTTCTTGACTTGGGCTGCGGAACTGGCTATCTTGCTACAGTTTTATCAGAGTCTGTGGGACCGGACGGTGAGGTCATCGCGGTTGACCCTGATGGAGAGAGGCTGAAAATCGCACAAGAGAAGCACGGGAGAGGCAATATTGAGTACGTGAACAAAGATGCTGCTACGTTTCCGGTGGGTCCAGCTTATGATCTTGTATTTTCTAATCTAGTACTACACTGGGTGAAGGACAAAGATGCGGTTATTGGACGGGCGTACGAGAGTTTGAAGCCCAGTGGAAGGCTTGCCTTCACAACAGGAGCTGGCCCTCCTGTGTGGCCACAGGCTGTAAAGGATTGTCTAAGCGAATTGTTTTGGCCTGATGTCCTTGACAGTATTATTGGCAAGAGAACCTCTTTCTTGACATGCGACCAATATCGAGAGCTTGCAGTGTCTTATGGCTTTCTTGTTACATCCATGGAGGTGAAGGACATGCTTGCTTATACCATTAACGGTGTCGATGATGTCCTCGACTTCTTCTTCGGTCTGCTGCAAGGTGACTTAGACCGTGCAGCAATCAGCGAACAAGCTCTGCAAGCCTGCAAGGACAAGTACGAGGATGCCTTGTGCAGTGTGGCTGAGCTACGCCTAGAGATCCTGCATGTGGTTTTGAACAAGCCATGAGTTGACTGCCTTAAGTATACGACATACAATATGCAATACCTGTTTGAGCCGCATCACATAAAAAGGGACCTTAGAACATTTTTGGCCAAAATGAGTTAGCTATATTATTATTATTATTATTATTATTATTATTATTTAAGTGCACTGTGTTATATAATACAAACACTAGGGTGTCAGCCCCATGCAGCAGTATGATATAATTGAATGTAACAAAGTGTCAAAAGAATCACAAAGGGCAGCTTGTCCTTTTCTGCTATATACAGCACATGAAACATCTATCCTTTGTGATCATTTTGATACAAATTTCATGACTATAGCTCACTGGATGGCCGAGATATAATGCAAAGTTTATATACACAAGGTCAGAAAAAGCATGGTTTTGAGAAAATTGACCTCAAAGTTTTGGTAATCAAAATTGACTCTAGATGCAACTGAATGAAGAACCAAGGGATCTCCCGGATTGCATGGTTTGCATCTGCAGCCTACTATATTGGTCATACCATTACGCACAAAATACTGAATGCACATTTCTTGGTCTACACCTGTAGTACAACGTGAGAATTAGAATTAGCGTAGAGAAGTCAGGTGGAAGCGAATCTGAACTGTCTGTGGCTAGCCGACGTTGTTTTGAAAAAGTCGGGCCATCGTTGTCGACTTCTGAGTCTTCTTCCTCAGATTCGGCAGCACAACAAGGCTAGCCTACATCTGACAGATCTCCTGGGACTCCTTCCTTCGTCAAAAACGAGGGCGATCTCTTTGTTCGCTGATATTAGGCGTCTTTCCATGTAGCGAAGATATTCCTTCCGTAGGGTAGGTGAAGACAAACAGTCATAACTTGGGTTCGGAACGCGCTACGAACACACTAGTCTCGTACCCAACCCTGTCCACCGGCCGCCATTTTATTCGCCACCTCCCAGGTCTGCAAAGGACTGCTATATATCTATGGAAACCGTTGCACGGGTCCTCGTCTGACGCGGATCAATCAGGCCCTTTGTGCCATCATTTCTGGTCAGATGAATATCATTAGGATACTTGCAAATGGCGGAACGTGGATCCACGTGCACTACATATTAGCAGGATAGTTTCAACGGTTCTGAAGCCCAGCAGCGAATTTACGCTTCTTCGCTGCGCCTATTGGTTTGAACGCATCTACTGGTCTTCGGCCTTCGGCCACGTGCGCTGACCTCTTCCTGCATGCCAATTTTGCGAAGACATCTCCTCTATGCAACCAGTTGGTTCCTACCCGAATATCATTCTGAAGCCTTGGGCTTGAGTGCCTCTGTTGTGGGATGCTGGTTGTGGTCGCTGCGGTTTCTGTGTCAAACTGTTCGCACAGATGGTAAAGTGGCTCTTGGAAGCGGCTGCACTTCATGATCAAGTCTTCACTGATATTGGCCCCACTGCCCCAGTGAGAACTGTGAGATTCCTGCAAACAGAGACCACAAGTGAGATGCACTTATACATTGATCAGTAAGTGGTGTATAGGGTGATTTGTGTTGTGTACATATTAAAGTGTTCCATGTGCATGTCACATGGTATATTCCATTCTCTTGCTGCATGCATATTTACAGAACGAGAGTACAGCAGTTGTGTCCGGATCCCATCTGGCATCAGATAGTGGTACTGGAGCTGGATTATTGCTGTTTCTGCGGCATAGTTCTTGTGTTGGGTTGACCTGAAAATGTGTGATTTGCAGAAAACGGTCACCATCACCCTCACGGCTCACATCACGATAGTGAAACCACAGGAGTACCAAGGTAAGCAATGTTGTGGTGTGTTCCAGGACAACGTCCTGTAGTTGCTGGGTGCCTGGGCTGACAAGTTGCCTTAGCTTTGTGACCTCAGCCACAATGGTGCATGCCAACGAATTTACTGATATCACTGGTCTCTCCCAGTTGTCACCCTTCATGATATCTTCTGGACATATGCCTAGTACTTTTCCAGTTGCAGAAACAACATAGATCACCAGAATAGCCTGGGGGAAGTCCTCCACTGCAATTACGTTCTTCTTAGGAACGCCTGCATTAGATGTTGAAATGAACAATGGTTTGCAAATGTACATAATGTAGGTATCTGTTTGTGCAATGTGTTTTACCTGGCACCGAGGAGTGGTTCAGTATATTTTGTAGGTGTTTCAGGCTCCCAATCACACAGTCATCCTTTTTGGTGTACAACTGTTATCATATATAACCTGTATATAATGAGGTATTGAAATACGAGTTTTATTGAGTTCCCTTTAGGAACTTGTGCACATGTTACATTTTGTTGTTTGTTACAGAACTTACGCTCAGTAAGCATAACCTTGCATGCCAATCCTCAAACACGGCTACAAGCCCCTCTAGTCTACCAAAGCTAAGAGGCTCTGCTGACTTGGCCGTTTGGGCAGACCTGGCATTCTTTACTGTCAGCTAGTCTCCCCTAGACAGCTAAGGGTGTACCACACCTTGCTGCACCTGCTACTCCTTGTCTTCAGCAGCTACAATAGCAGTGTGGCGAATGCTCGGTACATACTGTTGCATTTCATCCAGTATAGCAATCATGTTCTTTGTGTACTGCTCACTTTTGATGATCACCTATTGATGCATGCAGAGGACAGTGTAAATATAGCAATAAGCCTGTGATTGCATGGAGGTAATAAAGTACGCTATAAACTTACCACTATAGACAATTTGGACATCTCAGAAGAGTACTTGTGATCGATGTGTTCAGTGTCAGTACCCACGCAAACACGGGCACATATGTTACAAGAATCCTACATGTGTACATAGCACAACTAATGTGATATTCTCTAAATTCATTCAGTTATTCTCATGCAAATGCAGAAAGTTACCTGGCTATATATGTGCAGAAATTATGGTATTTTGCATCAATACCAGTCAGTGTTGGCAGAAATAGATTCCCATCTATGACCTCCGGCTTTTTGGGTGGCGTGTCACAGGGGGAGTTTTCATAGATCAATTCTGTCCATTACACCGTAGTAATGGCAATAGTGCATGGAAACAGTCTGTGCATTACGCGTCTGATGCCTTCGGCGTACTGTCTTGTCCAGATTGTCACCAACCAGCTTGAAGCCTTGCCATGTGAGTGCATTCTGGGCCTGTGCGTTTCCAGTAGATGGTGCAGCTGCCATTGGAGTTATTGGAGAGTGTGGCTACATCAGACTGCTCAGCTAGCTGCCGTGGTGGAGTTTGTAGTTGACAATTTAAGGCACGGTTTCCAATGAAGCAGATATCTCCGGGTTAGTGTAGGTCAGTGGGGATATGGGAGAGTGCTAACACGTTCACATATCTCGAGGTACTCTTGGATGTCCATTTCCTGTATGTGTGTAGATGATCAAAATAGATCCGTAAGATGTTTCTCTCGTAGAGAAATTGTTGTAACAATTGTGTATGTGGATATGTGATCACCTCATCACTGCTGGTGTCAGTGTCAGAATTGCTGGCTCAGAGGACCTTTCTTTAGACATCAGTACATATGTAGTAATACCATTAGAGTGTATACATGTTGTAAGTGTGCATGGCTATAAATTTTGTAGTACTTACTGATGGAGATTCATCATCTGCCATTGTGTCATTGGTTATAGATGCATGGCTGGATGCCTGCAAGCCAGAAACTGTACCAACTCCGGTGCAGAAACCCAGAACGGGATTGTCTATGTCCTGCATGAGCCATATCAAGCAATTGTGTATTATGCTTCCAGATTACATGTATATGCACATAAATTTTATATACAGAAGTACTTGCCTTTTGTCTGTATGCATGTGTGCTTTGTTTTAGACTGACCTGTTGTGTTCGTTGCAGTCTTTGCATGTCTCACACCATCTGGTTATTGATTATGGTTTCGGGGCTTGCCAGATTGCACTGCATGCACTTGCCTCAACATGATTGCACGCACAGCGCTGTTGTTGTCTTGTGCAGTTCCCAGAAAATCAAACGTCACGCCCATCATCCGAAGCTGCCTTTGCTGGTCCATCATAAGAGATGTTAAGGGGCAGATGCAGAGGACCATGTAAACTCATTCTCCTCCTTTGACGAGATTGAAGGCACGGTGAATGATGGTGGTGATGATGGTCTAGCCGTATCTGGTTGGCAAACGAGCGGAACGTCCCTCCTGCAAAGAACTGCTAGTACAGCGTCCTGCTTCCCTCTAATGCTCACATGTCCAGTTGATAATCTCTCGAACGAATGCTGAACAGCCGCTTCTAAATCACTCACTTCTCGAACTGCCATCTTAACTATAGAATTATGCAAGACCTTACGACGCTACTTGATTAATGAGTCTGCGGCCAGCTTCTTGTCCGATTGACTCCGCCCCCTGTGCAATGGTTTTCATAGCAGTCATTTCCAGACCCTGGGAGGCGGCAAATAAAATGAAGGCCAGTGGACAGGGTCAGGTATGAGACTATGAACACAATACAACGAAGAGGTTGTTCCAAATGAAGTGTTCCATCTTTCTGTTCAAAAATATCAAAATTGTCTGCGTAGCCCGTATTGCCCATTTCAGGCTGTTGCACAAGTCACAAAAAGTTGCTAAGAGCCCTTTTCACATGACGCGGATCTTTTATTATATACAATGTCTATTTATCATATGCAATGTCTATTTTTCATATACATGAAGAACTAACCCCCAATATCATACAGAATGTGCAATATTCAATGCCTGTTATTTGTATGCTTACATAGCCAGACTACCATTTTTCTTAGATTCTACCTTCCCAAAAGATGGTGTTGGGACCATAGATATAAGAAATGAGTACTGGGTAAGGGTTAGTGTAGCTACTAGCCCTTACTTTGTTATCTCATGCAACAAGACAATGTAAGAGCTAGCAGTTAGACTATAATTGAGGAAATACTTGTTATGGGAGTTCTTTGGGGAGTTGCATCCATTGCTAATCAAATATGTGTTTTAATACAAGGTTAATTAACTACTTGACATGTGTCTGTTGGGTAGTTTGACTACCTGTGATCGTGCAATAGGTAGATAGCAATTGGTTAACCTTGCACACAAATATCTGTACAGGGATATCAATTAATGGTCCTGACTTTTGGGAAGATTCTAACAAATTAAGATGGTCTATGTACCATGATGACATGAATGAAATGATACGATACGTATGATGCGTACCTTGGACAGGATGAATCGCATGTGAACCTGTTGCCATTTGTTCGTGAAGGAGTGACCACATGTGGTGCCTTGCCTGTCTCACTTGCAACCATGCGACCTCTGCTTCCTGCTTTGCCTGGGATTGGTAAGATCATATTAGGAGTAGACACCAGGTTTGCAGCCTTAGCCCACATCCCTTTCAGGGTGGCATCATCGTATACACCAGAACCCGAGGTTAGAAATCGGTCATAAGACTGGGAGAGGGTATGGGTGGACATGCTCTCAGATGTGTTCGTGCCAGTTGGCTTTACAGTTGCATGGGCACTTTTCAATGACCGTAAGGCATGTGGCTTGGGGCGCCACTCTCCAACATGGCGATCTGCCTTGCGTTTCATGTTCATCTGCTCCGTCACAAGTTGGTGCATTTCATCAATGAAATGAGGGAGGCTGCACTTTTTATGGTCTACTTGCTGTTTCAAAACTCTGTTAATGGATTCGCTGTGGTTGTTGTAAAAAGCAGGCGGCGGGTTTCCCATTCCGGCTTTAATTCTAGGTTGCTGAATGACTGATTTGCAGAAAATGCGACCATTTAGATGATAATGGTCGTGAAACCATGCATGGAAGATTGGTGTCTGTGCCTCTCCACTCTTGAATGCTCTGTGTTGTAGTTCCAAAGCATTCCATTTCTTCTGCAGTGATGCAAGTTTTACCACAAAGTCGTCCTCATCATTAGCATCTGAGAGACCTTGCTCATGGACTCCGTCCACAATAGTGCCAAAGATATCTGCCTTCAGTTCTGTAATAGCTTGTTGGTCGAAATGCATATCTTTCAATTTCCTTTCAATGTTGTCTCTCAAGTGCTTTATGCAACGGAGATGTATGGCAGCTGGTAGAGTAGCCTCAATGGCTTTGCACAAAGCTGTTTCACCATCACTCCCAATTGCTTTTACATGGCCAAACTCTGGTAGTTGCCCCAACAGTTGACTGAAAAATCCATGATAGCTGGTGTACTCCATTGTGTGGTGAATTAAAAAGGACCCACAAATGTTGGGTGGGTTCTTTGAGCGTTGAGATACATAGTCCTTGAGCGAAAAGACCAACGGAGTGACATAGAAGTTTCCCAAGTTGAAGGTGGGATCCACATGGAGAACGGAAAAATCTTGAGGATGGGTGCAGTTTGCAATGAGTTCATCCAGTTGTTCCTTGGTTGCCAATATGCACATTGGTGTGGGATTGATTTGAATATTGCGAATGAAAGCTGAATACTTGGTCCTTGCCAGATCAATTGCAGCTATCAATGGATCAGCACTGCGCTCCCCAGTTGCAAATGAAATGCGTCGTCGAATGTTGCTGCCGATTTCAAGGAAGTTGACTTGTGGACACCACATCATCTAATCCTCCAACACCTTTCTCGACTTCTTCGCAAGCTTCTTTAGGCTTTTTGTTCACCACAGCGTGCTTCAACTTTTCCTTCGTACTCTGAAATTGTCGCTTGTATGGTGTCTGTCCTTTGTAATTTCCATGTGGTTTTAGCTGCAATGCACTCTCACCTCCAACAAGAATGTACCGTATGATGCTTCTTTCCACTTTCTCTCCTTGTGGATCTGTATAATAATAATAATACAGATCGACTTTAGTTGGTCATGTACTTACATAGTTGTAATATGCAATTGCATTTATCATGGTCAGATATTAATCGCATAATGCAGATCATGCAAGTCCTATCGCTTACCAATTAAAGAGGTTATGACCTTCTTGAAGTCACCTGAACATCTATTTTTGAAGTATGTTCTGTTCAGGCACCAACAAGGTTGGTCAGGATTTGAACCACCTCGCTTGATGACCTTGGTAATCATGGGAGTGTCACCCTCATCTGGATCCGTTCCAGAATGATCTGAATCAGATACAGAAGGAATCTGAAGCCACAGCTTCCTGACCCCACTGTTCACCCATCCACCATTGTCATCACACTTGATGTCCTCTGCATTACTGAGATGTGATGTATCTACAAGAAAAGAACCATTGCCTTGGAAGCCCAATGGTACGGATGTCGTTATGTGTTTCTGTGCCTCTTTCTTCTTGCCCAGTATAATCTCAACTGCTGATTGTGTGCTTTCTACACTGAGTGACATGGGTAGTTGCAGCCATGTCTGCTGACTGTCAGTACTGCAATGTAAATATATGATATGTGTGTGAGGGACTGGACCCTTTGTTTGTGTGTGTGTGGGCATGTTGTGTTTGTGTTCTTATTTGCTGTCTGTATCTGTCATCCTGATTGCTGTGTGTAGCATGTCACCTGATTAGCTGTTTGTACCCCTCTTTTACCTTATATTATTGGATATGTGTTGCGTCATTTTGGTTGGTAGAGGTTGCCTGTATCTGGTCACGTCTTGTTTGTTGGTAGTGGTTGCCTGTATCTGGTCATGTCTTGTTTGAACCGGTTTTGTAGTTCCCTCCCTATTTAAGTGCTTGATTCGTTTTGTACTGGCCTTTTCCCCTGTGTTTGATGGTGATAATTATTGGCTCCCTGAATGTTATTTGAGTTCCTGGCGGTGTGCGCTTCGTTGTTGTTCGGTGTGTGCGTAAGTGGGTTGCTCCCGGACGACGGGGTCTACGACAATATGAAGATACAGGTGAACACAATAGCAAGGCATTTAATATTAAACCTTGGTACACCACCTAGTATGCACGCAGTATATGTATACATCTCTTTGTAATCCCCATGCATTCTTACCTTGGCACATGTGTAACTGGTTGTGATAGTGTCTCATGAGTAGGGCTGTCAAAGAGTGGTTGAGAACTGCAGCTGCTCACACTGCCTTCCGAGCTCGAGAGGTCTATTATCTCCAGCTCGTCACTGGGTCCAGGACAGGTAGCATCACTCTCAGCTCTGTATGGATTGCACATAATCAATTGATAACAGGTGGATAGTGACATTCATATACTTACAGACAGCTTCTAGAAAAGTGTCATGCCACTCCTATAAGGACCATGACCATGTACACACACACACACACACACATGCACACACACACACACACACACACACACACACACACACACACACACACACACACACACACGCATGCATATGCCCACATAGCTATATGACATGTGCACACAGTCTATTGTATATATATGCACAATTACATCTAATTACAACTAAATATACACATGTGCAGAACATGTAAAGAGTGCACGTGGCAGGGTATAGGCCACTGCAACAGATTATTATGCATGGCGTTATGACAGTTTAGCTATAATGTGTGCACTGGTGCAGGCAGTTACAAAATGTACACACGAGCACGTGTGTTTCATGCATGCTGTTGTAAGCTTAAAATCATTGTTTCATGTATATGGCGCGCGCATGCAGCGATAAAGGAGGCTTATAAATTATTATGGCAATTAGCTACGCCAGTAACATAATCATGTATACTATAAGGATGTACAGCTGCAGTGATGCCACCATCATTGCTCCACAGCAGCAATTACTGAATTGTACATACAGTACACCAACCTTGGGGAGGGGATTCTGTACTGACTACTAGTACAGCCCTGCTGCGGCGATTCGTCCAGCACAATCGGGTCTTGAGCCGTGCCACGAAAAGGCGCTGCTGGTGGAAAGACAAAAGCGTCCTCTGGCTCCTGTTTCACACTAATTGGGCTCTAGTCAAGAGGGCTCCACTGGTCGTCGCTCATCCTCGACGGTGCATACGCGCTACGGACGTTATACGAATACGGCCAACTCGGCGATTAATATACACAGTTCTATAAGTGACTGCAGCTAAATGTCCAGCTGGGAGGACCAGCGTAGGGATGTTGTAAAACGCGGATCACACGGATCACGGATCAGGGGGCGGATCACGAGGAAGTCACGAGGCTGTCACGCGTTATTCTTTCCGGACATTCAGCTGCAATCACTTATAGAACTGTTATTGTGTATATTAATCGCCTAGTTGGGCACATTCGTATGCATCGTCCGTAGCATGTATCCACCGTCGAGGATGAACGACGACCAGTGGAGCCCTCCTGCCCGACTGGAGCCCAATTAGCTGGTGTGAAACAAGAGCTAGAAGACACTTTTGACTTTCCACAAGCATCCCTTTTCGTGGCACGGCTCAAGACCCGATTGTGCTGGACCATAGATATTCTACACTATGCAACCGCAGTGTAGAATATCTATGGCTGGACGAATCGCCGCAGCAGGGCTGTGCTAGTACAGTCAGTACAGAATCCCCTCCCCAAAGTTGGTGTAGCCACTGTATAATTGCTGCTGTAGAGCAATGATGGTGGCATCACTGCAGCTGTCCTTATATAGTACTGTATGTGAAATTGGCGTAGCTAATTGCCATAATACCTCCTTAATCGCTGCATGCGCGCCATATGAATGCAACCATGATTTTAAGCTTACAACAGCATGTATGTAACACACATGTGCACTGACCAGTGCACGTGCATTATAAACTGTCATAACATCATGCATAATAATCTGTTGCAGTACGTGCCCTAGCTTAGCCTCGTTCCCAGGCCGTCCGAGTTAATTAGCGCGGGGCGGAAAGGACGGCCTGGGCACCACTGTTCCCGCGCCCCCCCCAAAACTGGGGGGGGGGGGGGGGGGGGGGGGGCGGAAAACTTTGTATATGTTCCCGTAATCTACGTGTAGAAGAGTATAGGTTAACATGAAATGGACAGCTGGGAAACGCTCAGAAAAGTCGGAACCGGTCCAGTTTGGGTAGAAAATTACCGACGTTAGTCAGTTTGCCGAGATGCTTCTATATACGGTGCCAGTGATTTTCAAACACTGCGCACGGGACTGACGGGAGCAAAGCAGTCTCGCTAACGTCGTCTGGATCTACTACGGCTCGCGGTAAAGTTGTGCGCCGACTATTGCATACATGTGAGCCTGTCTGACTCTCCGTTTCGTTCCAAAATAGCATTTCTCTGCTATTGTAAGCTTAGCCATTCCTGCTAGCTGCTACATATGCGAGTGCAAAGGGATACCCACAGCGAGGAAGCTTCCAGAAGCCGCGCTCTTCGCGACAGCCTTGCCGTACGTCTTCTCTAAGGCAAGGCAGGCAAATAACTAGAGCTAAAGCTCTTACGAGCTAGTTATTTGCTGGAAAATCTTTGCGCATGCACAAACAGTGGTTCCCAGGCAGTCCTTTCCGCCCCCGCGCTAATTAACTCGGACGGCCTGGGAACGAGGCTAGCCCTAGCTATACCCTGCCATGTGCACGCTATATTATTCAGGACATGCAGTACACGTTCTGCACATGTGTATGTTTAGTTGCAATTATAATTAGATGCAATTGTATGTACAATGGAATGTGTGCACATGTCATACAGCTGCGTGTGTGTGTGTGTGTGTGTGTGTGTGTGCATGTTGTGTGTGTGTGTGTGAGAGAGAGAGGTTGTTTGTACATGTTCAAGTTCCTTAGGAGTGGCAGAAAGAGGGATAGCTAATTATAATGAGTACATGAAGTGCATGATGTTTTTCTAATTAATTATGTCCAATCCATACTAAGCTGAAAGTGATGCTTCTTCACAACACTATCACAATAGCAGCTGATAGAGAATTGTGTAGGATGGCAGTCTAGGTGTAATATTGTGACTACAGCATGACACATTTGGCTCATGTCAATGATCAGATGTCATGTGAAATGTGCCTTAAGTTGTATGCTCCAAGCTTTAAGCTTGTGACCATGCATATGGCAGGCTCCTTGTGTCGGTGCCATGCATGGCATGTGCAATACGAAATTCATGAGTGTACATGTCGGTCATTTTGAGGGAGGAGTCAAAAGTGTGTGAGCAGGTGCGTCTCATGCGGGTGCATCATGCAAGCCAAATGCACATAATATGCAAAGCAATGGCACATAATACGAGCATTTGCTGCACAATTGTGCAAATTAGGGTTTGTGCCCAACTGCAGCAAAGGTGCTGTGTAGTGCATGCCAAATCACAAAGCCCTGACGCACTCAATCCAGAATTGCAAGCATTGTGCAATGCCCACAAAACCGGTATCAAATTGAAGTGCCCATTGTGCTGAATGCAAACACACAAACTGCCACCGATTAACACGAGCACGCTGGAGTAAGAGCTCATTCAACATCTGCTTTGCAATGATTGTAACTGCCCGCAAGTGAGTTGGCTAAACTTTTATAGCCAATTCCCTTGTAGTTTGTATACACAACCTGGTCATGACAGGGTAACACTGCATGCATGTGATGGGATATGGGAGGTGATGTCATTCAATGAATATCCTTAATAAAATATGCCAAAGTAACATCACTAGGTCATTCAGCAGCATACACCATCCCTACATAGAAAGCACTATGCATGCTGGCTGATTGTGCATGGGTACTGACATACACAGAATGCAGCTGAAGTACTTATCTCTTAGGGTACATTATATGCTGCAATGGGGTACGTATGCATGCATATAATAGCTTCTGAATATCATGATGGCTATACAAGAATTCGATGGAGATTTGAGTTATGTATGTGCATGGTGACATGGGAGAATGCTATAACACACATTGTCAAGCTAAAGTGAAGCATGGCAGGGAAGAAGAGAGATTTGCCCTTGGGTTCAACGCATGAAACTTAGCTCTCTTTCTTCTCTCTCTCTAACTTATAACCATAATATATACTGCAGCTGGCTATATAGTTTGCACCATTGTGCATGCATGGTGAGTTTTATGAATGTAGTCACATTATATTTAATGATGTCACCTAGCTATAATATTATAGCATATACTTCTACGTATATACGTATCATGCATATATAATTATCCTGCTCATTTCATCAAACACTCACTCACTTTTCCTAGTATCCTTATAGCCTGTAAGCCGGCCAATACTGTGTGCAGCCCGTGAATATATAGCTACTGTCCTCATAATAAGAACAATAATCATTAGTGATACTGCAGTTAGTATAATAATTATTATACACAAGAGTTTATTACATATGAGGTGAAAGGATCGCAATGTTATTGCTAAGCACCTACAGTTTAAAGTTCCATTCTTTCTCATGACCCATTCACATACAGTTAATGAAGAGAAACCTGAATCTGACGACATACTATATCTAAGACACTATACCAGTTCCTGCTGCATCTGCCATAGAGTAGTGTTAAGCTAATAGTATCTCTTTGATCAATCTAGTCACTTCTACAGCACAGCCCCAAGACAGTGTCACACCTGAGCCAGAGTGCCCGTAGTTGTGAATTACACACCTGTGAGACCCAGATTCATTAGTGACTTTTTCCACAGAGAGCCTAACAGAACGTCTCATTGGCCTCACCCCAGTCCATTCCTTAAGGATTGGCGCGCTAGACAATGATGGTATGACAGCCTCAGCAGCTTGGCGAATTATGGTTCGATACTCTGCCTCCACAGGTCCCTCGCCTTTCCCTCTTATCTTTACTCCACCAATGTACACACCATCGGATCTTGGAATAATGTGCAGGCTTGAAATTATTAGAAATTCAGTGGAAGACTGATCATCAGATGCTGATTGCACAGGGCTCAATTTGCCTACATCTCCAGCAACAAAGAACTTGACCCAGGGCGCTTTGACTAGCATGCACTGACCCCATGCAGGTTGAAGTGAGCTGTCTTGGGCGAGATCTCTCGCAGCGAGACCGGAACAGTTCACCACTATATCGAAAGCGGACAACAGCTCCTGCAGACTGCTCACCTTCCTTTGAACTACCACGCCGCCTTTGTCTGTAAATCGGCGCATCAGCCAAGGCAGATATTGGCGACAGTTGACAACAAACGATCCATAGAACATCCACGTCTTCAGATCCGGTAGGTTCATCATCCGACGCTCGGCCTCCGGCACCGTCCTCCAGCCGACAACAGTATCCTGGTAGAACCACGGGCTAGGTGAGCTGTCTAGCGTGTATCCAAAAGTTAGGGAAACGCCAGCTTCTACTGCATCTGCTGAGCATCCAATGCTTCGAAAGTGCTCATAACTGTCACTGAACCACTGCTCTGATGATGAGTTGGGGTCAACAGCAAGACCCACCTTTGGAGGAGACACCAGGGCTGCGGCATAATCGCCCGTCGTGTTGGGGCTAAACTGATCAGCAAACAGGACGACTTCAGATGTAGAAAAGGTGCTCTTGATGCACAGAGCTGACGATAGGCCCACAACGCCAGCTCCTATGACGGCTATTTTCCACCCTCCTTCGTTCACTTCTGCAGCCATTTTTCATACTAGTGGGCGTGGCGTCATCATCAAAATGGCTGCCGCCCTGGTAGATGGTGTCAAGGTCGCTGTGGTTGGTGCGGGTATTGTAGGGACCTCCTCGGCTGTTTGCATCAAAGAAGCCTTTCCCGGACTTCATGTAACGATAGTAGCAGAAGATTTTAGCCCCAACACTGCATCGGACAAGGCTGGAGCCTTGGTTCACCCAACATCTCCAGGATCGACTCGGCAGCAGAAGTGGTTCAAAGATAGCTATGAGCACTTTAAACGAATCTTCCTCTCCACGGATGCTTCTGAAGCTGGTGTTATGTTAACGTTCGGTTATTCCCTTGATAGCTCTCCTAGTCCATGGTTCTACCAAGATACTACTCTTGGATGGCGGATAGTGCCGGAGGATGAGCGTCGGATGATGAGCCTGCCCGATCTGAAGACATGGATGTTCTATGGATCGTTTGTTGTTAACTGTCGCCAATACCTACCGTGGCTGATGGGTCGATTTACCAACATGGGCGGGGCCGTGCTTCCCAAGAAGGTGAGCAGTCTGCAAGAGTTGTTCTCTGATTTCGACATAGTGGTGAACTGTTCCGGACTCGGTGCAAGAGAACTGACACACGATACCTCCCTCCGGCCCGCCTGGGGACAAGGTAGGGTGGTTGAAGCACCCTGGGTGAAATACTTTGTTTTCGCACACTTGCCAAGCACACACTCAACTGCTGATTCAACTGAGGAGGCACTGGACATCTTTCCACGAAGTGATGGCCTTTTTATAGGTGGAGTGAAAGTGTGGGGAAAGGAGAAAGGGCCCGTGGACGACAAGTATCGGAGACAGATCCAGCAAAGGGTCCAGGAAGTAATGCCTTCCTTGTCAAATGCCCCAACCATCAAAGAATGGACTGGAGTCCGGCCCATGCGAAAGACAGTTAAGTTGTCGATTGAAGAAGGTGTTCCTGGAAAGTGCATCATTCACAATTACGGCCATGGCGGCTATGGCATAACCCTGTCTTGGGGGTGTGCTCTGGAAGTGGTAGAGCTTGTTAAGGAAGTGACGGCCAGTGGAATGCTAAGATCAAAGTTATAGCTGATAATATGTTAGAATTTATGATATCTTTTCCCAAGTGCATGTATGTATTATGTTTTTTGGTAATGGCTGTCACCTACTTGTAATTGTGCATTGAGCTGTGCATTGTTCTCTATGATTCCTCATGATCAGCGCTGACTTGCATGCATTTGGTTGCAATGGGGAAGATAGCATGTCGTGCATGCTAAAGCACTCACCCATGTCTATAATCTTTACTTAAAACCACATTCATGCAATTGCAAATGTCAATTTGTGATCATGACTTGATTGTGATGGTGCCACTGTAGAACCATGCATCTGCATTATATAATTATTGCTGCAACTTCATCAATCAATAACACACAAATACAGAGAAAATACAATAAGAATAATGGCATGAAAGTAACACATACAGAATGTACGTACGTTAATTAGCTACCTAGCTATACTGTTTATCTGTTTGGTGAGGGGGCCATAGCTACTCAACATCATCATGCACTGGAAATTAAATGAGTTCTGCCATACAGAATAACAGCTATACTTAAGATTTAGTATAGTTATGGCTAGTAGTGCAAAGTGGAGAGTGTTGCATCATGTAAGCAAGCAACACCATGCATGGTCAGATGTAATGAAGTAGCTATAGCTAGCTAGCTATATGCTCAGCTAGCTAAAATGCATAGAAATATATTCTCACAAAGTTTCGTGCTTTGCTGTTAATTAAACAAAGTTAAATAAATAACCTGGTAGACATTCCCGAAACTAAAATCACGAATTACCTTTTCAAATGGCGATTCGCGAAATTTGCGTCTTTTACTGGCGGTCAAAATTAAGGTAAACCGGGATAATTTCGTCACTAGGGTTTTGTCTCGACTCTTGTTCCTTGGCTGTGGGCTTTAAGTTCACCACAGCACCGATGTTTTACAACCAATCCACTGCACTGTCTAAACCTAAACGGATGTGAGCGCGCTCCTTTTCGATAAGTAGTGGTAGATTCACACGACGGAATTACCCCGCCCTGAAATAGTGACGGAATTACCCTGGTTTACCTTATTGCGCAATAATGCAACATGGCTGACGGTTTGGCTGAAGGCCTGAGAATTGCTATCGTTGGAGCAGGTATTGTGGGGGCATCGTCCGCCCTGTGTATCAAAGAAACCTTTCCCAAGGTCCACGTCTCCATTCTGTCCGACCAGTTTAGCCCCAACACCACATCGGACAAGGCAGGAGGGTTGATTACACCTCGCGTAGGAGTACGAGCTGAAAAGTGGTTCACTGACAGCTACAAGCACTATAAGAATGTCGCATGCTCTTCAGAAGCGTCTGAAGCTGGAGTTTCACTAACCTTTGGATACACGCTAGAAAGCTCGCCTGGCCCGTGGTTCTACCAGGACACTGTTGTCGGCTGGCGGACGGTCACGGAAGGGGAACGACGGATGATGAACCTACCCGATCTGAAGACGTGGATGTTCTATGGGACATTTGTTGTCAACTGTCGCCAATACCTACCGTGGCTGATGCGCCGATTTACAGACAAGGGTGGCGTGGTGGTTCGCAGGAGGGTAAACAGTCTGCAGGAGCTGTTTGCGGATTTCGACATAGTAGTCAATTGTTCCGGAATCGGTGCAAGAGAACTGACGCAAGATACCTCCCTCCGGCCCGCCTGGGGACAAGGTAGGTTAGTTGAAGCACCCTGGGTGAAATACTTTGTTGTTGCACATTTGCCAGACACACAACCAAGTGCCGATTCCACTGAGGAAGCACTGCACATCATTCCACGATCTGATGCCTTGTTTGTGGGTGGCGTGAAAGTGTGGGGAAAGAAGGAAGGGCCAGTAGAAGGCAAGCTTCGGAGGCAGATCCGGAAAAGGGTTGAGGAAGTAATGCCTTCCTTGTCAAATGCCCCAACCATTAAAGAGTGGACTGGAGTCCGGCCCATGCGAAAGATGGTTAAGTTGTCAATTGAAGAAGGTGTTCCTGGAAAGTGCATCATTCACAATTACGGCCATGGCAGCTATGGCGTAACCCTGTCTTGGGGGTGTGCTCTGGAAGTGGTAGAGCTTGTTAAGGAAGTGACGGCCAGTGGAATGCTAAGATCAAAGTTATAACTGATATTGTAATAAATATACTTTTGATATCTAATCATTTTGCATGTACACATATATTTTGTAATCCAACAGTGTCTTTCACCTAATGTGATTGTCAATGTGTGTTGATCTATGTGCAATTCCACTTTTAAGTTGATTCCCCTTATGCCTTCACCAGCAATGAAGAGCCAGCATTGTGTAAATCCTTATACTTGCTTAGCTATGATATAATGAAGGTGACCCAGGATATATCATACTTGAATACAATTGCATGGGGTGAGCCTGAGTGAGCCCCACACTGATCAACGCAGCTCCTGGCGATTTGATTGGGATATATAGCGTTACATAAGTACTCTATATAGCACCAGTAGCTTGGAGTATTCATGATGCAAGTTGCATGACTGTTGTAGCTACCATATTGGGAAGCATTATGCACCTGGGTAGAATGTGTTGTTGCCTTGCAAATCTGTTGTGATGCGTGCCTATGGTACACAAAGAGTGTAATTATGTGCACGTGGCAACGGGAGTCTTCATGGTAGCTATAAGAAATTAGTGGCTCGCCCGCAATGCCTTAAATTGTCTATTATGCATGCCATCAATCAGAGGGGGGGGGGGGGGGGGGGGGTTGGACAAGTCCTGGGATTGCGCAATACCAACACCTCAATAATTACATTCCTGACATTCCAATCGCGTATCCATATGTTAGCTGACTGTGCTCCAAGGCCGAATGTGCATACCCTGAGCCATGGCAGGGCCTTGTACTGCATTCGCGCCCCTGGTATGACCCGTACGTACGTAGCCAAGGAGCCATACGGTGGATTGGGCTTAATTGTCTGACCGCTTTTACGATTTAGTTTTGCAAGTTATCGCAGCGTTTCCTGAGGATTGCCAGCACGCTTAAGCCATTTCTA
This sequence comes from Ianthella basta, assembly GCA_964019415.1. Taxonomy (NCBI): domain Eukaryota; kingdom Metazoa; phylum Porifera; class Demospongiae; order Verongiida; family Ianthellidae; genus Ianthella; species Ianthella basta. Next base: position 9,438,798 of record OZ025870.1, on the reverse strand, counting down.
GCATCCCTGCTATCGAATGTGACAAATCGTGTACAGAACCAAGACGATTGCAAGGACGTGGCTGCCGATTGCACTCCCATTGCAGAAGCAGTCAACATATCAGTCTTGCAGTCCTGAAGTGATCAATGAGGACTCGATACCAGCTTCTAATGAGTCACTTCCACAGGAGCACTTGCTCAGTACTCCAGATTAGGCTCCATCTGCCTCGTAGCCAGCATCAGCGAACACTCGTACACCGGTGTTGGAAAATGCTCGCAAAATCTACCTAGATGCTGGGGAAGAGCGGGGAAGGGTCCATTTTCTGATAGCCCTTATTCAACTGTGTGCTCAGAAGCAAAGAAACAAGCGATGCGACGTGTTTCTCGAAATATGTCTGCTCTTTGCTAGTATAGGTAAAATACACAGTAAAGAGCAGCCGCGTCGGCCATTTGCGGACACACGTGACCTTGACCGACCCCCCTAGCCCTGCCCCTAGCCATCAATATAATAAATTATAGTACTGCTAATAATTGCGCAATTAATAAAAATGGCCGCCCTCTTAGCCAAAGGGCTTAGAGTTGCTGTCGTTGGTGCAGGTATAGTGGGGGCATCGTCTGCCCTGTGCATCAAAGAAATATTTCCTGAGGCCCATGTCTCGATACTGTCCCACCAGTTCAGCCCCAACACCACATCGGACAAGGCAGGAGGGTTGATTACGCCGGCTATCGGATTGCGTGAGCAAAAGTGGTTCGCTGATAGTTACAAGCACTATAAACAAGTCGCATGCTCTTCAGAAGCGCCTGAAGCTGGAGTTTCACTAACCTTTGGATACACGCTAGACAGCTCGCCTGGCCCGTGGTTCTATCAGGACACTGTTGTCGGCTGGAGGAAGGTGCCGGAGGAGGAGCGTCGGATGATGAACCTACCCGATCTGAAGACGTGGATGTTCTATGGGACATTTCTTGTCAACTGTAGCAAATACCTGTCTTGGCTGATGTGTCAGTTCACCAACAAAGACGGCGTTGTGGTTCGCATGAAGGTGAACGACTTGGAGGAACTACTTTCCAGTTTCGACATAGTAGTGAACTGCTCCGGACTCAGTGCGAGAGAGCTGACAGAAGACAGCTCCCTCCAGCCTGTGTGGGGCCAGGGCAGGCTAGTAAAAGCACCATGGGTCAAGTGCTTTGTACATATGGAGTTTCCACAGTACAAGTCTCTGAACACAGAATCCCTTGGTTCAGTGCTCGTGGACAGCGTGGATATCCTTCCAAGATGTGATGGTCTCTATGTGGGTGGCATCAAAGTGTGGGGAAAGGAGTATGGAGCAGTGGAAGATGGCTATCAGAGACAGATCCAGCAAAGGGTCGAGGAAGTAATGCCTTCCTTATCAAATTCCCCAACCATCAAGGAGTGGACAGGAGTCCGGCCATTTCGGAAGACGGTTAAGTTGTCAGTTGAGGAGAATACCCTGGGAAAGCACATAATTCACAATTATGGTCATGGCGGTTATGGGATAACCCTCTCTTGGGGATGTGCACTGGAAGTGGTGTCCTTTGTTAAGGATATCTTGACCACTGGTGCAAGTGCAATTTAAACTGCAATAGCACTCCTTCCAACCTTGTGAACTAATTCTATTTTGCTTTTGTGTTAGCTTAGAATTACATGAAATTCTTGCCAACTTCCCAACTTATTTTGTACTCACACCACGCCTTCTTGCTGCACTCACAGTGCAACTGCAAGGTGTTATTATTCGTTCATCTCTATAATTTTATGTGATTACATTAATAACTAAAAGGCTGCCCAGCAAGCTTAAGGTCAGGTGTTGCAATTGGTATCTGTGCAGATACATGTTCAGCAGCATGGAGCCATTACTGCATGTATAATAAAGCATGCATGTACTTGCAGTTGCACAGTTGATTCAGTACTCATGTTGCAGCCACTTTGCAATTGATCCATACTTCCTTGTCGAGGTCATACACTTGCACAATTATTCGATCCAAAGTAGCATCACTACCAGCTAGGGCACAGTCCCCCACAGATGTACACATTTCTTGCAACAACAATAGCAGTGGCACTGGCTGTTGCAATGGGTAGATCTGGCAGCCTCACAGAGTGCAGGTTGTGTGTGTTTTGCAGTAGCTGATCATGACTACTTTGGAAAACCTGGGGAATAGAGAAATCAATATGACATTCTTGAGCTCCATATCGAAGTGAGGGCTATTGCCATTAGAATAATTATATATGTAGAAAGTTGAGTATGGCAATCATGAGCTTATCATAGCAAACAAAAGAGTTCTGAGTGCCGACGTCGACGTCTTATAATGGCCATTGTTCAACTCCTGTGATAATAGAGCTGCATCACGCAAGAGGATCTTTCATTATGCATGCTCTATCATCATCTAATTGCCTCATAGACATATATATCGAATGTTCTGGGGTGTGTCAACTACGTATTGCAGTAGGGTTCTTTGGCATACTGTATGGTATCCATGCAGTAACAGTAACGTACAGCTTATGTGGGAAGGAAGAATGTTGCCAGTTTGACTCAAGAATTGCCAAATGAATACTATGCAGATTGTATTCTTCTCTGGTGTGGAGTTGCCTGTGGCCATATGCACAGCTAGGAAGGCAACATGGGATGTTCCCTGCTTATTCAAGAACCCTACCACTCTGTTGTGCTGTGGAAGAAGGAGCTCAGCTGCTCAGCGCCTTGTAACCACAATTGTACTGTGGGTGAACTTGGTTGTTTTGCAGCTGATATACCGTTTCAGGTGGTTCTCATTGTAATTGTCATTCTTGCTGAACCCTTTGCAATTGCCTCTAATGTGATGCTGATTGTGCTATAGCCCTATCCTGCCTTGCCAACATCTTCTCACTTCTCTACACCATATTCGCCCACCTTTGCATATACTTCTTCCTACCAACGAGTGCACCCCAGCTCCATGGTGCTTTGTGCAGTTGTTGTCCTACCTCTGCTGCTTATGATCATGTGCTATGGGGTATTCATTGCTGCTTTGAAGTCAGTCATTAATGTGGATCCAATAATAATAATGCCCTTTCATTCATCATCTCCATCTCCTCTCCCATATTGCTTGGGCTGATATATAGGCATCTTCCGGAAGAGATTCAGTTCTGCTTGTTTGTACTAGTCCCCACATGGAACAGAGCAAGCAAACGTTAACGGTACTTCTCATGGGCATGAAGTAATTGACAAAGTGTGTGAACCGGCCTGAACTGGTTCATGTCTGAGGATAAGCTGCAGAAAACGTTCATGGAATGAGAGAATATAGAGTACTGAGTGCTTAGTGTGAATCCTATTAATTTTTGGACTATATGTACTTTGATTATTTGTATATATTTGTATATGTGTGGACTGTGGAATATTTAACCTTAACTGTGCATTTTAATTAGTGTTTGACAGTGTTGGTAGTTTGACTCATTTCTGTAATGATTTGTTGCTAATGCATTCAATGATGGTCCAGCGTTTAATGTATATGCGTAGATGAACAGCTGCAGGCCTGTCAAGCACAGAAGCATCCTTACAAATGTAATTTTTACCACACCTCGTGTCAATCCTGCCACACCTCATGTCAATCCTACCACACCTCATGTCAACCTTACTATATACACCTCATGTCAATCCTACCCCACTTCATGGCAATCCTACCAGGGATTTATAATTAGGCATCCCCTTCAAACTTTGGCAGCTGACATGCCCAAGTAAATATCACTGATCACTCTAGTGATTTAGGGATCCCTGCAATCATAGGACACTGGGAGCCAATGAAATGTGAAATTGATGGTGCACGTGGTAAAATGTAGGTGTGGTTTGGTGTTGGTATAGTGTGCAGTTGTCTGTGGAGAATGAGTAGTGTAGTGCATTACATGAGCATCATTCATACTAAATTATTTCCCGTATGCATTGTATGGGGCTAAGCAGCTGCTTGCAAAATGGTTATTGTGAATGTCATTCAACTCAGGGCTTAATGTTAACTTGCAGTATGGATGGGTGTGTGCTCGGCTGTACCTTTGTAGTGATTGATGGAGTATCCCCAGGTAGCCAGCTCAGCAGTCATTACACCACGTTTGACCTGAATCTATTCTTGTTTACAGGATGTTTACAGGATCTGCTATAGCACTATACAGTAAAGATAATAATTTTTATGCTAGATGAACCATATGGCACGTGATGTGAGATATGAATAAATAAACGTCATATCCGGCGATGGCAAGAAAAAACTTTCAGGAAAACAAAGAGTTCTGATAAGAGGGAACAGAGCTGATATCTTCGCTGTTCTCAAACTGCAAAGGATCAACGTTCCATGGCTTTATACCAATGAATCCCACACGGCCGGAATGTTGACTGAATGACGCCATATGTTTGCTGCTGTTTGTATTCCATATTAGACATGTCATGAGATTGTCGTGTGACAAAAGCTTTTTGAGATGGCATGAATGCGTTTGCAGTATATAGTCTTCCCGACGATGTAGAACACTAACCTTTTGCACGATGAGATCAGATTTTGTAACTCAAGGATGCTTTGCAACTTCTCCATGTCACAGCTATTGGTACGAGGTTACTATCGTGAGTTATCTAGTGCCAAAGATTCGACCACGAAGCGATGTAACTCTGCAACAGATTGGTTTAGCAAAAGTGGACACATAGAAAAGTTTGGTGATGTGATTGTGCATGGTTTTGTGTTATTTAATTTGCTTTAAGCCTCTCCCCCGAAGTCAATTTGGAGAATTCCAGCGTTTTCAAATGCGCACTATTGGCGGTGGCAATTCTCCGTCAAGGAAGCCGCCACTGAAATACTTCTTATGCTGAATTGAAGTGCAAGAATGCAGCTTCAATTACATCTATACACAGCTTGCGCTTTGTGTAGATCCTATCTGCAGGAGAAAGAACAAGGAATATGAAGAAAATCAGCCAGCATTATTTACGTAAGACATGTCCCACATGCGCAGTCCCCTTGGGTTTGAGCTAGGGGAGGGAGTTTTCAATGGCTAGGGCATGCATTTAATCGTTGACTCAATTTGCTTTGCTTGATTGACTATTGATCTTGTGTGTGTGTGCCTGCATGTGTGTGTGCAGTGTGTGTGTGTTGTGTGTGTATGCGCTGTGTGTGTGGTGTGCGTATTGAATGTGTAGTGTGTGCATGTGTATAGTGTGTAGTGCGTAGTGTGTGTGGTGTGCGTATTGCATGTGTAGTGTGTGCATGTGTATAGTGTGTAGTGTGTAGTGTGTGTGTAGTGTACATGTGTTGTGGTGAGAGTTGTGTGTATGTATATCATGTACTCTCACATGTGTGGTGGATATATAGCTGGGTGTGTCGCAATTGGTCTGGCTCTTAAACTCATTTTGTCTTATGCTCTGGTTCATGCACCAAATGGGCTGTGGCCATTGTGATGAAGGCAATTGCACACCAGCTGTTAGGATTAGCTAGATTGTTGACTTGTCTGATGCAGAGATCCTGTAGTATCATTCCCAGACCCACCTCTGCCATTCCGTCATTTTTAATTAGAAGGGGGGGGGGGGGGAGGGGGGGGGAGGAAGGGTCTGGTAACATTGCCATAACGTTTCTGTACCAAGGAGGCGGAGTCACCGATGAATAATCGTAGCTAATCACGCGCAAAAACACATACGAAATTATGAAATGCGCAATGGCGTTGCAATAATATGTGCGTCCGTCGGAGGAGACATGCTGGATATGAGGACAAACTCCAAGCGTTAAGAGCAGAAGACTACTAAAATCCCATGGTCTGACTGCGACATGTTCACAGACTGACAGGCTGACCTATGTAACACAGTGGCTTAGTAAAGCGGCTAATAAGTGTCCAGTATCATACATTTACGTATGTTCCCAATTATCTCCTGGTTTGCATGGGATTCCATGCACACAAAAACACCTGTAACCCCACTCGGGCCGATCGATCAGGAGCCATCCAACTGATTACGCATTATTATGCGTTACAATAACGCCCTGTCATCTGATTGGTTGCGCCAGGATTGAGGCGCAGGTACTAGGTACAGAAACGGTATGGCAATGTTGCCACCCTTCCTCCCCCCCCCCCCCCCCCCCTTCTAATTAAAAATAGTGGAATGGCAGAGGTGGGTCTGGGAACGAGACAAGAGATCCTGTGTGTATTTTATTTTATTTTTTCTGTTTTTCTTATTCTGTTGTGTATTCTGTTCTTTTGTATAATTATAAAGATCCTATGGAATGTACATAGTGTAATGAGCATCCTTCATACTGCTAAACTACTACATGCATTGTACGGGGCTAAGCAGCTATTTGCGAACGGTTGTTGTGTTTGTCAGTCAACTCATGGCTTACGGTGAGTTTTGGCAGTGTGGATGAGTGTGTGCATGGCCAACATTGACCTGACACTGTGTATGCTGTGTATCTTGGGCTTGAGGAAGGTAGGGAGTTTTCATTGTCTAGGGGCAAAAACTCCAGACCTTTGGGCAGGGAGTTTATTAACTACTTTGATTGTTATGCTTCAGTCACTGTTTAGCATTAATTTTCAGCTTTTACACGTGAGTATATATGTGTCTGTCTGTGTGTGCATGTGTGTGTTGGTGTCTCTGTCCTTGTGTTTGTGCAGTAAATGCCTCATTGTGTGGAAGAGCAGCAGCTGAGATGGCGATGAATGTGCCCCTGCTGTTTTCTTGTACACTCTCGTCTCATCCACCTCAATGAAACCATTGTAAATGCTGCAACATGTTCAAGTCAATTTAGCAGCTGCTCAAACTGTAGGTCACCTGCAGGTGATTGCTATACAGATGTACAAAGTAGCAGGAAGCCAGTACAAAGTTGTACAAGAGACAGCTGCAAAAGACCCAAAGTTTGAACAGCTGCTAAATAGGATTTTAACATGTTGCAAGGTGCCATGGTCACCAGGTGTTACTACTAACTATCCATATCCAAAGTCAGCCTATATTGTACAATTACAGTATTAATGGTTAATGAGGGACCTGACACTGTTGCATTATGCATGGTCTATGTCAATACTGTATAGAAGTAAACATATGATGCAGTAGCTGATGAGATGAATATCTAATTCCCCTGTCAGTGAGCATTATGCATGAGACTAAATTGTGGTTGAGGGGCAGGTGTCATGGTGTTGCAATTGGAGTAATAGTTTGTTTGTATAGGTACTGAACCCTCTATTAGGAAGGCACGCATAGTTGACATTTTTTATGAAGGAACTTCCCTTACAAAGTCCCTAAAAATTATATCTGTGATGATGTATATGCTATAGATAGTAGCTAGGTGCACTGTAGCGGTGTTTTCCCAAGGAAAGTACCAACACTAGTACTTGAAGTGTGATACTCCCTAACTAAGGAAACTTGATACTCCTAGTAATGAATTGTGAAGTTACACCTCCAGATCCTCCTTCAACCTCTTCCCAATTCTGCTGTTGTATATAGATAAAAGCCAGTGTCTGAACACATAGCAGCAGTTTTTGCAGATGTCAAGGACTGCTGCAAGTGAGCTTCCTCTGTTTCAGTTTGGTATAACTCCTTCGTACAATTCTGAGGGAAGGAGGCAACTAACTTTATCTTGTTAGAATTTATGTTATCTTGGTAGCTATATAAGTAAATGTAAATCATTTGTTTTTACAAAGGGGTAATTCCGTAATCTATTAAATTCGATGCCGCAGAAAACGACGACGCAAGAAGGTGCAGGCGTCCAATCTTGACTGACAGACTGAGAGCAACAACTTAGGGCCCGAACCCTAACCCAACCCTAAGTGCGGAGTATCTGTACCTGTTACGAGCCTACAACTCTTCCTTGTTCAAGCACACGAGCCAGAAGTATATTGGTCGCCGATTGGCTGTTATGGGGCGGCGGCTTAGATTTCCTGGTTCCCGAACTGGGAACTGGAATTGGGACGGCCTAGATTGTAACGATGTTCGTTTTTAGACTTTCCCCCTCAAGCACAGAAGCAATCTCAACTTAAACAGTTATAGTACCGACACTAGGTGATCGTTCTGTAGTCCACTTAGCCTGCTTTGTGCTCTCCTGGCAATAATGGCTAGCTATCATTCGCTGCATTTAATCGCACCATAGCGAATTTCTCCGGGTTTGTTGCCACTTTGCTGGGTATTGAAGGACAGACGAAGAAGTGCTGAACAATGTCCTGTATAGCATATTCTACTGCCATTTTCGTATCTCAAGTTTTAGACGCTTTTATTAACACTGTAATTCGCCATATTAAAGCATAGGCTGAACATCTTGAGAGCCATTCGCGAAATGGGAATGGGATCGCCTTCACGATCGTTGGAATAGACATTCGTTTTTAGCCTTTTTCTCCTCGGACAAAGAAGCAATCTTTACTAAACGCTATACAGACATAAAGCTGATACCAGGTGAGTGTGCTATGATCCAATAAGCCTGCTTTGCACTCCCTCAGCAGCAAGATAATGGCTTTCACTCGCAGTTATCAGCTAATTGCTGCATAGCACTCGTCTCCTAGTTTTCCAGCCAGTTTACTGTGTATTTAAGGAAAGCCGACTAAGTGCAGAACACTGTCCTGTAATGCATATTCTGCTGCCAATTTCGTGCTTCGTATTCCACGCGCCTTCATTAGAAGTGATTTCGGCCGTAATTGATAGCCCTATGCTACAGTAATTATGTAATAGTTAAATGGCGACCAAGAGGTGTCTGCGCAATTTAGAGCACGAAGCTCGAGGGCGCGAAGCGCCCGAGTACTGAGGCGTAGTGTATACCGATTGGTCGCCATTTATGTTTGGTAGGGGTACTTTCACTGGATGACTTCCTAGTCTGGAGACTTGAAACTCTTGCAACCCCAGTCTATGGCATGGTGATGTATCTTTCACACCAGCAGCAATGCTGCATACCCATCTATCTGAACTATTGAACATGCACATGGAAGTTGTTAGCAAGTAGTTCGAGTACAGGGGCGCCCGGCGCCCCACGAGTTTTTTTTAACTCGAAATACTTGTTATTATGTTAAACCATGAGAAAAATTTGTATAGCTACGGATTATGAGGCATGCTAATCAGGCCCACAGAGGAGTCTGGTACTAGTGGTGACCACTGGAGTGACAGTGCTCTAGTTACAGTTGATTAACGGGGCATTGCAGGACTACACCCTTTCCTGTCACTAAAGCGAAGTGGATCACGGAATTACCCCAATTAGCTGCGGGATCGCCCCCGTTTACCTTACCTAATGTTCATGCTAGCTATATGTTCATATTTTGTATGCAGGTACTGCTTAGTGAAGCTATAGTCGATTGATACCTGGATAGCAATGTTGTGCTGGAATGAAGCTCTGTTTCTAGTATACCTGCTGTTGCCAACTGTTGGTGCTGGAAATGATACGCAACAGGACAGGATTCCCTGTACACACAGCTTTGCTGAGTTTGAGAGTGCCACTGTTGGCACCAACACCAGGAGCCAGTTACATGATATATTTTACAAACCCAACCATCACCTTCCTCATTCAGTCATTGTCAGCTACCAACTGGTCCTTGCCAATGGAACAAGACTCAACCTATCCAGTGATCAGGACTGCAGCAGTGAACTGTGGGCATGGCTGTCTTCTCCAGTGTTCTTACTAGGAGATGTTACCTACATCAATCGATACCTCCTCTACACTCTCAACTCCTTTACAGATTGGCACCCAACCCATGTTGTTATCAATTCAACAACTGCCCCTTGTCCTGCCAAAATGGAAGACTTTCTCTGTAAAATGACTGCTTCAGTGAGTTTGTATGATTACCATAATCATTCATGCATGATTATCATAAATATTGGGTGATCGTGGGTACAATATGGACCTATTCTCAGTATAGACGAATATGGCTATATTTGCAGGGATTATAATTATAATTATATAAGATTACAATAACAATATGCTATAGAGAAATATGTTTGTTAACAAATTGCATATAATATAGGCGAAATCTTCCACATGTATCCTTTTAATGGCAGGGATTGTTTAGAACATTCTTAGTTTATGTGCATCATGCTAATCATGAATACACTCACATGCATCTCTTCCATCTTCAGCGGCTCTAAATGTTTCTGTATACTTGAATGCAGATTCAGGACTATGCACTTGGAAAGATGGAGTACAAGACAAACTTGGGATATGTGAAGCAAGGATGCGGTACATCTATAAGGGAAACTGCATTGTCTTTTGTTGGCGAGACAGAAGATATGCGGTTTACTACAGTATGGATAGCATTAATTTTTGGGCTAGTCTTCCAAATGCTGTTTGTGTGGATAATGTTTTTAGTCCCCCCGAAGAAGTTGTTCAAAATGTGGGCAGATAAGAAATCCAAAGATGATTATGGATATTACGAATATGGGATTTTCTGGGGAGTTTCGATAACTGCTTTTTTGCTCTTGGCAATATTATTATATTCCTACGCAAGATCGACAATAACCTTGGTTACAGAAAGGAAGAATGGTACCAAAGCATTCACCTACATTCTGGTGGCTCTTATATTTATTTGCTTTGGAGGAGGAGTGCCTATAGCTATATACAGAGCTAAAATGACCGTGGTAAAATTGAAAGTGCCTGGAGTATACCTGTGGCCTGCCAAACTATTGTGCTTTAAGAAAGTGAAAGCAGCTGAGGGTCTTGTAATCACAATAGCATTATGGGTGGACATAACTGTGTTGCAGCTGGTTCTTTATCATGGGATTGTGACTGTGGTGGCTCTTTCTGCTGCACCGTTTGCAATGGCCTTAAATACAGTGGCGATTGTGCTGGCTTTCTTTACATTTGTCATATTCTTCTCTTTGATCTTCACCATTTGTGGACACTTACTACCTTGCAAAAGCAATCGACAACAGAACACCAGAGAGCAAGAGAATGCCACAGTACTAGAGAACCCCATTAATGCTACGCCTCAAGAGAATGCCACAGTACAAGAGAACCCCATTAATGCTACGCCTCAAGAGAATGCTACAGTGCAAGAGAACCCCATTAATCCCACGCTTCAAGAGAACGCCACAGTGCAAGAGAACCCCATTAATCCCACGCTTCAAGAGAATGCCACAGTGCAAGAGAGCCCCATTAATCCCACGCTTCAAGAGAATGCCACAGTGCAAGAGAGCCCCATTAATCCCAGGCTTCAAGAAAATGCCACAGAGCAAGAGAACTCTATTAATGCCACACTTCAAGAGAATACCTGCTCTACATCGCAAGGTGGTACTAGCTTCAAGGCACGAGTGTGCTCCTGTTGCATCCATGTTGAACCAAGCTACAAGACAATGGTGCTGAATGCTTTAGCTTTGCTGCCTCTTCTGCTCATGATCATGTGTTATGGGATTGCCATTGCTGCTATGGGATCAGTCATTAACATGGAGACACAGAAAAACAATTCCATTTCATTCATTTTCGCCATCATTACTCCCATTGTGCTTGTATCAATACCTGTCTTCCTTCAGTGGTTCGTTGCTAAATGGTTGAAGATGTCTACGGAGGAAACAGAGCAAGCAACGAACTAGTCGAATGGACCAGAAGGGGTTTAGAAAGTTGCAGAATCATGATTGAGTAATAGAAGCACACATTAGTTCTTTAGAGATGTGAATTATTCACACTAGTGTAACAACGTACTTCATGCATAGTATCATAAGAAACAATACATACTTCTACATTGTGCTCCACCATTGTCCTTGATCAGCTAATCATTTGTATACACTCTTTAACAATATATCTGACCTGATCATTGATGTTGCATGACATCTGTAATGTGAGGCAGTGTGCATGCGGGCCTATGTAATTACATGATCATCCTTTTTACTATATAGTATGTGAATCCTGTAGATATGTATAATAATTAATGTATTTCTTTTCCTGTTTGCATTTGGTTTCATTATAATATTATTGTTGATCAAATGGTTCCTTTGGACTATATATTTCACGTGCATTAAAGCACGCAACCTTTGCGGCTAATTCTATAATAGCATGACAGTGTTTCAATATTCAATTTTACATTCCATCGCCTGCTGTCTCATTAGTCTTATGTATCTCTCTTCACATCCATAGCTACACTTAGATAGGTATTGCCCCTATGCATGTATATACAGCTTGTATGCAGCCATCAAATGGACTCTGCTTATACATAAACAAACATACAAACAAATGCACACATACAGATAAGTACGCAGCCACATATCCACACAAAGTGACACATACCCTCCCTCCTACACTGCAGGTGTTCATGAATTGTACTATACATAAAAGCATGTGCTGACAATTCCAAGGACTACATTAGCTCCATCTGGAGTATGAACGAGTTGAATGGGATAGTACCAGTGAGCTCGAGCTTGGACTGGGGGTCAATTTTTCTCCTTAATATTATAATTTTATTCACAGTTATATGATAAGAGCCTGTGAATTCATTCAAGGCTAACTCTGTGATCATGCATTTATACGTATAGCAAATTTATAAATATGATTTAACTACATGCAAATATTGCTACACTACTTGAGCTCATTGCTGAGTAATTGTATCATCATGCAGCCTCAATTGTTAAGTCTATAACTATGTCTAAAACATCAAAGCACATTTTGGCCATAATTAAAGATTGTTATATTAAAGCAATGAAAGGTTGCAACTGAAAGGATCCCAATTAAACTGGAATTATAATCAAAACACAACTTAATGTAGTGACAAGGTCTTGCATGTATTCAGTTCATAGCATGTGAACAAGTTCAACAGAATTGAGTACAGACTGTGAATTCACTGCATCACTGCACCCACCACACACAAGAAAGGAGCACATACCGAGACTAACAGCAGTACACATAGCACGTGGTTCCAGTAGTTGGCCAACTGTGGACCACTTGTTGCTGCGATGATTGTATATGGCAATGTCACGAGTTGGTTTGTACAAAACATCATGTCCACCAATACCCAGCGGATGGGCTGTGTGTTGCAATAGTACTGAGTGGTAGAATGGTGTAGGAGTAGTCTCCACCCATTGAAGTGAATTACGGTCTTCTTTGTCTAGAATGCTTAGAAGTGAATTCACTGGTGCATGCCAGACACTCATGCATATGGCAGATGCGTTTGTGATTGCTTCTCCGACCACATAGATGTGTGTGGCACAGATTGCCATTTGCATTGCATACATCGGAAATGGGAGTTGCAAGTTGGCTGTTGTCTGCCACTGCCGTGTGGTGGTGTTCAGAACATCAATGCTGCTCAGAAGTGTATGATTGTCTTCAGCCATCCCTCCTGCTACAATCACGTAGGTACCAAATGTTATCACACTGGGTTGAGCCCTCTTGGATGGCAACGCTAGTATGTCTTGCACCCAACCTTGTCCAGTCCATGAGCTGACCATGTTCGTTATGGTATCAGATGATGAATTCCATCCACCTATCAACACTAACCTATTGTTGATGGAAGCAGCTTCACTGTTGTATTGTGGAGCGGGAGGGAGTTTGATCCATACTTCCTTGTCGAGGTCATACACTTGCACAATTCGATCACTATCAGGGCATAGTCCCCCACAGATGTACACGTTTCTTGCAATAACAATAGCAGTGGCACTGGCTGTTGCAATGGGTAGATCTGGCAGCCTCACAGAGTGCAGGTTGTGTGGGCTTTGCAGTAGCTGACTACTTTGGAAAACCTGGGGAATAGAGGAAGTCCCTCCATATCAAAGTGGGTGCTATTGCCATTAGAATATAATTAAGCAGAAATTTGAGTATGGCAATCCTGCATGAGCTTAACATAGCAAACAGAAGAGTTCTGAGTGCCATGTTGACATCTTAATGGCCATTATCCACTTCTGTGATAATAGAGCTGCATCATGCAAGAGAATCATTCATATGCATGCATGCTCTGTCACCATTTAATTGCCTGATTGATCATGACATAGTTATAAAACTGAAGCTGTAAGAAGACCTCAACTGATCATGAAAACAACATACATGCAGGCATATGAATATCTAAACTGAACTCCTTGGAACCATTATAATATAATGGCCTAAACTGAAATCAATAAAGCCAACCCAAAAGGTTATCTACATTGAATTCAGTTGGTTTTCACAACAACACTATACTTGATATCACAACTTTATGGGTGGGGATTGTCATATTGAGTGATGTACGTATTGGGCAAGTGAAAGTGCAGTTGCAATGTATACGTATGCCTATGCCCTATAGTACACTTCGTTTAGCATAATTCAGCAGGTAAACATATGACATTGTGTTTCCTGAGAATTCACCAACAAGGCACAAAATATGAAAGCTGCAACTGCTAACTACAATAACAGCTCAGTGTAAGTTGAATGGATGTCCACATGGGACCCAACAACAAACAAAGAGCAATAGCCCTCACAGCCTACACAACGCATACTTACATTTAAACTGCACAACTCCTTCTGGACTTCTTTGCATCTTGGCCGTTTAGCAGGATCATCCTGCAAGCACTGAACTATGATGGATCTAAGAGGGTGATCATGAGGTAACTTGGCTAGGTCAGCTGCTCTACGCTCCACCTCTGGCTGACCCTCTCGTAGCATCAACCCAACTGAGGGGGGCTCCTGTGTAGCAATCTGTAGGATCAACACACCGAGGGAGAAGACGTCTCCTTTGTCTGTGAAGCATGACTTTGCACCTGTCTTTTGATCAGTTTCCACTAAGCACTCTGGAGGCATATACAGGACACACCCCGGGGCCATGGTTGAGAGATACTTGATGGAGGAGGGACGGAATTTGGCCTGGCCAAAGTCACCGATTTTTGCAATGCTTCCTTTTTCATTCATCAACACATTCATTGCACTGAGGTCACGATGGAGAATTTGGGGGTCGCGTTGATGGAGAAATAGCAGTCCTGATGCCACTTGGAGGCAAATGGCAATCTGCTTCTCTCGCGATAGCGTCCCCTTTTTGTCTTCGAGGAACTGCTCCAACGTCTGATCCATCAACTCCATCACCAGAAGAGCGCTCTCCTCCCTCTCCCCCTGGTTGAACACGCCAATAAACTCTACGACATTGGGGTGCTTGGCCGCCTTCAATATTTCACATTCGCGGCGAAACTCTTCGATGATTCGCTCCAAAGTTTGCTTGTTCTCTCGCGCCGCATCAATCAAAATGTCGTGAATCTTCTTCACCGCCACTGGTCTTCGTTTTGGACCCAGCGTACCTCGGATCACCTCCCCATAGCTTCCTCTTCCAATCCTGTCGCTCAAAATCAATGCGTCTTCCCTTGAGAAGGGCCTAGAAAAGACCTTCCCCATTACCCGGCTGTCCTTGGAGCGGTCCGGTAAAACGGCCTGTTGCACCCAACTGGTACCACACTAATTTGGCTCCATGCTGGGATTAACTGAGAGTTCATACGTCACTCGTGACGTCTACTTAGGAATGCGCCCAATGAAAATGGCTATGCATGTACTCCTATCTTTTAATGTATTAGCGCGCTTGGGGGAAACTAGCCAAACTGCGGCGACGGCAAACAACTGAAGGCTGTAAATGGGCCGTGAGTGGATTGAGGAGAGGGGTGGGAGGTTGTGGTAATGACAATTTCATTTGTGTGACTTAAGCCTCTTATTCTTATTCTAAAGTTTGCCCAAATCCCATTCGATGGAAGCTAGCTAGGCGAGAATTGTAACTGGGAGTTATATATAAGATCTCTCCTCCTCTCTCATGCACAGATAAGACCTTTACCCCATTACAACTGACATGAAGTAAAGGCATAATCTCATGTTTGGTCCAAATGCTCACGTCGTGTGCGAAAAAGTGGCCATATCGGTGCTTCCTTGTCCTCTTCTCAACCAGAACACAATCCCCCAGTACATCAACATGACTGTGGTACCAAAGAGCCTAATGGCAAGCATGTTATATACACTTCCATTAATTTTCAGAAGGAGCTATGACAGTTCCTAGGTTATACTATTTGTGCTATAGCTAGTTGGTATAATTATACACCTGCTAAGTATAGCCTGCTAGCCCTCCTCTTTCCACCTGCACTGTCCCTATTGTGTGCAAGGCTCTTGAGCTGCTATCCTATATAGCATTGGACTTTCACCAGGAAATGGCTGTCACTAACAACACAGTAGCACCCAAGAAGGGAAATGAAGTGCACATATATATTAAAGCTTTGCATAAATGACATAACCCCTTTCCAGTCACGGAGTCAATAGGTGTAGGTTTGCGCAGGTTGGAGGTCTGCGCATAACATATACATGCACACACACACACACACACACACACACACACACACACACACACACACACACACACACACACACACACACACACACACACACACACACACACACACACATTCATCTTTTGCAGGTGGATGTGCTGTCTGTATGGTGCTTATGCATAAAGCTTTTAGTTGCCAATGGTTTCTGTATGGTGAGGGTAAGTTTTCTCTTCATCAAGAACCTATCTAATCTCCACCAGATGTGAACACAGAATTAAGACATCCCTGATTGCATAAGTTATGAATGTCAGTCATTGTAACAGTACATTGATGCAATAACTTCAATTAGCAGCAAAAATATAATCACACACTTATATGCTAAAATAATCTATATACTAGCTGTAAACCTAAATCAGATAAGTATATATCAACTAAATAACTAGAAAGCCTATATATAGTGGTAGTTTGCAATACATTCATATTCTGACTGCTTAAAGAGTGACAGTCAGCTTCCCACGAGCGCCAAATGCCTTCTTCCCTTTCAGCCTCATACTCACCCTGACCTGGTATTTACTGCCCTGCTCCAGAGAACTGAAGTAGTAAGCCCTAGAGTTGGGCTGCAACTTGAAGGTCATAATTCGACGCCTTGGCTTCAGTTTAAAGAGAACTACTTTGAACTGTTTCACCTGGCTCGGCATAACACTGACAGGCAAAGTCCATTTGGCTACAAAACCATTTCTCACCTTCACTGTCAGAGTTACAACTGGGGGCTCATCTGCATGTGTAAGGAGAAAGAAATAATCAAGTACGTAACCTGACAAATTTCAAACATGAATCTATAATTATACATATAATGCTATTATACTTGGCAATGCATGTATTAGTGCGAACATCAAGACACAATAATTGCCCATATTTTGAGAGCTAAAAATAAAAAGAGACCCCCGTAGCGATGCACTTCCAATCCCACCTTTCTGCATTTCACATTCTTTTATTGCCACCAATTTGCTGATGTTGACTTGTTTCCTTGTTGTTATAACAGTAGAGTAGGCAATTACTTCCACAGTGAAAGGCTGAAACGTATCCAGTATACGTAGTTGGATATTAGGTAGATCAGTTGGCGTGAGGATGTAATCTCCATTCAAGCTTTGATTACCTTTGTCAATAGTGAAATTTTTAGGAATCCCACGCAGAATGAGGTTCAGTTGTTCTGAGCCACTCATGTCAACAAGACTGCTGTCAATGACAAGGTCAATGATGTTTCCAGCTACTGCACTGTAGCAAGTATCTTGCACTACAAGTTCTGGAGTGTCTGGAACAGGCTCAATAGTAAGGACTAGATCCCCTGACCTCAAAGTGGTATTCATATGGTTCACAAAATAGGCTGATGCCTTAAGCTGCAACCTTCCTGAAAAGTGGGTGGGTAGCTGCAGTTCTAAATCTCCAAATTCATTCTGGGTTAGCGTCCAAGCCCCGTCTACAGTGCGAGACCCTTTGCTGAGAACTGCTGCAGCTGGAAGACCAGCAATAGTGATGATAAGGCTATTCACATTTGTCACATTTCTCACGGGTCTAGCTGTAATGTGGATGGCAATTGGATGATCCTCAAGCCCACCAGGTGATGTGAAGTCTAGAATAGGTGGCTCCAATGGAGGTGTAACTGTAGTAATGCAGGAGAATGAAACTTGAGCTCATGAATAGAAAAGGTAAGTAAAGCTACAATAATAGAATTCGTGAGGATTTATGAAACTAAGATCAGTTGTAGTCCTATAATTATCATTTTAGGAAGTTGAAGAATTTATGTCATACTGTACAACTATCCATTAGAAAACAATTGCATAGCAAAGTATTCTGCTATACCCTTAATCTCCCCGTATGTACACCCATACAGCTATATAGCTACATGGCATACGTATTCACTGGGATATTTGCATGGCAATTAGCACCTTGACTGCAATCCAAACCAAAGAATCCACTTTGACATTGGCAAGTACCAATTGATGAACATGTGCCATGACCAGAACAGTCGTTCAAGCAGGTGATTTCAACTGTGGTGATGTTGAATTGCAAAACTCCACTATCAATCAGAGCATCTTCCAAAGTCTGCATGTTGCCAACATTGTCTACAGCTGCTGCAACCACATGATACTGAGAGCCTTGTGAAGGAGGAAGAACGGCCGTCTCCTCAGTTATGCCCTGCAGTAGAGGCTTCACTTGGCCATCTACATGTAAGCAATACAGGGTAAAATGAGCTGTGTCAGCAACCAAATACAGTGAGTCAGCAGAGCTTGCTAATTGGCAACAGACTGTGCATGGTAACCCAACTTACTTTCAAGCATATACAAGTCCACAGTGGCTACTCCTGATCCAACATCAGATTTCTCAAAGCGGACAGCTGGAGTTCCAGCATTCAACAAGTCTTGAATTGCAGTCAAGTTGACCATGGGAGCAATATTATCAATCTGTCAAAAATCAAGCAAGCAGTCACATTGAAAACCTATTCCACTGCTCATGCACACATTACTGTAGTTTTGTAAAATGGCTGTTTGTTAGCTGATCACCTTGCATGCCTAAGTTGTCAAATGAGTTTGTGATTGTGCTACTATAATACCTGCATTTATGCATTTAATTTGTGCGGATGGCTGGGTGTGTACTCATGCATAATAATAATAAAATGATTATGTAGTCATTTGAATATGCTCATGTGTGCATGTGTACAACACACAAGTGTGGATTTGACTTTGTGTGTGTGGATGTGTGGCTAGTGGATAAAATGAAATGTTGCACATGTGATGGGCGGACGTAACCGGCATGCCTATTGTGAGTAGAGAAGACTCACTGTGTTGAAAATGGGTGGAGTGTCAATGGGTTCATTTTGGTCAAAAATGATGGAAGCCTCAGCATCAATAGTAGGAAGGGGTCCCAGCTGTTGTTTGGCTCTCACAGTGAAGGTAACAAAACCCTGTCCAGTTGTACCATTGTTTGGGGGGAGGAAGCCCACAGTTGGGTCAACAGGTGCCTCTCCTAACAGTGGCAGTACTTAGAATGAGGCATTTGACAAGTGCATGCAGAACAATTCATGCTGTCCACCATAAGTTCTACTGGCATACAATCACTGACAAACAATTGCTACAGAGTGAATATTTATAATTATGTTTGAAGCATACATAACACATTAAAGTTGCTGAAAAGTGGTCTGTACCTAAAATAATAATATTATTACTGACAAAAAAGGAACATGCATGCATCTGTAGAGAAATGTTGATTTCAGCAATGGCTTGGCCCTAGCTCTGACATTATTAGCAACTAAAGACAATAGGAATTAAAAGTGGCAGAAAATGCCACTTATTGCAGTGAAGTGGACAAATAATAACAACACTCGATTTACACTTTCCTCACCTTGGGTTGTTGTGCAACTAGTTAGGTTAGGTTAGGTTAGGTTTAAAACCAGAAAACAAACAATAGCAACACATGTCCAACAACTATATAATGTATCATTCAATCACCTGTTTCTGGATCAATCGTCTGCAATTCCCAGGTTGCTTCATTGTTTACCACATCAATGCCAGCTCTCACCCTCACCAACACACCCAGGGTCTCTGTCACATTGACAACATCCTATCAGGTTAGGAATTCCAATGGAAATAAAGTCAATTTAAACATTTAGAACTGAGGAAAGGCAGAATATTCATGTGTTCATATATACCTATACCTGTAAGAACGCTCTTTGCACAGTAACATTCTGTGTAAAGTCTCCAAACCCAAAGGATCCAACTCTAAATGATCGTTCATCCACATCATCATCTAGCTGGTGCCTAATGAAAACTCTTTGTGCTGGAGCAGTTGCATTTGCATCATTCTCAAACCTAATCTTGTATTCAAGAACAAGGTTGGCTGGTATGAAGTTTGCATCGCCAAAGCCTGCAGGTCCAATAATGTCGTTCTACAGAATTAAGATAACACGAAAGCAATGTTATAGATATAGTGGCTACGCCTCAGACTAAGATAAAGGCTATAATATCATGGGCCCTTGTGCAAATAAATGCGTACATACGCAACAACATGTGCATGCACTTGTTTTTGCAATGAAGCCACACTTCCTTGCTAGTAAATTATAAGGATTAATGTTAGCAAATAGCATTAGCTTTTACAAGGCACAAATGGATTGCAGAAGCAATCAGTGCAGGAAATAAAGTACTGCACGATTTTGTAAGTAATAGCAAGAAGGAGAAGATTGTATATACTTACAGGGTCAAAGGAAGCAATCCACTGCAGGAATTCCCTCCAGAACTGCTTTGCCCTCTCCGTCAAGCCCAGATCCTTAAACAGATCTTTAAGAAAGTCTTCCACGAACTTCTTAATTTGACCTTCTATCTTGGACTTGATTTGTTTTTTAATGAAGTCAAAGAAGTCAGGATCTCTTAAAAACTCAGGGCCTTTCATCTTCAATCTATCCCAAGCCCTGCGAAGTGGTCCAGTCAACCATTTTGGTACTTTTCCCTTTGCTTTCTCTCCTAAGTTCTTTAACCATTTTCCTGTATGCATGATAGCACATAGCTAAAAATAGGTTGACACAAAAATAACAGAATACCAATACTGAGAAAATGTTCTACTGCAAACTAGACACATGGTGCACATACACCCACATTACTGCTGGCATTTAGCCAAACTTAAGGCCATCTGCTTATGCAGCCATCAAAGGATGCACCTGAAGTTTGAGTTCCTTTCTCTATTATATACAGTTAACATTGAGAGGTTGGTTCATTGCAGTAAACCATTGCAACGGCCAGGCTGGGCTAGGTTGAACAAAGGATAATCACTGGATATTACGCCTACCAGCCTTCTACACCGAAGTGTCACCGAAGTGTCACCGAAGTGAACAGTTAACATGCATGGCAGCAGGAATTTGTTGGCTTAGCTGAAGCAAGTAGAAAACTGTAATACCATATAGTGGGAAATGTTTGCGAGGTATAAAAATTTTGCTGTTCACAGTTTTAGCAGGAATCTGCAAACATTGTATCTGCTAGTAGTTTTAACAATTATATTACCATTATATATAAAATGATCTGTAACAGTTCAGTAAACTGCAAACTTTATTAAATCCACAAATTTCATTTTCCGCTACAAATTGCAAAAAATAAGTATAATCGCCACAAACATTTCCGACTATACGGTAGTTTGACATTGGGAAGGGAAACATAAACACTATGACATATATAATATGATAACAAAGTGTTTCTGTGTGGGCAAGGCTTAACTCCCTTAATTATTCCATCCTTCTTCAGATCACTGGACAATTTATACCAACCTGCTCCATCTGGAATCAGTTTTCCAATCTTTTTCCCAAGTGGGCCAAATACAGCTCCCCAAGTGGCATCCTTGGCAACATCACCCCAGTCCACTGCTCCTCTGTCCACGAGATCCTCTGTGATGCTTTTCAATGCATCACCAATGACAGGTACGGTGACTGCTCCACCTACTGCTGATCCTAGGAAACCTTTGCGCAAACACAGCAATAAAGGCAGAAGGAAATAAATTCAGTTTCCCTCAAAGCTTGTTACTTACAGTAATGAAATAAGCATTAAATTATCACACTCAGCAGTGTTTTTCTCATCTTGTTCACATAACATGTCTATGGCAAGCATGTATAATGTAGAAGTTTTAAAGTTGGCTCAGATCGTTACTTTAATATCCCTGTTCGTTGAATCAGAAGAAATCAATACATAATGAAGTTGAAATATCAACAAACTAACCCACTCTCAAACACAGGAGCATTAATATAGTTTTTCCAATATTGGATCAAACAGGGTCAGCGGTTGTCACTATAAACTTAGTTATGTACATTGGAATAACTAACCTCCTGCTGTATATTTGGATGGCGGTGTGGTCAGCACATACCCAGCAACACCTTTAAGGGCCCCTAAGCCCGCTACTACAAGAAAAGGTGCAATTTCCCCTGATGGATCTTTCACTACCAGAGGGTTGTTGCTTGCATAATTGTATAGGTTTGGAGTGTTGGCGGCAAACCCTTGAATGGGAAAAAATAGCAAGAGAAGATGACTGATGAAGAATTGAAATGTCATGCATAAATTTATTCAGTGAGGTATGGCTATTTCTTTCTAATCACGAACACTATTATACCAGGGCATCTCGTACGTCACACACAAACATGCCAATAGTAAATGTAATAACTTAATTATATTACATTTTTACACTCATATTCATCCGACTATCCTCTCTCTCACACACACACACACACACACACACACACACACACACACACACACAGACACACACACACACACACACTCACACACACACACACAGACACACACACAGACACATACACACACCCCCACACACACACACACCCACACACACATACATGTACACCCACACCCACACACCCACACCCACACCCACACACACACATTCATGTACACACACATGTACACAAGCACAAACACACACACACACACACACACACACACACACACACACACACACACACACACACACACACACACACACACACACACACACACACACACACACACACACACACACACACACACACACACACACACACACAAATACACCAATGTATGTTATATACACACAAGCACACACAAACATGCGCACACCTAGTGGGTCTAAGCTGATGAACCGCCCATGTGTTGCATCATAATGTCTTGCTCTCATCATATACAAATTCTCCACAGCTTCATCCTTTAGGACACCCAACTGGCCAACATACTGGAAGATATTCCGAACACTTTCAGATGCTGCAATTACCCGTCCAAACGGGTCATACTCATATGAGTTCACTAATGTTCCAGCTTGGTCCAAGATGGTAATTACGGAGCTGTATGTAATAATAACATCACATCTATTATGGAACAGCAGTAGAAATGTCTTGCATGAAAGCAAGCTTCCACAGAATCACACTGTGAAGAATATCTGGATACTTAGCCAATTACTGAGTGAATTACTTGTAACTACGTATGAAGCTGGGGTTTCAGCTCTACCACACCATAAAAGTATGCTGTAGTCTGGAAGATCCTCATTTAGGACAATATAACTGTCTTGGCTACTATAGCTTGTTAGGGCAGAGTATATACATGCATGCATGCTACCTTTATTCTGTATATACAGTGAATGGGTTGAAAAGGTACCCTTACCTAGTGACATATTAACTTTTTGACATAATTTGGGTCAAATTAATAGCAAAATGTATTAATTATGGGATGAGAAATGGGTTAGCGTGAATTGTACATACATTAATGCCATTGCTTGAGTATCCATCCTCACTTACTTGTCACCATTAAATTGATAGTACCATTGTCTGTTCTTTCCAAAAGCAGCCAACAACCCTTCCTCCATGGAATGCACAAAGTAAGTAACAGTACCATCAGTTATCTGTGAGGAAGACATGCATACTTTGAAATTTCTGCTAATTTCAAGCTGATAATGTGCTGTGGCTGACTAGAATGCAATACCTACTTACCTCTGCAATAATATCTGCTCCATATGGACCGAAGGGGTCTACCAGATAGCTGTAGTTACCCCCATCAGAACATACTTTGTGATACAAATTTCCAAGGGCATCATACTGGTATGAGCATCTAAAGAGTGAAGAAAGTTCAGTGAATTAAAAGTCAAAATCATGTAGAAGATGAGACTCAATTGTAATGCTAAGTTTCTTTTACCGCCGGCGAATAGTTGATCATAAGATTATTGGCCACAAAGCTCATTATCAGCTGTGTACAAATTTTGCACGCAGATGACAAAGGAATTCGTGGACAAAATGTCCTGCAATCAGTTGTTAATTATTCTGCTACATCATTGCTTGCACACAACCCTGACCTACAATCCATAGCACACTGCACTCTACACTATACTGTGTGCAAACTGGCCTGTATACCTCATGTTTGGTGTTTCCACTTCAATCAGCCTTCCTTCGGAATCAAATGAAAATGAATCAGTTCTTCCAGTAGTCATCTTCTGGTTGAGATTGCCATTCTTGTCATATGTGAAGGTTTCACTATCTCCGTATGAGAGGTACTGGTTCATACTGTTGGCTGAATAGGATGTGGTGATGCCCTGGTTGGTCTGTGTCAGTCGGTTGCCCCTACTGTCATACCTCACTTCCGTAACCTCACCACTAGGTGACTCCCAAGTCACCAACTGACCGATTCCATCATACTTGAAAGACCAGGATTCAGTAAGTGTCTTCACGGCAACTATTTGGCCCCTAAGGTTATACTCATATGCAAACATTGATAGAAGTGTTCCATTGTGATTGAAGTTCCTCAACATAAGAAGTCGACCTTCCGTATCATATGCATAATCAGTGTAAGCTCCGTTTGCATATGTTCTCTGAGCAAGCTCTCCACGCACAGTATAGCTGAACCTCACTATCCATTCATCAATGTCCTCTCGTCTTATTTCAGCTACCTGATCTCGGTCATTGTACGTGTAGCTAATATTGTACCCTCTGTCATCTGCAATATAGACTCGCTGGAACTTTCCATTGTACCCATAGCTAAGTTGACGTCCATTTGGGTAGACTACCTTGACTGGAACACCTTCCCTGCTGTATGTAATCTCTACAGCGCCTTCATCATTGGTTCCACGGGTCAATCGCCTATTGCCATCATATTCATATTTGCTGTCCACGCCATCAGCAGTTTTGGATATCTGCCCAAGTACAAGTACAAATGCTTTGAAAATATACAACATAATCTTCACAAAAACACGGCTTGAAATATACCTATATACAAATTATAGTATAATTACAGCTATATACAACAGTTATGTCTATATATTTATAGTGAAATTGCCTATCAATATTACTTCAATTCACATTTGTATATATAAATTATACACTTACAAGGTTGTCCTGGGAGTCATAGGCAAAGAGAATTTTGGAACCATCAGGATTGGTAATGCCAGATACCTGACCATCACTACCATAATCAATAACAAGCTTGGTTCCATCTGGATTCACAAACTCTTTTACTCCAACAATGTCATCAAAAACGGCACTAGAATTGTGCCCTCCACTGTCTACTAGGGAGACAATTTCTCCACTGTTTCCAAGTTTGTACACCACTTCATTCCCATTTCCATCCATAGCATGCAGGGTATTGGTTTCAGAATCCATTCTGGTCTCAGAAAGAACCTGTACAAAGTGGAATGTAGTAAAAATTGCTGCAGCATCATGTTGGACAAATAAACTATTTACCTGATCTCCTGCTATTAGCATCCTGCCGTTTGATGCAGGCAGGTCAATTTGCACAATAGGCGGAGAATCCGGTGATCGGGAAAATGATTTTGGTCTCCCTTGTGGGTCAACATATGTTCCAAGAGTTCTGTTTTCAGGCTGCAAGCTCATTGTTACAAGACCATTCCACTCATATGTGATCGTAACTGAAGACACTAATGTGCCAGAATCACTGTATACTGCAGATTCTACCAAAAGACCTCTGTCATCATAAGAGAACCTCTTCTGCTCCCGTGTTGCTTCAACCACCTGAATCAAGTCTCCTTCCTCATTGTAACTGTAGCTTACTGACTGATCACCATTTGTCACACTCATCAAATGAGCTCCTGATGAATCATATGCATATGAACTGCAAAAACCAGCAAATTGGCAATGATAAATTGATATAAGAATCACATTCATTTGTCAGTAGGTATTGCATTGTCACCTGCTGCAGCTGATTGTGAATACATTTTTTCTAAGGATTTCATAACCCCCAGCCGCTAATTCAAGCATGGCTTTGATTATAACCTGTACATAATAACCTTATTCCCAAGTATGAGTATGTTTCCTATATGAAATCTCATTGGTGTCACACACGGCTCTGTGTGCAAAATTTTTTCTAGAATGTAAGAATTGTATGCACTCCACATAAATTTGCAATTCTTCTGCAGGAACTATCCATCATGCATGGTGAAAGAAGTAGTGCAATTTTCTGGTAGCAGTGGAACTAGCTGCTGCGGCAGTGGAACTTCAGCTATCTCAAATCATGCTGACATTATATTGAGTCCAACTATAGATATAGATATAGAAGTCCAGATGGCATTTTCAAGTTTTAAAATACCTCACCTTGATTGCTTGATATTGCCTTCTTGATCGGTAATATCAGCAAAGTTTAGCAATCCACTGTCTGTGTAGGTGATAGTCATGGTGTCTCCATTGGAGTGGTTGAAGGACACTGGCTGCTGTTTGTCATTGTAGTGAATGGTGATGTAGCTGTCATCGACCAAATTCTCAATCCTTGTAAGCTGTCCAGTCATGTGGTCAAAAATGTAAACTTCAATGGCATTTGGGTCATTGTAAACCATTTCTGTATAATAATGATTATTGCATGGGATAAAACAATACATAACTGTTATTAGTACACACATGTTCACATATCACAACAATCAGCAGAATGTCTGCATGAGGCATGATAAGGTTGTCCATCTTCCCAGCTAATTATAATTCCACTACATTCCCTCACACATATCTATTATTGCCTCCAATCATCTCTTAATGCCATTCAGATTAGAAAACACATTGTCCTTTCTTGTATAAAAATGATATATTGCAGTGACTGTAAAGTTGCATGTAGGGAGCTAGAATTAATGTACAATTGTTAGTGAGCCAACATCATACCTTCATCAGTGACAGAAATTTGGCTGTCACCATTTTCATACAGGCCAGCAACATTGACTCTGAACACAACCAGTTCTCTGTCTTTCTGTAGCGTAATTTCGGTATCGGTAATCTGGATAATGTGCAGTTCCCTGCCATCAAGAAGATTCAAAATATGACTATTAGTTACTTTGGAAACATATAGTAAAACAAAGATGAGACAACTAGAGTATAAATAATTATAATGATAATGCAATAATGCTTAATTAATCCTAAATGGCCATAGGGAAAATTCATATCATGCCAAGGTATATAACATGAGCCATGCAGGGCAGAAGAAACACTACACATATAAGTACTAGAACATAAACATCTCTCAAACTCTCTGTAAATTGTAGAGATTTCAATAGTTTCATATTCCATGTACATACATCAGTATAGAAACAAAATTATTGATAAAAATGGCCTCCACTCAGCAATGTTGACATCAGAGCATGCAACTTTGTATAATGGCAACCATACTGCATGCTGTGAAACATAAACTGGAGTGGCAGCAATTATGATTAATTTCATGTAAAATACTGCCTGTGTGACTATAGCAAGAATGAAAAATAATCATTCTTCACAGTCTATTTTCTCGTTCCTATGGAGATACAATTTCAGGACTAAATAATGCTGCAGTTAGTGAGAAGATGCGAATCTTTCTCAGACTATCTGGACGTGGCGACATATCAGTACTAGTGGAAGGAAGCAACTGTGCTAGCGCTCCATCATACAGCAGAACAGAAATACATGCAGAAAGGTATTACACAGTACAGCATTGTCACCATGCAAGGTACCTACATTCAAGGGTGCAGGACCATGGTGCAAGCTTCTTGCCGACAGTGATCAAGGATAATTCTCCACTGAACCTTATAATTAGACACACCTTGTTACATTTTTGTGCCATTCTAATTAACATCTTCACATTGTAGCGCAACATTATATCGCATGATTTCTAGCTACTCATTCATACTCTTAAGGCCAAATCACTACATGCAGAATTTCACTTACCACCATGCGAGGAGCCATCCTTTGCCACATGGCCCAGAAGTCCTTCGTTTGGATATGTAGGAAGAGTAGTAGCGATGTACTGCCAAAGGCAGAGGCATGTCACCAACATCGGATGAGATGTCCTCAGTGTATAGCAGAATTCTCGCTGCATATGGTGGCAAGTTAAAGAAATTATATTTAAGTATTTTAATTAACTTATTTTTAATTAATTAATTTTAAATTAATTTTAATAATTATAATTAACAGTCGTGAAGTAACAACCAGTAAAATGATTGTGAATCAGCCTATGTAAATACAATACTATAGTATGTGCACCACTCCTGGACTTACTGCATATATGTGAGCGGCTGTGTGAAAACGACCCACTTCATGCAATATGTAAACAATAGCTATAGGACAAAACAGTCATGTGGGTGATATTTCACCGAAAAACTTATTATAGCATCATTCATATCTATGGTACAGTCCCTATCTTATGGCAATGTTTGAAGCCTATATATATTCCTTCTCTGACGCTCAAACAAAGACTGCGAATTTATGTGGTGGCCTATATATTAGCATAAAATCTACCAACGTTCTTCAAAGCAAACAGGCCTTGCTCAAAGGCGACATACGCACACTACTCCAGCATTCCCGATGAGCGTGAAGACCTTCCCTTGCCGAGGACAGATATGTGGCAGTCGAGAATAATGCAATGCAATGCGTAAGTTTTCAGAAAATGGCGTCGATAGATTCGTGACCGAATGCAGCGGGAATGGTGTGATTGGCTGATACGAACGTCTTTGGGGATCTTTTGGTTATCTATCAGTGTTTATTTGAAAGCCATACGAGCTTGCACCGCAGAGAACAAGCTTCGAACTTGCAGTCATGTCGGTAGAGTCGCCGCATATCAGCGAGTTTATAGCTTTGGAAACCGTCTGCAGCACTCCCTGCACTACTGAAGTGGTCATTAGTGCAATGCAGAACCTCACTGACCTGGTGTCAAGGTCGCCGCTAGGAAGAAAACGTCACCGACTGGAGAATTTCTTCGCGGGGAAGTCAGGATTAGCTTATGGCCTATCGCACACACTGGAGACAAGTATATCGAGCTCGGTAAGCTCAGCAACAAAATACGAAGGTACAGAAGAGATAGAGCAGCGTTGTAACCGATGATGTAGTGGAGCAAATGCTTGAAATTTGACAAAATACACACCAGTCGTCTTCCCGGGCGGCCATTTTTTGCCTTCATTAATATTCAAAATGTCGAATATTGTGCCACGTAATGATCTTCTAGCGGCCATATCTCCTTTGCGGAGAGGAACTCAGCTCTGGCACTTGGTACACAGCTAGCTTAAGAGCCATTCTACACATTAATGTAAAAATACATTTTCGGTTGTGTGACCTAAGTTTTGATTTCTAATCTCGACTGTCACATACATGCTTTTCACTACGACCAACCCCAGTTGTCTGCCATTTGTTCCGTAACCGGAAGTCCATCTAGAATAATTTTGTAATTCAGGCAATCATATCTCAGGAACTGATGAGCTATCGAAGCACAACAAAGGGCAATAGACAGCTCAGCCACTCTGCTTTACCACGGTGTCACTAACTCAATATATTGATAAACTGCGCAAAAGTGGGTCATTTCTCATATCTGCTCACATAAAGTTATACCACATTCAAAATAAGTGTGGATTTAGGTATAATACTAATAGAAGTATAACTATCGCCTTAATGTATCATTTAGGCTATAGTGCTTCAGTGCTATTGTGCACACTGTAGTAATACAGTACCAACCTGTATAAATTCCATCTGCCACCTTGAGTGCGTATTCCATCATCTCATCTGAAGAAAGAGGTCTCCTCTCGTGCACCAAACTCATCTGTGTTACTACATCTGACATGTGTACTTGAAAGCTAGTCCATGTTGAACCAATTGCCATTAGAGCATTGTCCCATATGGTGTCCCAAACATTTTCTGGAATATTTGCAGGCCTTAGGGAATCTTTCTCATTGACATAGGCATGTGGCAAGGGCAGGTCAGGAATGACTGACACTAGGATCTCCTCACTGCCAATAAAAGACCCGGGTAAGATGTCAAAAGTCATCTGAGAGTCGCCTCCTGGGGGCAGGATGCCAGCTGGGCCTCTGGATGCAACTGACTGAAAGCTTACTGCACTGCCAACTTCATCAGATTGTACAGCACCATGCAATAGTGTTATCAGTACATTGCCGTCACTTGAAACACTCATCAGAGGACTGAAAATATCAGTATTTCCTGTATTCTGAATGAATACTGAAAGACGTCCATTCTCCCCAGCACGAAGAGGCCTTGGAGGTATCACTTGAAGGGAAACTTGTCCAAAAATTCCATCAGAAATTTCAAAACCACTGGCAAGCTCTGCTACTGCTGATGTCACCCTATTCTCAAGTCTGACCGTGTACTTTCCAAAGTGTAAGCCACTAATGTCAAATGTGGCATACACCTCTTCAGAACTAAACCAGTAAACGTTTTCAGCAGAATAAAGCCGAGAAGCATTAGCAATGCTGTACATATAGGCTTCCACAGCATATCCAATTACTGTTCCAGCAAATTGTAGGGTTACAAATCCAAGAGGAGCTGCCTTGCTTGGTGCAATCTCAGATATCTCAAAGGTAGCAATCTTCACCAATACCTCCACAGAGTAGTCACCTTGCATCTTGCTTGTAGAGCTCTCAATACGAAGATAATAAGTCCCGTTTCTAGTGTTCCTTACAACACACTTCTGATTGACTGACAGAGCCTTCTGAGAGAAAGCATCATATTGAAATCCAGTTGGTGGTTTTTCATGGCGAAGGAAGAGGTCATGGTAAGTGTTTTGTGTAGCTGCTTTCAGAGTGGCCACCAAAGTCTCTTCTGCAGGAACTCCATCTATTCTATATACTTTGTTCTGTCCTTGCTGGAGGGTGATGGTTGTAGGAAAGCTAAGGCTGATGGATTGTGCTTGAATGCTCAGGGTAGCTTGCGTTGTGCCAATGTTGTTTGCCAAATTTGGATCTCTGATATTGCTTCTTGACCGCACAATTCCTGTGTAGTCTTGCTGGGCAATAAATGGAGTAAGTTCTCTCAATTGGAAGGACACATCATTAACAGGATTTTGAGCGTAAGGATGAACTGTAATACTGCCACATACCGTCTCCCCCACCTGCTGATCAGTAACATCCCACACCTTGTCCTCTGACAGGTAGACTGTGTCACATTTGTAGCCTTCGGCAACGACACTGCCATTGTTGCGGAGCTTCCATGACGCAGTTAACTCTATGAATACAAGAGCAGAAAAAGTCAGTTAGGTAAATAGTAATATGTAGATGGCATGGAGAATAAGAAATGTAACTCAAATCATTTGAGTCACTATTGTCAGCTATGGTATCATAGGGTGAGGTCAACTACAGTGTTACTTATAAGTGAAATGTTGAATAGTTATTCAATAGCTCTTACACGTAACAAAACACAACTTGTTAATGGCTTACAGGCTGGGGAACATGCCAAATTGTGTCATGAAGGAGTTGATAGTATAACTTTCAGCAGGGAGCAGTGTAATGAATGGTGATGTGAAAACAAATGATCCAGAGAATTTTTAATGTACGTAGATAAGACACATCCAGTCACACTTATACATTGGAACCTCAGTTATCCGGGCAGTGTGGGACCAAGGGGTGCCCGTAACTATAAAATTGCCTGTAACACTGAACTTATTCATGAACTATGTACATGGCTATATAAAAACACTGGTTACAAGTACATAAAGCATAAAAACGTTAAAATAAACTAAGAACTTTTTTTTTTACATGAGCATACATTGATATTGAATGCATGCATGAATATGCATATCATAGCAAGATGTATTTAATAATAAAAATAAATATATCAAAATAGCATGCAGGAAAAGATTACTTAACAATATACTCAAGTTAAATTACAAGAATGACAGGGATCAGGATCCCTTCTGGGATTAACTGATTGCATGTGCATGTTCAATGACTTGTCATTCTTGTAAACTAAGAACTAAAAACTAAAATGAAAATAAAAACAATTTTCCCTCAATCCTTCCATATGTTGCCAACGGTAGACTTCGGAGCTCCATGGATATCACCAACGAGTCGCTGGGACCTTCCTTCCTTCCTATAAGTCGTCAATAATCTTTAGCTTCTGGTCGAGCGAAATGACATGCCTCTTTCTGCTAGCCATCTTCACGCGGCAATTGTGACATCAGCGTATGTAGTAATAAAATGGCCGGCTTGTTATAACAGCTGCCCGGTAGACCGAGGCGCCCGGAACGTCGACGACCAGATAATTGAGGTTCCACTGTATGCTCAATATTATAGATCATTGCATTCTTTGCACACTACGCTCAGGAACCTCGAAAGCACTGTAAGATGATCAAATAACTATTTACATTCAAAATAAAAAATTTGCATGCATGCTCCACATGACCAACTTAAAGTGGCATTATAGCGTAAGCTGCCAATTATCGGCCGCTTTTCGTACCTTGGAGTGTAATTTGGGCGCCGAAGGTCGCAGAAGCTTGATTCTTGCGGCGAAAGATAGCAGAATGACCGGTTGACTACATTCATTGCCTAAGTGCTCGCCATTTCTGTGGACCCTGTTATTGACCAGTTATCGACCAAGCGTACCAATTATCGACCACATGTACAAACGCCTATACTAATTATCGACCATTTCACAGAAATCGTTCAGTAACTTCGCTTCGCAATGAGCCAGCAATCTGGGATTGGCCAGGATTGCAGAGCAAGGTGTGCCACGTCTGTATAGCAGATTTTGAGAGGAAAACTGGTACCGTTCGCGAGTTACAATGTGTTCAGACAAGACGCGTACACGTTTACTCTTCGCTGGGTTGCGCAGCTACGATTTTCTTGTATAGAAGTCCTTCCCTCTCTTAAAGACAACGGTTAATGTTTACCAAAGTCTTTAGAAGGCCTTCTATCAATGCGCAGAGGTCCCTCACTCTGTTTACAGTCTACAAACTATCCGTGCATGTTTCAGGATACTACCGGTCGATAATAAGTACCGGTCGATAATTGGCAGGTTATGCTATGTGAGCATATATTGAAGCACCATGTATGATAATGTTCACACAAAGGTTATGCCTGAAATAAGCCTAACCAGTGAATGGAAGAAAGTGTACAAGATTTGTACATGGGCCACCACTTTGTAATTACACATACATTTTTCTGAAATACAGCCATTTTGAGTAAATCCTATCTAATTATCCAGTTTTGACCGATTTCTATTTGTCCTTGCATCAACATGCATTACATAAATCCCACCTAAAATACATGATTCATCAATAGTGACATGTCTAAATGTAGGATCAAATATAGCTTCCTTGTATATGCCAAATTTTTAAAGATAGCTATATCCAACAACACCAAATAACATTTCGATAAGTTGTAGCATAATACAGCAGAAATACACTCCCTCTAGCTCAGTCTAGAAGCCAAATAATGCTTTCCAATAAAACTCGTCCTTCAGTCTGCTCTTGCTACATTCCCATTCAGTCATTTTGACTATACGTAGCAAGTCTCACAATTAATAAGGGGCCAATGATTCTTGCAGTTGAATTACAAGGCACAAAACTAAGAGGATTACTGTTAGTGCCATTCTGCAATATATTATTTTACACAGATCTATGACAGTCTATTTCTAAACATTTAATATTGTGTGAAACTCACCATCTTCATAGCGCAGAGTCATTGGCAGAATGTTCACATCTACAACAGCAATGTCAGTACTGATTGCACCAAGAATGATGAAAACCTGGGATTCTATGTTATTGTCTTGTTCAATCTCTTCTGGAATACGATTGCCGACATCCACCTCATAAAAGAGGTAGTAACTGGCACTGGGGAGGTCGAAAGGTATGAAGATTTCTGTCATTTCATTGTGTGTAGTGCCTGCAGCAAGATTGGAAGGTCCGAGAACAGTCTTCAG
The DNA here is from genome assembly GCA_964019415.1 of Ianthella basta. Taxonomy (NCBI): domain Eukaryota; kingdom Metazoa; phylum Porifera; class Demospongiae; order Verongiida; family Ianthellidae; genus Ianthella; species Ianthella basta. The sequence continues at coordinate 9,405,001 of OZ025870.1, read as the reverse complement.
CTTCATATCAAATGGATCCAGAAGGGCATCTCGACTCAAGTACAGTGCGCCATACCATAAACCTCTTGCAGTGTTGTTCCCAATGTTGGCCACACGAAATGAAACATTCAGTGGTTGGCCACCACGCGTAGTCAAGTTCCCTATGGGAGGAAGTGCAATTAGATCTGGCAGTGGACCTTGTTCAATAAGCAGTGGTTTGCTTGTTTGAGAATGCAGGCCTCCATTAAACCCAATCTCTGCAGGGTTGCCTAGATTGCCATTAATGTCCATTACAACCGCGAAGTACAAGAATTCATTGAGCAGGTATGGAATAGAGATGTTGATGAAGACCTTAAATTGTTCGCCTCCTTCCAAAGCTCTGTTATGCAAAATGGTATCAAGAAGAAATCCTTTTTCAAGGATGGCGAGTCGGCCTGCATCCTCTTCTGAAACTAAGTATACCCCATCTGTCCAAGATGACAATGGCAGGTTGGCTTTTCCCACATTTGAAACATCGTACTGAAAAGAGAGTAATTCACCAGCAAAGGCTGTGGATGGTAGAACATCAGTATTGATTTGGATGGCGATTTGGGGGAGAACAAGCTTAGGCACTGACACCTGGCTTTCACTCCTTCCAATATTGTTGTCTTCTGCTGAAATTTCAAGAATGTTATTGGCACTGTCCACTTCAGCATACACAAACAAACTACCAATGACGTTAGTAGGTAGAATAACAGCCATTTTCAAGACATACTCTTGATATGCCCTAAGCTGGCCAACAACTTCCATGTCGGCAACTCTAATGGCATTCTGCCGATCAAACACAGGATCACTGGACACAAATAGTTGGTCAGTCCAAATCATTTCATCCATCATGCTGTTCCCTAAGTTAATCACTGTCCACTGAATTGTTAGAATCCGATCATTTCCATCACCTTCACTGTAGCTTACAAGAATGCCCTTCATGACTAGGTCGGGTGAAGGTGGTAATTCCAAAAAGATGAGGGCGGAGTTTACATTGTTGTTGACATCATCAGCTTCTTCCACTTGCTGGAAATTGTCCGCTCTGACAAAGAGGTAATAGCCCCCAGAAAGACCATTAGGGATACGGACAGATGTGGTGGCCACATAGCTATCATTGGGCTTCAGTGTGTCAGAAATAGTAATGTCATCCAGCTTTATTGCTTCATCACTGAGGTCAGAAGTTGAGTCAAGGTATACAGAATCAAACCACCTTCCTCTTGTCAGCACACCATTGCCTATGTTAGTAACCCTCCAGGTTATCTGTACATTATCTCCTGAAAGCAGGGCAATTTCACCAACTTGTACACTCTCCATGACTAAGTCAGGCTGAATCAGTGGAGCAGTAATTGGCATTGAAACCATTCGATTGTTCAGGTCACTTTCTTCTTTGACTCGATTGTAATAGTCTGTAAACACATGAATATAAAGAACTCCAAACCTATCATTTGAAAGCTTGATTACCAACTGAATGGAATCATTTTGCTGGGGGAAGAGTTCATTCCGCCATGTATAGTCTGCTACGAAACGAAGATTGCCATCCAGAGTTGCTGAGTTAGCAATGCCCACTCTGTCTATCCAAGGACTGCCAACAGAGCGCCCTCTACCAGTGTTGACAACAGTGTAATTAACTCTAACTACATTGCCTTCACTGCTGCTACTCAAAGATGCTTCAACACTCGACACGATGAGGTCTGAAAGACGTAATACAATATGAACATCAGTTGAAAGCATGTTGTTGTCATCTGACTGAAATTCAAACACTTGTCCTCTGGCATCTGTATGGACAGTCAGATTGTACTGTCCAGTGGCAAGATTGGGTGAGACAACATATCGCACTTCTCTGGAGTAGGACTCCCCAGGTTGTACCGCTCCATAATGAAAAGAAGTATCAAGTACAGTCACAGTTCCTGATGTCTTCTCTATTAAAACCTGCATGCAATGCCGCAGAGAATATCTTAACCAATACTGTACATTTGAAGCAAAACACAACTATATACAGCCTTAGGCACTATAAATATGTACCTGTATATATAGTAATTACAAATACATACTAATGACACTACTTTGCAATTGTAGACTCAGTGCACTTATGTGAAAGACAGTCAGGATGCTTTATCACTGTTTTAAGAGGGTGAGGAACCCAGTTCATCAGTAGCTAATGCAACCTCTATAAGGTAGGAAGGTCAGCCTAGCACCTAGAGTTTTGCAACTGGGGTCACGGTGGCTTCAATCCTCGAATATAAACAATCACAAACTGACCAATCACTGGGAGATACCATACCCGCTCTAAATATTTGGCGCCCCTAGTGCAGCGAAAATTTTGTCTTTTGAGGCAATTAGAGCTGGAATGGAGAAGACCGCCGAAGGTGATGAATATTTAGAGTTTTGAATGAAACATTAGAGCGAAGGAAAATATTAGAGAGCTTTTCAGTATGGGCATTCCTTGCTGAAATGGCTGCCTTCACGTTGACCGTGTGAACAGCAGTGTGAGGCTACCGTCAGAACGAGAAGGATCTGGAGACGATTCACGATTGCTAAACTCCACTGTCACACCAAAAGAAAAATGAACGATGTACACAGTGTCGAGAAGGCTTATAAACGAACGGAATAATGCCAGAAGGACAAAGACAACAGTGAGCGTTGTTGGCTTTGTTCCTAGGCTATGTTCCTTGGTAGCCATATTGCAGGCATTTCTAATGAATATTTAGAACGCTTCCTGCTCATGACAAAAATTAGAGGCCAATGGCGAAATTTAGAGAGACAGGAAATTCGTCACAACTCGAGTACACTTGAGCATATTTTTCCCTTGACGAAAATTTGAATGGCAAATTTTTAGAGCAGATACGGTAAGTAATTATATATTTGTATATTATCCAGACTTACGTTTGCCCCATTATAGCGTTGTATTGGCTTCATACATACTAGGTAAATACCTGCGCTTTGGATGGGCTACCACCTTGTATGTTTAAAATGAGCATTTACAAATTAAGATTTCTATATATATAATTGATGGCATTCTGTAAACTTCGTATGCAATTCTTCATATGCGAAGAATATTCCTATATTCATTCTTTACATCTAAAGGAGCCCAGCAGCATTGGTGCTAAACACCTTAGATCACTCCCTGAATTGCCATGATGTACTGTTCTATGTTTGGTGCAGTATATAATTGAAGGCATTCTGTAAACTTCGTACGCAATTCTTCATATGCAAAGAATCCTATGTTCATTCTTTACGTCTAAAGGAGTTTAGCGGTGTTGGTGCTAAACACCTTAGATCACTCCCTGAATTGCCGTGATGTACTCTTCTATGCTTGGTGCTGATTGGTAGAAAGCTAAAGGCCAGGAGGAGTTCATGATCAATCAAACTGTGCCATTCAACCAATCTCTTAAGATATAGTAGCGACTGTAAAAGACGCAATAACTCAGACAGAGTGCCATTTTCCCAAAATTTGGCTATCCAAGTCACTTTCATAACATTAATGCCTCTCTGCATTCCTAGCACATTAGGCAGCCATCCACCCAAACCAATGGAGTATTACATGAACATCAACGAATTAATAAGACATTATCGAATCAGACTTCTTCAGACTCTGTCAGGAAAATGTGGCGATAGCACCCAGATTGATATTAATGTACGCAAATTGTACAAAATAGCGGTTAGGCTATACAAGACAATGCACTCCCTTATTTTTCTTCATATATACATAAAGTGAAAGGTTAGGTTCACAATCATTGCTGTGGACAGGAGTAAAGCTAAATATATCATATTATATGGAACTAACAGTTCTGTCTGTCCAGAATGGTTCGAATGGTGCTCCTGCTCCATTGTTGGTCACAGTGTATCTGATGACCATCACACTACCAGTTTCATGTTCTTCTCCAACAGAAATTGATGATACTACCAGATCAGGTGGTGGGCTTAGGGTAACATCAATGGAATCCTGTAGAATCAATGCAAACAAGAAATATTACTGTATATATTATACTTAATTATATCGATGTAGAACTGATATGGAATAATGGAAATGTGTACAAAAAGCTTCCTTTAGATATGATTCTTACATCAAATGTGCCATTAAATAACAACACCTCAGGAGTAACAGGGCCTCTACAGCTAGCAATCAGACTTTCTAGTCAACCTTGTGGGGTGTAGGTAAGGACTTGCAAAACCTGTGAAAATTGTGCAACATGTTTCTTGCTCGAAACATAAGCACGAATCCATGCACAAAAATTTTAATACACAATCATGTGGGTCTTAAATCAAGGTACACTGCCCAAGAGGTGTGCAGGAAATGAACAATGCATGCTGATTTGCAGCAATGTGGAACCATAAATATTATTAGCTGCAGCTCTGTTGCAGGGCAGAGCATGAGTGCTCTCTCTTTGGCACGGCATCACGTTTTTGAAATGTTAATTAAACGGAATATACAATCTAATATACACAGTCCATAAATGCACAAAAACAAGGGGTGTTTCTCGAAATGGAGTAAAATCACAGGTGCAACCAGTCATCTTCCATCCTACCTACCTCCCTGCAACCATCCCCATGTTGCGCCCCATAATAATCCCACGTTTTGTAACGATTGCTCACTAACCGAGGGATCAAGGAGCTGTGAACAAACCTTTCAACTCTGCTGAATTGCATAATTTGTCTTACCCATGCATGTTGGCATAATTTTGAAGCTTATAGCAGCAATTGACAGGACTTGTAATGCTGACTTAAACAACATACACACTAAAGTGGCAATGCTTTAATTATAATGTAGAAGCTGAAATATGTTTAAAACTGATTGAATGATTGTGTAGATGACAACCTTATTACTGGTCACTTACATCAGTTACTCTTGTGTTATCATCTTCACTAGTGTGTTCATAAACTTGGTTGTAAATGTCTGTCCGCACAATTATGAAGAAGTCTCCATAAATAGCTTTTGGAACAGTTAAAGATACCCTCTGGGTGTACATTGCTCCTGGTGCTAAGGTACCTGTGATTCGAAACTCACCCAATACCAAGTCAGCATCATCTATGTGAGCACAAAGTGTATACACAGTCAAGGCAAGGGTTAATTATGATTACCAGTAATTCTCAATTCCCATTTTGGAATTCAACATCAAGACTGTAACCACAAATTCTGATAGTGACTAACACATCGATGACTACTTTCTAATGATATTGCTACCAATTTTGCATTGATTGGATGAACATTAGTCCATCCTATTCACTTACCAAACTGTTGATCATTTGACCAGTACACTCGATCAAACCACCGATCAGTGGCAGTGACTCCACTTCCTGTGTTCTCAACTGTCCAACTGATTGAGATGGGTTCACCTGCATGAAGAGGCCAAATGATTATCAATCACACAAGACAGCAGCACACTTGTTAAAGTTATACACAGTTTCTGCAGTATGATTATCTTACTAGAGACATCGTACCTGAGAAACTAGACTGTGGAATGTTAATATCGGTCACTTCCAGATTGGGTGGGGGAGTCAGTCTAACTTGCAGTGGCAAGGTACTTATCCTTCTGTTGTTACCTCGGTCATTGTCATTCACCTGCAATTAATGAAAATTACCATCTCTAATTCAAATAATTTTTAGCGTCATATTCTGGCACATTAACCTACAAACTTACTCTATGAAATATGTCTGTCTCCACAAATATATAGAATGGCCCAATATCGCTGTTCCTCAGATTGACTGTAGCTTGCGACATGTAGCCATCTTTAGCATCCAGGATTCTTCTTTGCATAATTGTAGCTACAATTCTACTGTTACCAATGCTTCGTGTTGGCCCCATCCTCACACGATCATACCAGACAACTGAACCTGAGCTGAGATTACCAATGTTAATCACAGTCCAAGATACGTCAAAGTCTTGACCAGAGAAAGCAAAAGAAGGTAGCATAATGTCAGTCACAGAGAAATCAGGGAAGGCTTCAGTTTCAAATCCCCATACTGGGCTTGGTACGGTCACATTCACATCGGTCCTGTACTCTATCTGCCATGACATCTTAGTTCCAGGTGGGTAGTGTGGAGAAGGTTGATAGTGACGCAGAGTTGTAACAGATGTTGGTTTCACTGGCCTCACATTGCCAAACCGCCAAACATACACTTCATAGCTGAAAGCACCAGGATACTGCGGCCACATGAGGCGTTGATTAATGTCTGTGTTCAGTTGCCCATTCTCAGGTGCATCAGGTAACTGTTGGTCTAAGATTCGAATAGTCTGTTGAAAAGTATTACTTCCCCCGCAGTCATCTTCAACCAACCAAGTGCGCGAGAATGAGAACCCACACCTGTCAATAACAGCAGAATCTGTAAAATTTATTTCAGTGGGCCTGTCACAAGGATGTCGCACAATAATGCCTTTCTTTAACTCCTCCACATTTGAAATTGCATCTTCCACACTACCACAGGGCAGAAACATGACACTAGGAGCAATTATCTCAGGAGGCAGTGGACTAGTTAGTGTCACAAGTTGAAGCCGACTAGCCCTGTTGCCAGCATCGTCAGTTGCCCGCCACAACCGTTGAAACCCGCATCCACCAGATGGTTTATCTTCATACTCCACTGTAGGGTTAGGGTCTTCATTGTCAGTCACTTGGGGTATTCCAGTGGCATTTGGAGACAGTTCCTCACCACATGGTATTGTTATATCATTGATAGATGTGATGACTGGTGGTGTGATATCTAGTAAGCAATCATAAGGCAAGCACAGACATAATTATATACAGTAGCTAAGAATATATAAAATTGCCTGCTCCAAACAGATCCTTCAAGTCTCGCACATACATGAATTAAATTCATCTATCCTTTAAATTTAGGCATACCAGGACATAGCAGATTACATTGCATTGCAATTCTGTATAGCATGCAACATACAGACTCTCTGACAGGTTTCTGGCATTCTGCCACAGACTAAGCCACTTAACCTATGTAGCCTGACATATCCCATAGCATGTGCATCATATGGTTGTGCATGATAGGTTAGCAAAACCTGTCTGTAGGGTACACTGCTATAACTATACAAACAGTCAAACACTGCATGTCTGGCATTCCTGAAATCAAGCTTGGCTTGCTCGCACAGGCTATCTAAGAAACCATTATTACCCAGTGCTTATCTATGTAATGCACAAATTAAAGGTCCTGCAACTATGTCACTAGATTTTAAAGAGCTGCTATTCTTCATGATAATCATTTAGAAAAACAAGCAAAATTTAACACTCACCAATTTTCCAGCGGTGTACAGTTGGTTGTCCTATATTCCCAACAGCATCAGTGGCAAATACTTCAAACTCATACTCACTGCCTTCAAGCAACCTGTCCACACGATAAGATGTCCCACATGGCGAGTACTGGGGAGAATTTCCCACCTCATGTGAACTACAAGTGAATGAGCATCTTGATTCATCGAAGCACTCATATCTAAAGGTCCAGCGGGTCGTATTGGATACCAAGCTGGGGAAGGATCTAAGCTCCACTCGTGGTGGGGTGACATCTGAGGGCACGAGACACAACAGCATCAGGACAGCACACATTATTAGCATATTGGAAGCCACAACACTCTGTACTCCTTACAATCTTGTAAGTTTAGCCAATTACACAGAATGGCATTCCGTAACACTATACATAACCAAATCTATCCAGCTACTTGATTGCATTGAAAATTGAAAATTCTCTTAGACTTATTTGGTAAGGCTGTGATGTTGATCTGCCAGGAAGCAAAGCACACTTACCCACAATCCAATCATAACGCCTAGGTCTGCCAGTGTTTCCAGCCAAATCAGTCCCTTGCACAAACAGAAAATGCAATCCACCTTTAAGACGTGTCCGCATGAATGTGCCATTATTGCATATCTCAGTAAGCTGATCAGTTGGTGTCTGCAGAGTGCAGGTTGCAGTTGCCTCTTCATCAAATCTCCAGAAAATAGTAAAGTTCTCATTTGAAGTCCTTTGACTGGTGAGGACACTAAACTTGGTGGTGTAACATCCGCTGTAGTAAATGAAAGAGATAAATAATAATATACAGGCAACTGCTGAACAAAGCTCATACAATATAATGCATAATTTAAAGTATTCAGAAACAAATGTTAATGTTAGCAACACCTACCAATAGACACAACCCAAATGCTTGGGTCACGAAGAGCAGGAGATTCAGGACCACAAAACTCTGGTCCCACTGCCACACCTGAATGAACAAAACACCATGTGAGTTCATGGATTGTGTCATTACCATTTACCAAGACTGCATGAACCAGATGTATGCCGGTAAATGAAGATTTAAAAGGGTACATATGTGATACGTAGGAGTAATCTGTAGAGCGCTTCTCACATACTGTTAGTAAGGGTTCAGCATGACACAACAGAGTTACTCATTTTACTGCACATGATGAAAGTCATTATTATCCAATCCATACTAAAGTGCATGCGCAAGAAGTATATACATGTCATGGTGGGGTGCATGGATAACGTTATGTGCAGAAGCATAAGATGGACCAATTTCACAGTGCACCTTAATAACATTAAAGATTGCTGCAAACAATTGCCTATCTACTCAGCAAGCACGTTCAATGGCACTTGCACAGGCAGTATTGGAAATGCGCTTTGTTCTTAATAGTATGAGTAGGATATAGAATGCTCCAGCCCCATATGCATAATTACTCTCCAATTATTAGCTGCTACATAGAAAATTGAACATAGTGCACTACATCAGTGTTAAACATACGTACCTGGATCAAGTAACACATAATACTGCATTCTTTCCGTGAACTGGTAATCGGTTATAAACTTGAGTTCTCTCCTCAGGCTCCCCTCAGGGTACATAACAGATGGTGAGATAGCAACATCTATTGTCACAACTTCACGGCCATCTTCTCTGATGATCCTGATGAATCGGCTGTTTGTTGGCCTCTGAAACTGCAATGATGCAAGCAATAAACGTCCCACAAACTCATAATCATTCCAAATACAATGTGATACAGGCTCATTAGGCATTGGACACAACACTTGGAGATATATATGACCATGTAGGATGTATACACCTTGCTATAGAGATCAGCACATTGGTCGGATTATGTCTATACATTGTTACAGTACCCGGTGTATGTAATAGCCTTACTTTCTCATTTAATTGGATTGACCATTGTGTGTGATTTGGAAAGATCCGGCCAGTTGGGAACATGGACCCACGGATGAAGTTTGGTGCTTCAACTGCATGCAGATGACAAAATGCATATCGTATTAGCACTCATCTGACTTGTAAAACTGAATGAAAGAGGCCTAGGTGCATGCAATTGTGCATTCATTGCAAATTTGTGGATGAAGCTTGTGTCACTAATTTAAAATATTTCTGAGGTTTGTTATGCACACATTATGCTATAGCATTAGTGCATTAACCCATTATTCCTGATTTGCATTTGTACACAATTGCAACGACCAACTGAAACAGCAGCTGCTATTGACGTTATAATTTCAGATTCACAAGTACATACTATTCTTTATACACCATAGTACAGATAGTATGCATTCATTGCCCTTAGCTGAATAAGAACTGTTGTCATGACATGCACTAGAATAAACTGACTTTGCATATGTACGTACCTCCACCAAGTAAAGTCACGCATCTTTGATCAGAGGCTAGCCTACAAAATATACAAGTCAAGTAAAGCTCGAGCCGTAATTTAAATCACAATTGACTGTATATATATATATATCTTATATACCTATGTACGTATGCATGTGCATGTACGTATGCCTACCCTATGCTATCCATGGCTGTGTAGCAGAAAATATTCGGTCCAAATTGAGACTGATCCGGCGTCCATGTGATGTTGACATGCCATTGGCCTCCTCCTGGCCCACTTACTAAAGAGGATTTGAGCAGCCCTTGAGGAGACACGGTGTCAATAGCCACTATGCTAATATATAGATGGAATAGACAAGTGAGCGTTAAGTATTAGTTAACCCTTTAGCGCCCAATGACACCTTTAGGTGTCATAAAACGAAATGTCGTTAAGGCCCATTGACACCTAAAGGTGTCATAACTAAAGAGGCCTGAAAAACGTCACTGTTTCAGTGGTTACAAGTCTTCTACGCAAGCAACTGTATTCCAAGGACATGTACCAGTGGAAAATCTTCTCTCAGCGAGCGTACCTTGTCTCCTGGTGGCGCAAGCTGCGTGCAAGCAACTGCTTTAGTTCGAGCGACATTACGCCGTGTCCCTTCTCGTTCGTAGTTAAACCAAAGAACGCGCGCTGTGTAACAAAATGGTGAAGTACGGGCTCTACATCTTCCTGTGATACTGCGCCAACAATTCGCTTACGTGCGTACTTACATCGTCACATTTCAGGGCCGAGAAAAAGCTTGAAGAGTAGGCGTGCGACGTCTTCCTCAATGGCACCACGTACTCGCGCGAAGAGTCTGGATTTGGTCCAACTACACTGTCAAATGTCATGCAGTATATCACTCTACACTACCTTCCTCCTTATGTCGCTGTTTGGGTGAAGAAATGGCCAGAAAGCGTGACAATTTAGTGCACAAAATCTTCGTGTGCGCAGCCATTTTTAAACTCGGACATTCAGGGTATGGCGCGAACTTTAAACTTGAGCACTATAGGGTTAAGGTGTGACAGAAGGTATATATACTGACAACAGTAATCTATGGATTAACGCACATTTCCTTGTGCAATAGTAAAATGGCTCAAGATCCAGTGAAGCTCAAGAGAATAAACTTTAGGCTAAAACGTGTCTTTACTACACAACCAGCAAAGTAGTCTGTAGGGTATTAGCCTAGGCCTATGTACAACTACATGCTTGTTCTTGTGATTGCAATATGGCCAAGTGTCATGTAAGTATGGAGATGCATGTATTCTATGGTGCGTGTTTCTGTAGGCAATTGTTTCTGCATATCCTATACATAACCATACAATGGTAGATGCTCATAATCTCTCCTGAGCATAACCATTCATCACATAAACACCTGTGCCCATAATAAATGATATAAAATACTCGGTTTGACTTATGTACAATTGACATAATTGTGCAACTTTTACCTCACATCTGGTCCACCAGTCATGGCAATAAGCGATTCGTGGAAAGTAGAGTTAAATGGTACTCCAATACAGGAACCAGCAGCTCTGGTGATACCCACAAACTCAGGCTTTTGTGAGCATGGCTGATTGGAGGTAAACACCAAAACCATAAACTGGACAGGCACACTGCTGAGAGGCATGACATCGGTGGGGGAGGCATAGTCTTCTATCTGTAGGGCAACTGCATACCACCCAATGCGGCCAACTGCCTCATACTGGAGCTGGCAGATTCTCTGCAAGGAAAGAATAGTAACAGTTACTGTTACTTATTACTATTCTCATAACTCATGCTTAATTTAATCAGATACCGCTACAGTGTTGATGTGAAGAATTTAATGTCCAATTAAATATACCTCATTAAGAACTGCACCAGGGAAACCAGCACACACACCAGCACATTCCCCATTGGATCCACTTGCCCACCTGCATCGCACTTCATCACCATCAATGTCATCAACTAATAGAAGAATATATAAATCAGCAGAATAAATATTAAGCATAAACTAAGTCTATATATGAAATCATGGGCATTGGTACCTGGAATATCAATAGTGTGGTTGCATCCACGCTGCAGCCTCAGAATAGGAGAAATAGCTGTTACGGGAGATGTGTTTATCCTCCCTGTATCGGTACGAACTGTAAAGTTTCCTTTAACTCGTACTTCCCAGCTGCCACCTCCACTTACCAAAGGTATCCAGCAGCACCCGCTATACCTGTGAATGAATTATACACAGTGTAAGTGATGAGGTGGGACCTGACAGTAGACCATATAAACATATTGCGTGGAAATGAGTTGAGAAAGTGTATTTGTGAGAATCTGCATCTGTCCAGACTGAGATTAATCCATTGCAACTGTACTGTTAAGCATTGAACAAATTTCAAAAGATCTGATTCCCTGTATGCATGTACACATGCAACAATACACTAAGCTCCTAGAAGCTACTTTCTCTTAAATTCTATATACACGATAAATGTTCATTTGCATTAACTGGAATTCTCTACAGTTATTATAGTCTAAGGCATAAATTAAGCAATGATTCACAGGAAGTACATGTATATAGTCTGCATGTGGCAGTCAGAAAACAAAGATATTGGCAGCCTACTGGGCATTATTAGAGCACCAGTGTACCAGAAGAGTAAGTGTATTGAAAGCTATAGTGCAGATACTTACGAAGCTTCAAAATAGTCCACTTCACTCATGTCATAATTATATGTTCGCTGTCCACTTGACCAGTCTTCAGTTTCACTAAAATCAGTGCACTGGAACTGCATGCTTCCCACTCTCCCTCTGCATCCGATCTGACAGTTCAAACTGCCAGCCTCTCCAATCAGTCGTCCTGAAGTAATAGTACTTGCATCACAGAAAGCAGTACCCCGTCTCCAGGCAATTCGGTGAGTGATGGTGATCTAGATTGGGATAATATCTCTCATTCACATTGAACTATTCCTTGCACATATGGCAAAATTATGATTGCAAAGAACATTCGTGCAGTGAGTTGTCTACACGCATGTTCAAAAACATATTGATGGTAGAACACTCAAAAGGCATAGGCATAAACAAAGTTAACAATGTAATATACCCCGTGCCATGGCAACCACAGAACTATATCGCGTAAACTAGCCAGCCAGGATATAACAGGAGCTCGAGCTAAGAAGCATATATATGCATAGGGGCGCTTAAGCTATATTTATAGTACGCTAAGGCGGCCAATATGCTTTATATTTCACGAGGCACAAGGGCGCAAATACTATAATTGGCTTATTGCTTTCAAAAGTTGAGAAGAACATAGCCGATTTGCCGAACCCAAGAACGTTTCATTGCCAAGCACATAGGAGATCAGAAGGAATGTGCAAGAACTCAAGGATTCTATTGTAGAAGCGCTGCTCTTGTTGCCGCCGCAGCCAGAGGAACTAGTATAAACTATGTAGCTACTTCGACTGCAATGATCAATGAAGCCTACGCTAAGGACGTTTCAGAGCAGTAATTCCAACGTCTTGGGTCACTGAAGATATTCCACAATGGGATACAGGTTCGCAGTAAGTAGTTACATACACCAAACTTTGCCAAGTTTGGATTACTTGTGGAAAACATCATCTGAATTCGCTGTAGCTGCGAATGGAGATGAGGCAGCCACTATAAGTGTTGTAGAGAATGTCCCGCTTGCACGGAAAGGCTTTAGATTGTTGCAGTACTGTGCAGCAGTGGAGACATGTTGTATTCGGTAGAGAAATGGCCACTTCTCAGCATTTCTTGCTTAATGATTTTACATCCACCATTCCTTTCTTGCATGAACATAACATGCGCACAAGCAAATCATGTTCAATCATGGCATGTCATGTAGACTCTGCCATGACATGACTGGTGACATGTGCACATGCTGCAAGAATGTGATGCATGCAATGTGGACAGCAGCTGCTCAATGCAAAGGTGTGAGTAAACAACAATTATTAAATAAAGTAAACTTTGGGCATGAAATGATTGGCTAAAAATAAGAGCCCATAGCTCCTGGTAAATTTTTAACCCAGCTTGCTGGGGTATATATGATATATACCCCAGTCTTTTCTTTTGATGTTTTTGGCGTTGCCACGGCAACCAACATTAAGTAATATATATAGTGCGGTAGGTTGGTCCATAGCCGATATATACGACCGAGGCGCTTACATATTTACCAAGGCGCAAAGCGCTGAGGTAAATATGAGCGCCGAGGTCGTATATAGAGGCTATGGACCGACCTACCGTATCATATATAATATATTTTATGGTGAGTGCGCAACAGGAACGAACATTCCGCAGCAATATCGAAATCAGACCTCTCCCAATACGACGCCATTTGCATCCGATAAGCGCCTGCCTTACGTCACTGCTCCTTCTGAGAACGGGCTACGGCACCATTACATTCAGTATACGCCTCCGTGACGTCACAACAGGCTTCAGGGCTGACCAATGAGAATACTGCGCACCTTTTTGGCAGCACGCTGACCAATTAGATGACAGGGAACCGAATTCAAAATAATGCACAGTCAGCAGTTTCGGTTGTGGCTGTAACAGGGTGCTGCACGGAGGGTCTTGAAAACGCTTCTCTTATGGAGGAAGACCGTCTTCAATGTGGAATCAGAACTAGAAGGGGCAATTTTAATCACATGTGAAAGCTTTCAACGATATCCGGATGGACTCGTCATCGTCATCTGAAGATGTCGCTCAATGGACCGTGTCTGCGTGTCTTCCACGCCATAGTTTCGCGCAACAGAGCCGGACACAGTGCTCGGTTCCTAGAACACGTCCCTTTACGTATGTATTTTGGTATCTTTTCCACTGACTTCCTTTCGTGCAACAATTTTTACGTCGTGGTTCTTTCTTGGAGCGTCAAGATCCTCCGCAGCACTGTTGTCACGGCCACAGTGAAATGGCAAGACTGCTTCGCCTGACATTGTTTAGGACACTCCACCGTCTTCTTCAAATCAGACCTGTTGCGCAATCAGAGGTCTGATATCGTGATATCAGATCTCTTTCAGGTCTATTATCACATATATAGGACCACATGCCAATGCTTAACTCCCTATAGTTGCGCAATCACCATACCATATATGCTACTTAAAGTGGGCTAGGAGTGCTTTACGTGATTTATGGCTCGAGGTGTGGGGGTCGAGTTCCTGATAAAGCACGAGCCGAAGCCGAGTGCTTTATCACGCAATGAGACCCCCACACCGAGTGCCATAAATCGCGTAAAGCACTCCTAGCCCACTTTAAATGATATAGAGTGACTTGCGTGGGCGGACGGTTGGCCTTCAGTCTTCCATTTTTCGATTGCGTCATCTGCAACCCCATATTTGGCTGATTGCATTGCGTCATCTTTAATCCGATTGGTTGACTCTATTCAAACTTACCTCGCATTCTGGTCAGAAGGAAAGTAGAGTTAAGCGAGTAGCTGTAGCAGTAATGGGCGAAAACGGTCATTCGCTGGCAAGAAGACTCTCAATACGCCTTAATGGAACAAGTCTGAGCTGCGCTATGTTCTTTTTAACATCGCAGAAGAACAACTATTTGCTGCCGTTGTTACTATCTGTTTGGCCATAGATACTCGACCCTATGGTTTGGCTAGCTAGCTAGTGCGCAAATGCCCGCTCGGACTGCCAGTTCAAGAGCCGCATAAAGGATTAGCGAAGCGCCCATCCTCTGCCATTAGAGCACTCGTTGCCGCCTTTCAGAAGCGAAGGATGGGTAGCAGGCTAGGCTTTAACTTACGGAGCGACGAGGTCACACTTCGGCAGAAATGAAAAGTAACTTTTGTAATTCGCGATCTCAGTCAGACCACACTGGACAGAATCCACCCTTAAAAGCGTAAGGAGGAAGTTTGAGTGCTTGTGTTTCTTGCTAGAGTTCTTTACGGTAGCTAGTGTTCTTTAACTTCCATAAAGAACAGCCATAAAGCACGCTGCAAGATTGCGCAATATAAAGTACTCAAAATTCCTTTGATCCGCACACGCAAGTCACTCTATATCCTGTTATGTCCTAGTCTGGCCCGCTAGACCGTCCCGTAAGCGCCCGGTAGGCGCGGAAGGGAAGGGACGGTCTAGCGGCACTCTAGATTAGTTCACACCTCGAGGACCAATCAGATTCGACTGTGCCGAATTGCACACACCAATATTCATAGCTTCTTTTGACCACAGGAACGCATTATCTCTTTGAAGTCTACTCAGCTGCGCTCTCTCTAGATCGGTTCCGTTAGCAATGAAGAACGCAAGATTTTGCCGCATTTGTCTCCGCTCGCTCGACGAGAACTGCTACCTTCTTTGCAAGATCACCAATGAAGGACTCACCGCTGTAGGTCATGCTCTTTTTCTCCTTACCAAGATCGACAGCAGAAATGAAGTCCGAGAAGATGCACCTACGCGGCTTTGCAAGAGTTGCTACGATGCTGTCCTTCGAGTCAAGAAGAACGATGATGATGTGGCAGCGAAAACGAAGTCATTGAAAGAAAGACTAGCAAAGTCGAGGTCGTTTTTCTTCGGGACAAAGTCTCAGCCAGAGTCGTCCGGCCCCATGCCTTCGAGAATACCCACCCCTACCAGGTCACCTTCTTGCAAACGTATTCTAACGGAGCGAAGTCAGAGAACGTCCGCAAGAAAGTTGACATGGCACGTGGCCTCCGGTCCTCTTCGCCGTAAATCGCTAATTCGCGTCTCCATCAGCGCAATCAACGGCGATATTGCCAACACGGCTGAAGGAGAAGCGTGTTGCTTGAAGGCGTCGCAAAGATGAGGCAGCAACTCGAAGACGACCGATTTGCTATGTCCCGTTGAAAGGCTCACGAGAGTGTCCCTTTCGGCTAATACAGATTTGAGGGCTTCTTTCTGGTGACTGCTTAGGAGTAAACCCGACTTTCCAATAGTTTGGAGAGAATCCATGAGGTGTGAGTCAAACAATTTCGATCGATCCATTTTCCCTTCTGCAAGACGAATTTTTCGTTCGCGATCCTGAGACACAGGAGTCAGATATGAGACAGAGTGCGTTCCTGCGGTCGAACCAACCTATGAATATTGGTTTGGTCTTCGAGGTGTGAACTAATCTAGAGTGCCGCTAGACCGTCCCTTCCCTTCCGCGCCTGTAGGCGTTTATGTGGGACGGTCTAGCAAGCCAGACTAGTTATGTCCCTGCCCAGATATGGAAGGTGTGAAAGATAACGAATTCTTATTGATAACAACGAAGGTGTGAAATCACACCAAAGAACAAACGCACAAATGCAGCAACTTGCAGTCAGCTTCAACTTTGTGTGTCTTTGGGAGAGTCCGCTAAACACTGGAAAGGAGAATACCTCCCTCCACCACGCTGCAACCAATACACACAAGCCAGCGACGTAAAGCGCTTCGTAGCCGAGCTAGATAAACCATGTATGCGACCTGCACAGTGCACAAATGAGAAACAGCAAGCTCGTGCACTAAGTCGTAGGCAAGGGCACTCAAACTCACTGCAGCAATGGGTAAGCACTGTTTCAAGTAGAGCAGAAAGTCGAGCAGCGAGCGCAAAGAACCATCGAAGGCCGAGAACATCGCAGAAGCCTCAATCACTTCACTGGCTCCTTAGAGTGTTGCTCCAGTGGCTTAACTTCAGGAAAAAACTTCACAGCACTTGTAAATTTAACACAACTAGGCAGCCACTCTTGAGAGTTGCCGTCCTGGAAGAAGAGCCTAGACGCGCTAGACGGGAGTATATGGATTTAGGCGCACGAGGCCTCGTGCGTTTTAAATCCATAATATATTATACACATCAGCGCTGGGGTATAACTAATACATATATAAAGGAACAGACAATTGCTTACCGTTCCGTTGAAAGCTGCTGGGTCAACTGGGCTCCACTGAATAATGGCACCCCTGAAGTGTGAGCCACCCACTTTTACAATGCAGCTGCTGGCAAGCAGCAACACCGCAAGTACCAGAATGGCACTCGTTGGGTCTCTCATCTTTGTTGCCTACTAAACTGCTGCAGGGTCATGCTAATGCAGAGCAGAGCAACAGCAGCAGCTGCAGTCCTGATGGGGGCTTTATATAGCCTCCCACAAGGCTGCAAATCAATCAGTGCTCATATAGGTCATGTCATTGGTCACACTTTACCCAAGTAATTGAATTATCAGAGTCCGACAAGGATTATATATGCTAGTTGATTATCTGCCAGTATGCAACATGCGCAGAACTATGCTCTTTGCATAACACTGAACAAGCCACACCTATCCCTCCATCTGTGAGGCAAAAGATTTGCATTGAAAGCACCGCATACTAATAGGCACAAGTCTTGGTTTGAATACACAAATGCAGATTCTGCTTTTCATAAGACTACTCATGCAGTGTTCATATCCATCTTGGCAAACAAATTGAATGAATATTGACTGAATATTGACTTATCGACAATGTTTTCTGACCGGTTTATAATTTCCATTGACGAGAATTAAATTCTATTATTCTCTGTCCCAGCCACATTACATGTCCTCCCTCCCCTCATGTTTTTGTTCTTGTTTTATGGTAATTTATCAGGATCGGCATGAAAACCTGCAGCTTTGAAGATGCAGCACCTCCTGTTGTAAATGAAATTATGATGGCGATGAAGCACCAGAATGGCACTCATTGGGTCTCTCATCTTTGTTACCCACTAACCAGCTGCAGGGTTATGCTATATACAGAGCAGAGCAACAGCAGCAGCTGCAGTCCTGATGAGTGTGCTTCATAGCCTCCCAATAGGCTGCAAGTCAATCAGTGCTCACATAGGCCATGGCATTGGTCATGACCATGGTCATTATGACCACCTGGACCCAATCATTTGAAGGTCAAGTAAACTTTACCCAAGTAAGTGAATCATTAGAGTCCCACTAGGACAATGCTAATTGATTTAGTGTAACATGCATGCATAATGTGTACTGTAACATGCATGCATAATTAAGTATGTAGCCATAGCAAACTAACTGTTACATTAGAATTAGCAAATGAATTGTCTCTCTGCTTGGGAGCCTACATTATGTCTAGCGTGTGTACATACACTGGAGTACAGTTTAAACAGGGGGCAACATGATAATCAGGTTAGCAAACGCATTGGGACTAGGTGGTCATTGGGAAGGCTATGAATATGTGCCATGACCAATACTAATTAAATTAATTGATTATATTGCGCTAATTGGTCAGGCACTCACAAGTAATTACATTAGTAGACCTTTAAAATCAGCAAGGGAGTTCTGACCAAGGAGCATGAACACAGAGAGTACTGACTTAGTCTAGCTGCTAGCTCCTACTTTGTCATTGCACGCGGGGACGGAAGAAAAGTAGGGTCTAGCATATGTGTAAATTCTACACCTCTCGCTGACCAATGAGATCGGTGCTGCTTCAGTTCACAGCAACAATTATCAAGACACGGGCGCTTGTTGTGTCAAAGTAGAGACAGGGCAACATTTGTATCCGAGATAATAATATGTTCGCTACTGGCTGTGGAACCTGCGATCCTTGAGGAAAGCCTATGCGACGACGTTTTCTGCCATCTGGTTGTCATTTCTCTCTTGCCACTGAGTATTATTCGCCGAAGTTGTTCGTATTCTGGGTTTCGGGGTGTTGGAGTGAGTCCATAAAGAGCGACAAGACGGAAATAGGCACTTTAGCCCAGTGACAGAGCTGCGCGTCGGATAGAGAGTTACAGTGTAGTGGAACGCGGCTCCAACGAGCTACAACTCCGACTATTCGCTCGTTGAGGACGCGTCCCAGTATATTGTGATTCTTTGGCAGACGAGCAGCTCTCTCACTTACTGTAGCGATTCCAAACCGATTCCCATTCCAAATTCCTCGCGTACCTTTGAACAACATGGCGCGTATATGAACAAAATGGCACCCTCTGCCGTGTTCACGCGAAGCGATTTCCACAGACGAGAAGCAACCTTCGTGATTTTTTTTAAGGTTCCCAAGTGTAAAAGATAAATGAAGGCTTCTAAAACTGGTTGAAGCTAGTTTGTAACGTTTACCTTGTAGTTTGTGTCGCCGATTAAAAGGGAAAACTGCATTTTTCTTAGTAGCTGGAGCTGCAACACACTAGCTTCATTCATATATTATTTGCCCAACTCCTGAGGAGTAGATATGATGTACTTGTTCGGCCATCTAGCTCATTTCTGCTTGTGGAAATGAGTTTAAAGCTATGGTACTGGTCCTACATTTAGGCTTTGGCGGTCCCAAACCGATTCCTATTCGTTCCATTCACCGCACCAACTGCCTTAATTAGCAGAGTTGTAAAAGATCTTGCAATTGTTAACTTGCAATAACAGCTTACTTTACATGGTTTAAAAGAGTTGTAAGTTAACAAACTTGCTTAACACTGTTAATCCAAGTAATGAATGTATAATCATATTCATATCAATATTGATATTCATGGTGACATATACAAACTCACGATACAAATGTACTGTAGGTTTCAGGCTAGGAACATAATTACTGTTTTGAAAATCACTTCAGCGTGGAGCAAGATGAAGGACTGCCCATTGCTCCTATCTTGGCTTGCATGCTGCAAGATAAATAAAACAATTTGCTTTGCACATACTCCCAGGCATTAATCAAACAGCAGACATTCAGCTGCCTGTATGCATCCTGTGCATGCATGCATGTAGACTTCAGGAAGGTGTACATGTGTGCTTTTGCGTGTACATGCACACACAAATCATATACATTGCTGACTTCTGCATGCTACAGAATGAGTAGAAGAACTAGTAACAGAATGCAAAATTAAAGTAGAATGCAGCACTGCAGTCAGTACACACATGCAAGCTCATAATTTTAAGCTACTCTACTGCTGTATGTACGTACATTTGTGTGCATATAGTTGAATGAGAATATACTGTGAGGTATATGCACATTTGTATGTTGTTAGTACTGTTCTAGCTATGGTGTATGTGAGGCATGCAAGCCATTTACAGGCATGAGAACGGAATGGAGGGCATTTTGTGTACAGTAAGCTGATAGTGAGTAGTTCAGAGCGTTCACCGTGGCCGCTTCGGGTCCTGCTCGCCGTATAATCCAAAGCTCTAAAGTGGCTTTGATGACGTCACACATTCCGCACATTCCATGGCGACCCAGGAACAGGTCAAGTCTGACCAGACCCTATTTCTCCGTTTTTTGCGCAATAAGGGAAATAGGGGCTGGCGCGCGAGACTAGGTATAGTCCCAACACCCTGGCCAAGTTTGAAAACCGCAGTTCTTTCCTGCGCTTCAAACCAGGAAGAATAGTTATGCCGTCACTATGTTTATGGATATACTAACAGAAGGGTTACAGGCTGTTTTCTCATAATTGCACTAGGTTGTACTTTGAGCAAGCGTATCCTGGGAACATGAGCAGCTATTGAAGCGCAACAAAGTGCAGAGAACTTACAGGGATTAGTCTAGCCAAGTCTTTTACTGTACCTATGTGATATGAGGCAGGTCATGAGCAATAGATGATAACAAAGGAGGCACGTGACTTCATGATGGGTTTCAAGTATGTATTGTATCACAATATATATTTGCATTAATTTGCTGATACTTTGCATTAAACTGAAAGGAAGCCAGATCTTGAACAAGTAATAGCACAGAAAGATTAATATATGCATACAGTTATGCATCAGAATGGCAAATACACAGCATAGCATTTCAATAGACACTAACACTAACACATTCCAAGAAACAGCCATAACATTAAGATACCGAAAGAGGTGAAGACAATTCATACATGCATATATAATGGCTACATCTGTGTTTCCTCAACCAATATATCACCATAAATGTGTAAAAGTACAATACAAGAGCACACTCGGAATCTCTACAACATCTGAACCAAATGAGTCACTATTTAGTAACTCTTGTTCTGTTGCTAACCTTACTATATAGAAACTAGCTATTGTAAGCTATAGGTAAATACAAGCATCTAGAGCGAACACTATTTACACACCAGTTATGACAGCATGTATGCAAGCATAGCTGCCAAAACAGAACTAAAGACGCTCGCTACAGCAGTGGCAACTCCGGATCCGCATGCACCCACAACTTCCCCGATGGCAGCAAGCAAGTCATCGTCAGAAAGGATTCCCATGTGAGTAGCAGCAAATGAACGGGATTCAAAGGGAGCACTCTGCTCTGTTTCCATTTCCCATGGTACGTGAGATGGGTGCAGCATCTGGAAAATTGGCTACAGCATAAGTGAAGCCTACTGGAGTGCTACCGGCTCCACGCAAGCCATAGTAACAGCAAGTGGGAACATTTGGTGCCCTCCAACCATCCACCAGAGGTGCAACACTGTTGTACATTGCATACCCATCTGGGTAACCAATGCGCTGAAACAGAGTTTCAAAGTCATTAGCAGTGTACTGATCTGATCCAACTTGCACAAAAACAGTGTCATTGCCAAATGCTAGAGCACTTGGAAGCAGCCAAAACACACTTTGAAATGAGCGGAGAGTATCCCGTACACGAACCCACAAGTCGGAGAAGAAGAAGAAGAAATTCAACCCCATCTGAAACCCCAGAGATTACATTCTCCAGTGCTGCTACCCCACCATACCAAGCAGCTGCTACAGGAATATATGCATGAATGTAGGTATCCTTCCAAATCTGGCTCACAATGTTGTTCAAAAAGTACAAGGACACCGGTCCTCCCATGCTGTGGACTACCAGAGTGACACGAGTCATGTTGTTGGCTGCATACATTTCTTCCACTAATGACCTCAGTTCATTGTAATAACCCTGTTCCTCCAGCATGTCTGCAGAATCCTCCAGCATGTCTGCAGAAAGGAAATGTAAAGGACACAGATCTAGGCTAGCTAGGCTCAACACGTTATGAAACAATCTCCAGTGAAGAGTTCTTGCATCGTGTAACCTGCATGCAGCAACTTTGTTTAGAGCAGCAATCTGACTAAAATTTACGTGGACTAAATCGCATCTTTGGGAAGGTTTCGTGCAAGACTATGATGACTGTATGGCAGATGTGTGGAATAAGCTAGATTAAGAGTGCCAGCCAGTGCCTATAAGCAACAATATGCAGGTCTGTCAATCAGCCTTTATAGCTGTCATGTATTGTAGTATGTGTGTGTGTGTGTGTGTGTGTGTGTGTGTGTGTGTGTGTGTGTGTGTGTGTGTGTGTGTTGTGTGGTGTGTGCGCGTGCGTGTGCCACATGTGTGTGTGTGCGTGTGTGTGTGCATGTGTGGTGTGTGGTGTGTGTGCGTGCGTGCATGCACACGCATTTGTGTGTGCATGTGGATGCGTACATGTAGGTGGGTGTGGGTGTGCATGTGTGTGGGTGGGTGTGTGGATGTACACATATATATAATTACCTGCAGCAAACCTCCAGTCATATGGTGCTGCTCTAATAGACACATCCCTCTGGTAGCCTCTGGCAACAAAGTACTCCACCGTGTCATGAAGGTATGGAATAAGATTGAAAGGGTCCAAGAACTCGGCCTTCCTCACATCACTCCCATTAGCCCCTCCAACGCGGACAGTGACACCGGCATTGGGTGTGTATGTGTTAGTGGTTGCATTATAGTTGAGTCTGTACAGCACAAAATATGTGAAGCAAAGTGGAGACAATTTCTAAGGCTACACATGATTCAGAGCATGCAAATAACATCATTCATAATTAGCAAAATTTAGTGTTGACAGTGTAGATAACATGCGTAAATCTCATTGGTGAAAAAGCCCTGGTTCAAAGTTCTGGTGAGCAGTAATATAGCTGATACAGTTGCATGCCATATGATTTAAGCACAGAATTCTCATCATGCAGTTACGTAGTGTCCCAATCAAACTTGCAGCTAGGCAATAATGACTACTGTATATAATGACATAACTGCAATTCTACATGCATGTGAAATAACTCACTTCAATCCATGATCAAGACAATTAAATACCAGCTTTGCCACGTTCAACCACAGTGACCCAAATTCACCATTTGTGTTGCAGAAGGAAGTTGGTGCATTCTCAACTCTGGCATCCAGCTGTGACGCCGTTATACCATGGACTACAGTAAACAAAACAGTGGCCACACTCTAAGCACATTCATGGTGTTGGGTAGAATACATATTAATGTTTTGTGCTCAGTGTTTAAGACAGATTAAGAAGTTACTCACTTACCAGAATGGGTGAAGGCTGGGACGTGTTCAGAGCAGGTGCAGCAATTCCACTCTGAACAACCACCATGAGAGCGAGTATGGTAAGGCAGAGATTGAAAGGATGTACACCCTTCATTTTAGGGCTTCTCAAAATCAATGCTGTATGTCGGTAGATGCAAAGGTAGAAGTACAAATCATTTATAATGATTATGCACATATATACAATATCCAACATGGTAAAAATGCACTTTAGCATAGGTATATGTTCAATTGTGAAAAATGCTCAAGCTTTTAGCTGCAGTGAACTGGCTGACATATATAAATGTGCCAAACATGAGCCAAGTATTTGGCCTATGTACAAATGTAGAGTACCATATTAGTCCACACAACACCTCAATGATAAGTTATGCCAATATTATAAAAGGTCTAGTAATAGTTAAATGCCGACCAAGAGGTGTCTATGAGATTTAGATCACGAAGCTCGAGGGCTTGTAGCGCCCGAGTGCCGGGTGGTCTAAATCTCGTAGACACCGATTGGTCAGCATTTAAGTAATTTAGATCCCTACTGATTGGCGACAAACCTTGTCCTCTAGGCAACGTACGCCGTCTAGAACGCTGCTTCGTCAGTCGGAATGGCCTCGGGAACGTCTGCTTGCTTCTGCATCGGGAAAAAAGAGTTCGGTGTTGACCGCTGTACCGCCTGTAGAAAGGGAACTTCCCCTATGGGTTCAAGCTCCTCCTCCAAACCGCCTTCTAGCAAAAGGTCGCGTTTCCACCTTGTTACGGAAGCGGAAATGGATGTAATGAAGCAAGGCTACACCCTGCAGAATATGGAGAAGAATACAAGGTGGGCCTTGAATAACTTCCTGTTGTGGAAGCTCAACAGGAATGTCATTTCGCAGGAAGCTGTACTTGATGACATCCTAGACAGCAATGACCCTGTTGTGCTTAGCCACTGTTAAGCTGTTTTGCAGCAGAAACCAGGACCACCAATGGGTCAAAGTATTCACCAAACACCATCTACTCTCTACTGACTGGTATTCAGCGCCACATGAAAAACAAAAATGCAGATGCTCCCACATTTCTTAACAAAGAAGACAATCACTTTAAGGAATTGCATAACTCTCTTGATGTGATCTTCAGGGGACTGCGAGAGAAGAACATAGGAACACCTACATCGCATCATCTGCCGTTTGACAAAGACGAAATTGACCATCTATGGGCAACTGGAGTACTCGTAACGAGCAATCCTGTATCTCTTCTCAATGCCGTGTTTTTCTACATCGGGATGCAGTTTTGTCTAAGAGGAGGCGACGAACATTGCAGATTGACAATCGATCAAATCAAACAAGAAGAGACAGGTTATGTTTACTACGAAAACGGTTCAAAGAACCATAAGGGCACTTTTTCTGGAAGAAGCATAGGCAACAAGGTGGTCAAGTCAGTGACAGTGCCTGAAGCTGGAGAGAGATGTCATGTGCACCTTTTGGATCTCTACATCAGTAAGCTGCCACCAGATGCACACAAGGCTGGGGCTTTCTACTTTTGTCCTTTATCTAAAACACCATCCACATGGCCATGGTACTCTGCAGTACCAATAGGAAAGAATACTTTGTGTGGGATGGTGAAAAGCATGTGCGGAAAGGCAGGCCTCAAGATAAGAACTAACCATTCTCTCCGTACTACAGCTGCCACCGCCTTGTTCAAAGCCAATGTCCCAGAAAAAGTAATTCAAGAGAGAACAGGCCATCGCTCTGTTGACGCTTTGAGACAGTACAAACACTCCACCGAAAGGCAACATAGTGCTGCTTCCACGATCCTTGCTGTCAGCCGCGAAGTTGATTACCAAAAGGCCCTTCTACATCCTTTCGCAAGTGAGAACCCGACAACGGGCAGTTCCGTGGCGCGTATGGCCAGCCTGCCCGTTACATTGAACGTACAGTCAATGAGTGGCTGCACTATTAACGTCACGTATGGTGCTCCGCCGAATACCACGCAGGACGATCCAGTGGCAATACCAGAGTTTTCAGAAAAAGAGATTGAAGAGCTTCTCAGTGACTTTTAAGCTCTGACTCTATTACTATTATTATTATACTATACTCACGCCCATTGTGTATAAATAACCTGTACTATGATGTCATTATAATAGTCACCCGCGCTCTTCCCGCAGCGTACGTGTATGGAATTTATCGTCACGCGCACTCTGCCCGCCACGTACGTGTATGGGATTTAGAATCACGCGCGAAGCAATAGGAAGGCTTCTACGGGTTTTAGAATCATCATTTAGACGCAACTTACCGTGGCAACGAGATCTAAACGTATGCGGACAGCAATGACGTCAATTGCATTTTGGTATGACATATTGCCTTTAAGGTCTTAAACATAGCCACTTTCATTGGGCCTGACTGCGATTACACTTGTTTGAAATTTGAACACAATAAAACCCAATAAAGCATAGACATACATACACAAGGCAACCACAGTCTAATTCTGCTAGTCCACTGCTGAACACCACCCACTGAGACATGCTCAGCATCAATTATCCGGTAGTCAAGATATTTAGTGAGACTGAGAAGGATTGTAGTGAAGTAGGGCCTGTGGCCTGGGTTGAAGTAAGGCCTGTAGCTAGCCTATCAAGAATACTTTTAGCAATTAAGACAGGCAATGGGAGTGGATGTGAATGCACTGCATGGCAATTGCACAGTGGGAAGTTAGGACGGATGGACGGCAAGATTGGGAATCAGGCGCTGGGCTGCAAAATAAACCCACCGAGTGGATAAGCATAGCGTGGTAGTGCTACGTAGCTAGCAATCTAGATGTAGTTACGTACATGTTTGCCAAACCTTCATCGCGTTAGGTAGCTAGCTAGTGGAAGTTTGACTAGGTTGAGTAGAATCCACATATATGGAAGCACAGATAATGCTACGTGCACGATATGAGTGGACTGTGCATCCTAGATTTACACGCAGCTAGCTACGTATGCTGAAGGGTGAGTTGAAGCGAGCGCAGCGACCTTTGGGGGCACTTGCGTAGCTACAGACGCTACAGACCGCTATTCGTCTATTAAAGATACTTTACAAGTACAGGGATAGCAATTTACACGGTTCACAGCCGAGTATGTACGTCGGCACTCACCAACTGTCATGCTTCCGTTGAGACAAAGATGGAAGAGGGAAAGAGGTTTCAGCCTCGATGTTTGGTTAAGAGGGTGTGGCTGTTTGCAAACGCCTGGGGCGTTAACTATAAGGCAAACGGGGGTAATTCCGTAATTGGGGTAATTCCGCAATCCACTTCGCTGGAGCGAAGGGAAAGGGCGAAGAGAGGAAGGTCTCCCAAATTACATCATACACACTGACCTCAGCAGAGCAGTGACTCCCACTCCCTGAGCAGGCTGAAGTGCTCAGTCTCTTACAGACTGTTCCAATAAATGGTATGCTGTGTACTGCATGGTTGGAGTGAACATCATGAGTGTGCATGATCACAGCGGGAAACAACGTATATAGCTATGTATACACGATTTTGGGTGCGATCATCACAATATTTTTGACACTGTATGTATATTGCAATTATACTGCATTCTTACTTGTTACACAGAAAAACAACAACAGCATGCACATCTTACGAACTATGCATGCAACTCCCGGTGGCTCAGTGCTGCTTAAGCAAATGTGTAGCTGTGTGTGTGAACGCTCACTACCCGCTTGAAACAAGTCGACTCCAAATCGGGTTTAATCCCAGTTTGCTCCAGTGTAAATGCGCCTTATATATATTTAAGAACAGTCCATAAGAGACAGAGCACTTCAGCCTGCTCAGGGAGTGGGAGTCACTGCTCTGCTGAGGTCAGCACATGTAATCTAGGAAACCCTTCACTCACTGATAAGACTACTGGCTGTGCGTTTTAGACACTTCAAAGGATGACATTAGGAATTGAAGTAGTGATCGACCTATAATTATTTTGCTGTTGTCCAAAGTGCTGTAAGGTTGTGAGTATGTGTGTGTGTAAGGTATGTGAGTACTACATGTTTATGTTCTGATGAGAGTCACTTAATGTAATGGTAGGAATGCACATGTTTATGGTATACTGCTGTATAATGTTTGTATTTGTGAATACATGCAGTGTGTGAATGTACACATTTGTATTGAGTGTGTATGTTGAAAGGCAAAGGAAGGAGAGCAATTAGAATCCGGCTGTAACAGGCTTGCTGCCACATTACCCATCATTTCAGTTTTAGCATGTCACATATATATTATTACATGGCCTAACACAATTGTCTATGTGCAATGGCTCATAAACAGCTATACTATTTGTACCATGTGTCCCACAACATGTAAAGGCAAGCACTGCTTTTCAATGGCTCAATTTTCCCTGTTATTTGCAGCATCAATTAAATGTTCTGTCCATGAGTGTGTGTGTGTGTGTGTGTGTGTGTGTGTGTGTGTGTGTGTGTGTGTGTGTGTGTGTGTGTGTGTGTGTGTGTGTGTGTGTGTCTTGTGCGCAGCATGTGGTGTGTACCCTTTCACTCAGTACTCTTTCCCTTCAACACCTTTACACTATCCCATCCCCTCGCTCCCCACACCCCAGCCTCCACGCCCAACCACGGGCCCACTTCAGCGCTATTGACTGTATGTTATCTCCTTAGGAGTGTATTTTCAATTATCTGCTGCTGTTCCCCTAGTAACTAGAGATGTCATCAGGTCAGATATAGGAGTTTCACATTTGATTTCACGCCGTCACTGCCTATGTTAATCTAGCTAGATCTCTTTGGATAGAGTTGACATTGGGGATATCATCGCATTGGGGTGGGGGTAGTTCTCGATTGCACCAGACTATATATTTTCACGGGAACATGTGAGGCTGGGTATGAGACTGGTATACTAGCTTCAGCGAAAGTTAAGATATTGTCAGTTAGAGCTGTTAGGCACAGAAGAGGAAGAGAGGTAAAATGTGCATTGTATATGCTTATGTGTGATGAGGGAGGTCATGAGCAATAGATAATAATATAAAGGGGGCGTGACTGTATGATGGGTTTCAACTATGCACAGTTTCACAATATTGTACTTTTGCATTAGCAGACACTTTGCTGTAAACTGAAAGTAAGCTACATCTCAAATAAACAATAGCACATGCAGAGAGATTAGTATATATTATACATACAGTCATGCATCAGAATGGCACATACACAGCATAGCATTTCAATGAACACACTATACCAAAAGAGGTGAGGTCAATTGGACATTTCAGGCATGCCTTAATGGCTACATCAGTCTTAATTGCTTCAAACGATAATTATATCATTATAAATGTGTTCAAGTATGTACAAGAGCACACTCTTGATCTCTACAACACACCTGACCCAAATGGGTCACTACTTAGTAACTCTAGTTCTATTGCTAACCTTACTAGGTAGAAACTAGTTATTGTAAGCTTTAATGCTATAGGCAAAGATACAAGCATCTTGAGCAAACACTATTTAAACACCAGTTATGACAGCATGTATGCAAGCATAGCTGCCAAAACAGAACTAAAGACGCTTGCTACAGCAGTGGCAACTCCGTTTCGGGGTGCACCCACAACTTCCCCAATGGCAGCAAGCACGTCATCATCAGAAATAATGTCTATGTGATTAGCAGCAAATGTACGAGATTCAAAGGGAGCACTCTGCTCTGTTTCCCAGCGCAGGCAGATCTCTGAAATAACTTGACTCACTACTGTGTCACCATTTGCCAAGGTACGTGAGATGGGTGCAGCATCTGGAAAACCGGCTTCAGCATAAGTGAAACCTACTGGAGTGCTATCGGCTCCAAGCAAGCCATAGTAACAGTAAGTGGAAACATTTGGTGCCCTCCAACCATCCATCAGAGATGCAACATTGGTGTACATTGTATACCCTTCAGGGTAACCAATGCGCTGAAACAGAGCTTCATAGTCATTGGCAGTATAATTGACTGATCCAACTTGCACAAAAACAGTGTCATTGCCAAATACTGCTGTACTTGGAAGCAGCCAAAACACACTTTGAAATGAGCGGAGAAGATCCCGTAAACTATTCCACAAGTCGGATCGAATGAGAAATGCATCGCTAGTTACAAACCCAGAGATTACGAACTGCAGTGCTAATACCGAACCATCCCAAGCACCGACTACAGGAATATAGGCATGAATGTAGGTATCCTTCCAAGTCTGGCTCACAATGTTGTTCAAAAAGTACAGGGACACTGGTCCTCCCATGCTGTGGGCTATCAGAGTGACACGAGTCATGCCATTGGCTGCATACATTTCTTCCACTAATGACCTCAGTCCACTGTAATAGCCCTGTTCCTCAAGCATGTCTGCAGAAGGGAAATGTAAAGGACACAGATCTAGGCTAGCTAAGGTCAACACATTATGAACCAATCTACAATCGTGTAACCTGCATGCAGCAACTTTGTTTAGAGCAGCAATCTGCCTAAAATTTACATGGACTACAGTAAGTTGCATGGGACATGCAACTTACTGTAGTCCATGTAAGTTTGCATGTCCCATGCAAGTTTATGTGGACTAAGTTGCATCTTTGGGAAGGCTTCATGCATTTAAGACTATGATGACTGCAAGGAAGATGCGCGCAACTAGCTAGATCAAGAGTGACAGCCAGTGCCTACAGGCATAAGCAACAATATGCAGATCTATCAATCAGCCTTTATAGCTGCAATGTATTGCTGAAATAAATTTCAAAGCTTGGTCAGAAGTCGCAATTCCATGATACTACAGCAAAATGTTGCACAGCCTGGAATACTAGGTTGGTCGGCATGTGTGCGCGTGCGAGCATTTGTGGTGTTAGTGTGGTGTGTGCATGTGTGTATGCGGCCGCATTTGTGTGTGTGTGTGCGTGTGGTGTGCGTGTGTGTGGTCGCATGTGTATGTGTGTGTGTGTGTGCATGGGTGGTGTGTGTGGTGTGTGTGCATGCACAAGCGTTTGTGTGTGCATGCACACACGCTTGTGTGTGCATGCAGATGCGTTTGTGTGTGCATGTGAATGCGTTTGTGTGTGCATGTAGATGCGTGCATGTAGGTGGGTGTGGGTGTGCAGTGTGTGTGTGTGTGTGTGTGTGTGTGTGTGTGTGTGTGTGTGTGTGTGTGTGTGTGTGTGTGTGTGTGTGTGTGTGTACACATATAATTTACCTGCAGCAAACCTCCAGTCATATGGTGCTGCTCTAATAGACACGTCCCTCTGGTAGCCTCTGGCAACAAAGTACTCAACCGTGTCATGAAGGTATGGAAGACGATTTTGAGGGTCCAAAAACTCGACCTTCGTCACATCACTCCCATTAGCCCCTGCAACTCGGACAGTGACACCGGCATTGGGAGTGTATGTGTTAGTAGTTGCATTATAGTTGAGTCTGTGCAGTAGAAAACATGTGAAGCAAAGTGGAGGAAATTTCAAAGGCTACACATGATTCAGAGCATGCAAATAACATCATTCCAAATTAGCAACATTTACTGTTGACAGTGTAGATAACATGCGTAAATCTCATTGGTGAAAAAGTCCTCATTCAAAGCACCAGAGAGCAGTAATACAACTAGTGCAGGTGCATGGCGGAAGATTATAGCATGGCATTCTCATCATGCAGTTACCATATAACCTCAATGCCTCAATCACACTCAATCAAAGATGCAGCTACTGTATATAATGACTACCATACTGACATAACTGCAATTCTACATGAATGTGAAAAAACTCACTTCAATCCATGATCAAGACAATTTAACAGACTTGTCACGCTCAAATTCAACCACAGTGACCGATATTCACCATCTGTGTTGCACCTGGAAATTGGTGCATTCTCAACTCGGGCATCCAGCTGTGACGCCGTTATACCATGGACTACAGTAAACAAAACAGTGGCCACACTCTAAGCACATTCATGGTGTTGGGTAGAATATATGTACTAGTTATAACATGCACAAGGCGAAAGGCGAGATGTCAGTGGCCTCTCGTACTGAATAAAGCGTCGGCGCCGCTTGAGTCGGCACTAGGGCAGATGATTAGAAGTCCTACAAGCAGCGTATGAAGGGAGAACTTTCTTTTTAGAGAGTGTACTAGGATTTAAACGACTGGAGAACTTGGGAGTGGCAAGACCTACCTTCAAGTTGATCCATCAAGTGAACTCGGGAAAGGGAATCTGAGTTTCTCTGTCACTATAGACATTACATGCACAATTACATGTCACTGCCATAAACGTACACGTGCAATGCTGTGCTAAGGCATAAATTTATGCTGATGACCATGCTTCCAAGTGCCAAGCACTCATCATTCTAGAGCCAATGTTCAGGAGAAAGTTTGCAAGGTGATGAATATCAAAGGCATTTTGCTAAAGTAGTAAACAAAACG
Source organism: Ianthella basta (assembly GCA_964019415.1). Classification (NCBI taxonomy): domain Eukaryota; kingdom Metazoa; phylum Porifera; class Demospongiae; order Verongiida; family Ianthellidae; genus Ianthella; species Ianthella basta. The sequence continues at coordinate 9,372,939 of OZ025870.1, read as the reverse complement.
TTTGTTTAAGGCTAGAAAGTGATTGGGTTAGCAAATAAGAGCCCCATTCGACGCAGTGTGTTATGAGGTGTGAAAGCGTAAACAGTGGCGTTATGCGAAATTAGCATACTGCAGCTTGCGGTGATGTATGGCTTCCTCATGTAACAAATTAATGTTTTGTGCTCAGTGTTTAAGACAGATTAAGAAGTTACTCACTTAGCAGAATGGGTGAAGGCTGTGCAGACACTCCACTCTGAACAACCACCATGAGAGCGAGTATGGTAAGGCAGAGGTTGAAAGGATGTACACCCATCATTTTAAGGCTTCTTGAATCAATGCTGTATGTTTGTACATGCAAAGGTAAGAAGTACAAATAATTCATAATGATTATGCACATATATACATACAGTATCCAACATGGTAAAAATGCACTTAAGCCATAGTTACGTTCAATTGTGAAAAACGCTCAAACTTTTAGCTTCAGTGAAATAGTTGACATTTATAAATGTGCCAAAAATGAGCCAAGTATTTGGCGTATGTACAAATGCACAGTACCATATACAATACTCTATTAGTCCACACAACACCTCAATAATAAGGCATGCCAATAAAATTTCAAGATCTACAGACAGCAACAACGCCAATCGCATCTTGGTATGACAGTGTTGCCTTAAGGCCTTCTAACAAAGCCCCTTCCATTGGGCCTGACTGCGATTACGCTTAGAATTCATGTCTACTTTACCTAAACCTTACTACTTAAATACACTGATTTTCCACTGTGCCTTAAACATACACAAAGCTGGCACATCGGTCATTTCATTCATGAACAGCACAGTTAATCAATAGAAAAGTGTCCAGGGACGTCCTTTGGACAAAGGATGAATTGTACAACTTTACAGATAAGCAGCCATCACATGTTTATGCAGCAAATTCCAGTACAGCAATAGGAAGAATGGCTATATTTTTCATATGCCTGCACACTGTACAAGGCTTCAGAGTATGTAGCTACAGTCTATATACCAAACAACAGCTCATACAATATATGTGGGCAAAGGAGGTTCAGTAAAAAGCAAGAGCAATCTTTCAGCATCACTGGAGGCTGCGCTCTAGATCTGCCTGAATGTAAAGTATTCCATTTGCTACAGCACAGCTTCTGCATTAGCTGTAACCATTGGCACCATGACACGGTTTACTAGGGTAGCAAATCATATGTATGCGTGCAGTGGCATTCTAAGTTGAGAGTGGTTTTGAAAAGGCAAACTTACACTAGTTCATACAGTGGCATAGTGCTGTAGGAAGCTGCAGTGTAGCTGTCAAGTGTGCATTAATTTACCAAGTGCAACTTGCTTATGTATGCACTGTACATAGCTGTGCACATGTAGGTGTGGGCTGGTTCATTACGAGTACCACTATGCAAATTGTTTGAAGATTGAACACAATGAAATTCCATTAAAGCATAATATCTTATTATAATAAACGTAACGCACATTTCGTTGTTCGGGATAATCTCCTTCAATTCTGGACGAAACGTCACGAAACTTGGTAGGATTACGAAGAGGGGGACTGTGAGTAACCTCGCCGAGCCGAAATTTGGTTTAAGGTCGTTCCGCCCGAGTTCTTGCCACTTTTACGGTCGCCGCCATATCTAAGAGATAGGGGAAAAGATCGTGTTTGGTTGTGCACGAACTCCTCCTTCAATTTTTCACCAATCTTCGCCAAACTTGGAAGAGCATATCACGGCAATACGGGGGGTGACCTAAGGTGGTTAGTGCCTTCGCCGCTGGACTCCTTTAAACGAAATGGATTAACATAAGTAAATTCTTTACGTACGGAGTTTTACGGAACGAGTCTACGGAATACTCCCAATTAAATGGACGGTTCTGATTGGATAAACCCTCAAATTTCAAACGATATGATGGGAACCCACCCGAAGGGCGGGCATTCGGCTTAATAATAATAATTGATCTTATTTAATGTGGGGAACCTTTAGCCAGAAGGCTACTCTTCCAGTCACCCACAATACATTCATAGTACAAACAACACAGACACACATACAGTAAGATCAGTTTGTTATTTGTTCAGTGGGGCTGTTTGTTATCAGGGGGTGCTGCCACTGAAAACTATTCTGCCATGGTCTGAGCTTGAGCTTGAACCGGAAACATCCCATAATCATGGATCTTGAGTCATACGCTTCAGCTCCAGACCACCAGAACCCCCATAGTGCATATTTTGTATCATGTCATATGTCAAGCTTACCACTTTACTATGTTCAAATTTGTCCCTTTGAGGTATGTGTGTATATGTCATTACCTACAATAGTATCATTTTATTGTGTAGCAATATGTGTAGTTTTGTTATGAACCTTCCGTCTCGTCAACTTGGTCTGTTCATTGGTATGCCAGCTGGACCTGCAGACAGTGTACCTGCACCATAATAGTAATTGTTTATTATTGTGCACCTCATTGATTTGAGATTTGTTGATATTTCAATTGCGGTGTTGTCACATTTTCAACTGCTTTTCTGTTACCATGGATGTCCCATACCATCTGTCACTTGCGGTATTCACATACTCACTGCTATTGCTTTCGGTAAACGTTACAAGAAACAATCACATTCGCAACAAACAACAAACGTATTCGCATTTGCACATACGTGTTTGGTATGTTTGATAGCCCATGCACATACAAGCCCACTGCATTTGTACTTATAATATGCCTGTTGTCCATGCATAATGTAATTCATGCACTGTACTTATTATATGCTATGTAAAACGTTACAGTGAATGTATGTAGCTATGCCCTAAGATTCCAGCAACTGTAACATGGTGCATGAATGGGTACATGTGTATCACGGCAATACGGGGGGTGACCTAAGGTGGTTAGCGTCTTCGCCGCTGGACTCCTTTAGACGAAGTGGATTAACATAAGGAAGTTCTGTACGCATGGAGTTTTACGGAGCGAGTCTACAGAATGCTCCCAATTAAATGGACGGTTTTGATTGGTTAAACGTTCCAATTTTAAACGATATGCTGGGAGCCCACCCGAAGGGCGGGCATTCAGCTAGTTATATAAACAAATATATATTATGTTTATACACAAGGCAACCACAGTCTAATTCTGCTGGTCCACTTCTCTTATAGTCAAGATATATAGTGAAACTAAGAAGGATTGTAGTAAAGTAGGGCCTGTGGCCTGGGTTGAAGTAAGGCCTGTAGCTACCCTTTCAAGAATACTTTTAGCAGTTAAGACAGGCAATGGGAGTGCATGTGAATGCACTGCATGGCAATTACACAGTGGGAAGTTAGGACGGGTGGACGGCAACATTGGGAATCAGGCGCTGGGCGGAATGATAAAACCACCAGACGGATAAGCATAGCGTGGTAGTGCTACGTAGCTAGCAATCTAGAGGTAGTTGTCAGACCTTCATCGCGTTTACCGTTGCTAGTGGAAGTTTGACTAGATTGAGTAGAATCCACATCTATGGAAGCACAGATAATGTTACACGCACCATATGAGTGGACTGTGCATCCTAGATTTACACGCAGCTAGCTACGTATGCTGAAGGGTGAGTAGAAGCCGGCGCAGCGACCTTTGGGGGCACTTGCGTAGCTGCAGCCAGATATTCGTCTTTAAACGATACCTTACAAGTACAGGGATAACAAGTTACATGGTTCACAGCTACTAGCCGAGTATCTATGTCGGTACTCACCAGCTGTCAGGCTTCCGTTGAGACAAAGATGGAGGAGGAAAATGTAACCGTTGTTACGGTAAGAGGTCCGGTTCGGGTTGCAATAGTAGTGATGAATCAAATCGCATGCATTAGAATGTATAGCATGCATACAAAGAACACAAAGGTATAAAAGGTATTGTTTGCCAAAGGCGCCTAAAGCCTATTGACAGTCACGTGATGTGTGTAATACCGGAATAAGTTATAATTATAGTACGCTAAGCCCGCCTATACGCTTTTTATTTCAGGAGGCGCGCGGGCGCGAAGCGCCCGAGGGCGAGTAAAATAAGAAGCATATAGGCCGGCTTAGCGTACTATAATTGGCTTGTTGTTTTTCAAAAGTTAAGAATAACACAGCCGATTCGCTGAACTATCGAACGTTTCGTTGCCAAGCGCGTACGGGATCAGAAGGAATGCGCAAGAACTCGGAAGGAATCTTTTGTAGAAGCGCTGCTCTTGTTGTCGCCGCGGACGAAAGAACTAGTATAAACTACGTAGCTACTTCGACTCCAATGAGGCCTACGCGAAGGACGTTTCAGCGCAGCAACCGTCATTCCGACGTCTTGGGTCTCTGAAGATATTCCACAACAGAATACAGGTTCGCAGTAAGTAGTTACGTATGCCAAACTTTGCCAAGTTTGGATTACTTGCAAAAACATCACTTAATTTCGCTGTACGTAGCTGCAGAATGGAGACGAGGCAGCCACTGTAAGCGTTGTAGAGAATGCCCCGCTTGCACGGAAACGCTTTAGCTTGCTGCAGTACTGTGCAGCAGCAGAAACATGATGCATTCAGTAGAGAAATGGCCACTTCCCGGCATTTCTTGCTTAAAGATTTTACATCCACCATCCCTTTCTTGCATGCAGGAACATAGCATGCACACAAGCAAATCATGCTCAACCATGGGATGTCATGAGCATACACTGCTATGACATGACAAGGTGACAAATGCACATGCTGCAAGAAAGAGATACATGCAATGTGGACAGCAGCTGCTCGATGCAAAAGGTGTGAAAACAAATTTAAAATAAAGTAAACTTTGGACAGGAAGCGGATTGGCTAAAATAAGAGCCCAGAGCTCCCGGTAAATTTATAACCTGGCTAGCTGGGGTATATTCCATATATATCCCAGTCTTTTCCTTTGATGTTTTTGGTGTTGCCATGGCAACCAACAATAAAGTAAAATACAGGAAATTATAAGTGGTAATGGGCAGGAGCATGAGCACACACTACAGTACTCCCCCCCAGTGAACGACAGGGAACGAGACGATGTAGTGAAAAGCTGTGCGAGACGTTGAGTGCCTTGATCCAGCGATGCGCTGTCGTTGAAGTGCGTGATGAGTAAGGTTGCCACTGAAGATGGCAGGAGATGAAGGAACACCCAGCATTGTGACTGCCTGACTGCTTGCCACTGTGAAGCGTGGGCTGAGCTTGTAGCAACTGCAAGTGTCCGGAAATGGCCCGGCCATGGAGCTCCACCCATCAAATCCAAGGCTGGGTGAGTGAGGACTGCAGCTGTGAGAAGCAATGCGACCACGCGACCAGAGGTCCGTCAAGGAGTCAGGATCTGGTGCCAAACAAGACTAGGATGAGAGCTGGTATAAACTGGGTAAGCTGCAGCTGTGATGCGGTGACAGCCTGCTGTGGCGGCGTTGGCAATGAACTTACCCCAGTGAAAGTGGGCCAGCAGGGTCAGAGAGGCCAGAAGCAGTATCCAGTGAAGAGCCGTGAGGGGCCAAGCGGGGTCCTGTAGTCCCGAAAGTGTGCAGCTGTTGCCGTGCCAGGCCAAAGTCCGCAAAGGGCCTTCCAGAGAAAAAACGCGGTCCCTAAAGACGCATTCCAGAAGTGCCGTGGACTGGAAGGGGCTGAGTTGGGGCCAAGAGAGTCGGGAAGCTGCCGAAAGTAGCTGGGCTGAGGCCGAGGGAAGCCGTGATGATGCGAGCTGGGGCCAGGGGTTGAGGCCTGATAAGCCCGGATGAGGCCGTTGTACGCCGGAGTGAGGCCGAAGAAAGCCGGACGTGACCGATGAGGGGCCGGGTTGCGACAGATGAGGGACCGACGGTTGGCCAAATGAGCCAAGGAAGGGCCGGGCGGGCGGTAGAGGAGTGGCAGGCCGATGGGGACCGGTGAGGAGAGGGGAGAGCTAAGAGCCTGCCGATGAGGAGCCGAGAGGCCGATTCATGGGCGGTGGCGGTTGCCACGAGGTGGTAGTCTCGATCTGGTGGAGGGTGGCTGGTTGGCTCGGATGGGAATCCATCGTCGTGCGTGTTCTGTGGCCGAAACGACCAGCGTCAGAGTCACCAATGTAACGATTTTCGCCTCAGATACTTGGACCGATCACACCGAACTTGTGGTGGTACCAACAAAGGCAGATTCGGCTAAAGGGGATGGGTGGGTGGTGGCCACCAGGAGGTTGGGAGACTTGCAGGGTAGCTAGCGTTGCGCACTCTAGCTAGCGTGACACGCAGCACACTGAATTACAACAGCATTTTTCATGCACCCAATGCCATGGGCATTTCAGTTGAACAGCAAATCTGATGTACTGCAATATTGATGTAGGTGGTTTAAAAGGGCAAAATCTCCAGCATGCATGTATATGGCCATGGTACCACAGTGAGTGGCTTGAAAGGGCAAATTTACAGGCATGCAGTAGCATTTCTCAGAAAGGGGGTTGGAAGGGCAAACATACAGTTGCATGCAGTGGCACAGAGCTGCAAGTATTATTTTCAGTAGGAAAGACTGCCTTGTAACTGCCATGTGTGCAATTATACACCAATTTCAATTAATTTTTACTTTTGTATATGCACTGTAAACAACGAGCATGTGCAGTTGTGGGCAAGTTCGTCGTATTCTACACAGATTGTTTGAAAATCCGACAAAGTACAGATGCACACACACAAGGCAACCACAGTCTAATTCTGCTAGTCCATTGCATGCTAAACACCACCCTTCCGAGGCATGTGCTCAGCACAATCCTCTTGTAGTCAATATTATAGTGAAACTGAGGATTGTAGTAACAGAAGTAGGGCCTGTAGCTATATGCAATAATACTTCTAATAAGATGTACACATGAATGCACTGAGTCAGTTTGCATACCAATTGGAGAGTTTGGGCGGGAGGATAGTAGCATGTTTAAACTTTGGACTGGTGGACTGAAAATTTGGCCTCTGGGCACTAGATATAGATGGTAAAGTAAAAGCAATGAATAGCTCTAAGAATAGCGTGGTATATAGGTAGCTTGATGTGGGTCATGTTTGCCAGACCTTCATTGCGTTATATAGCTATAGGCAGCTAGTAGAAGTTTGACTATGTAGATAATGTCAAACCCCATGATACGTACATATATGAAATTAAGTACGAACACTGTTATTATACAAAAACACACAGCCAGTAGTCTTAACAGTGAGTGAAGGGTTTCCCAAATTACATTATAGACACTGACCTCAGCAGAGCAGTGACTCCCACTCCCTGAGCATGCAGGCTGAAGTGCTTAGTCTCTTACAGACTGTTCCTATGAATTTCGGTACGATCATCACAATATTTTTGACACTGTATGTATATTGCAATTATACTGCATTCTTACTTGTTACACAGAAAAAGCGACAACAGCATGCACATCTTACGAACTATGCATGCAACTCCCGGTTGCTCAGTGCTGTTTAAGCAAATGTGTAGCTGTGTGTGTGAACGCTTACTACCCGCTTGAAACAAGTCAACTCTAAATCGGGTTTAAACCCGGTTTGCTCCAGCGTAAATGCGCCTTATATTTAGGAACAGTCTGTAAGAGAGACTGAGCACTTCAGCCTGCTCAGGGAGTGGGAGTCACTGCTCTGCTGAGGTCAGCACCTGTAATCTAGGAAACCCTTCACTCACTGATAAGACTACTGGCTGTGTGTTTTAGACACTTCAAAGCATGACATTAGGAATTCAAGTAGTGATCGACCTAGCTATAATTATTTTACTGTTGTCCAAAGTGCTGTAAGGTTGTGAGTATGTGTGTGTGTGTGTAAGGTATGTGAGTACTACATGTTTGTGTTCTGATGAGAGTCAATTAATATAATGGTAGGAATGCACATGTCTATGGTATACTGCTGTATAATGTTTGCATTTGTGAATACATGCAGTGTGTGAATGTACACATTTGTATTTAGTGTGTGTATTGAAAGGCAAAGGAAGGAGAGCAATTACCTGCACCTGCTTGTAGAATCCGGCTGAAACAGGCTTGCTGCCACATTATCCATCATTTCAGTTTTAGCACGTCATACATGGCGTGTGAGTGGCCCAGCACTGAGATACACAACCAAGAAAGGTGTTGCCCTGACACCAATCAGGATGCCAAGCCTGAGTGAAGACAGCGAAGACTGCCCTGATGCTACTAGGAAGTATCTAGAGTCCTGCAAAAGTGTAGAGCATGTGCGTGTAGATGGGAAGCCAGGACTCTCCATGCACCGAGGATGCTGTCGCTTTTGGACTGCCATTGAGTTGACCCCGGAAGTGGTTGGAACAAGGCCTGATTAGCTGATGGCAATTATTTTGTGTCTTTGTGTGGATTTTGATTGTGTTTTGTTTCCCTGTCCTTGTTTGATTTCTTGTTCTTGTACTGTTTGCTGGGTGCCTTGGAAAGTAGCCCTTGGCTAAAGGTTTTCCCAGATTAAATAAGATTCCCATATCCCATATCCCATATCCCACATATATATTATTACATGTAACACAATTGTCCATGTGGAATGGCTCATAAACAGCTATACTATTTGTACCATGTGTCCCACAACATGTAAAGGCAAACACTGCATTTCAATGGCTCGATCCATTTGAATTTTCCCCGTTATTTATAGCATCAATTAATAAAGAATGTTCTGTCCACGAGTGTGTGAGTGTGTGTGCGTGTGTCTTGGTATGCAGCATGTGGTGTGTATCCTCTCACTCAGCACTCTTTCCCTTCCCTTCAATACCTTCGTAATATCCCATCCCCTCGCTCCCCACACCCCAGCCTCCACGCCCAACCACGGGCCTACTTCAGCCCTATTGACTGTGTGTTATCTCTTTAGGAATGTAATTTCAATTATCTGCTGCTGTTCCCATAGTCACTAGAGATGTCATCAGGTCAGATATAGGAGTTTCACATTTGATTTCACGCCGTCACTGCCTAAGTTAATCTAGCTAGATCTCTTCGGATAGAGGTGACATTGGGAATATCATAGCATTAGGTTGGGGGTAGTTCTCGATCGCACCACACTATTTTCATGGGTACATGTGAGGCTGGGTATGAGACTACTATACTAGCTTCAGTGAAAGTTTAGATATTGTCAGTTTGAGCTGAAAAGTACAGAAGAGGAAGAGAGGTAAAGTATGCATTGTATAATATGCTTATGTGTGATGAGGCAGGTCATGAGCAATAGATAATAACAAAAGGGGGTCATGACTTTATGATGGGTTTCAAGTGTGTATTGTATCACAATATATTTTTCATTAGCAGACACTTTGCTGTAAACTTAAAGGAAGCTAGATCTCAAATAAACAATAGCACGAGCAGAGAGATTAGTATATGTATACGGTCATGCATCAGAATGGCACATACACAGCATATAGCATTTCAAGGAACACGCTATACCAAAAGAGGTGAGGTCAATTGGACATTTCGCGCATGCTTTAATGGCTACATCAGTCTTGCTTCAAACGATAATTATATCATTATAAATGTGTTCAAGTACGTACAAGAGCACACTCTGGATCTCTACAACACACCTGACCCAAATGGGTCACTATTTAGCAACTCTAGTACTATTGCTAACCTTGCTAGATAGAAACTAGCCATTGTAAGCCTTAATTCTACAGGAAAATATACAAGCATCTAGAGCGAACACTATTTACACACCAGTTATGACAGCATGTATGCAAGCATAGCTGCCAAAACAGAACTAAAGACGCTTGCTACAGCAGTGGCAACTCCGTTTCGGGGTGCACCCACAACTTCCCCAATGGCAGCAAGCAAGTCGTCGTCAGAAAGAATTCCCACGTGAGTAGCAGCAAATGAACGGGATTCAAAGGGAGCACTCTGCTCTGTTTCCCAGCGCAGGCAGATCTCTGAAATTTCTTGATTGACTGTCCCGTCACCATTTCCCATGGTACGCGAGATGGGTGCAGCATCTGGAAAATTGGCTACAGCATAAGTGAAGCCTACTGGAGTGCTACTGGCTCCACGCAAGCCATAGTAACAGCAAGTGGGAACATTTGGTGCCCTCCAACCATCCACCAGAGGTGCAACTCTGGTGTACATTGCGTAACCATCTGGGTAACCAATGCGCTGAAACAGAGTTTCAAAGTCATTGGCAGTGTATTGAACTGATCCAACTTGCACAAAAACAGTGTCATTGCCAAACGCTAGAGCACTTGGAAGTAGCCAAAACACACTTTGAAATGAGCGGAGAGTATCCCGTACACGTTCCCACAAGTCGGATTGAATGAGAAATTCAACCCCATCTGAAACCCCAGAGATTACATTCTCCAGTGCTGCTACCCCACCATCCCAAGCAGCTGCTACAGGAATATAGGCATGAATGTAGGTATCCTTCCAAGTCTGGCTCACAATGTTGTTCAAAAAGTACAAGGACACCGGTCCTCCCATGCTGTGGGCTACCAGAGTGACACGAGTCATGTTGTTGGCTGCATACATTTCTTCCACTAATGACCTCAGTTCATTGTAATAGCCCTGTTCCTCAAGCATGTCTGCAGAAAGGAAATGTAAAGGACACAGATCTTAGCTAGGGTCACCACATTATGAGACAATCTCCAGTGAAGAGTTCTTGCATTGTGTAACCTGCATACAGCAACATTGTTTATAGCAGCAATCTGCCTTAAATTTACGTGGACTGAGTCGCATCTTTGGGAAGGCTTCATGCAAGACTATGATGACTGCATGGCAGATGTGTGCAACAAGCTAGATTAAGAGTGCCAGCCAGTGCCTATAAGCAACAATATGCAGGTCTATCAATCAGCCTTTATAGCTGCAATGTATTGCTGAAATAAATTTCATAACTTGGCCAGAAGTCGCAATGATACTACAGCAAAATGTTGCACAGCCTGGAATACTAGGTAGGTCTGCATGTGTGTGTGTGCAAGCGTTTGTGGTGTTTGTGTGGTGTGCGCATGTGTGTGTGCAGCCGCATTTGTGTGGGTGTGGGTGTGTGGGTGCATATGTGTGTGGTGTGTGTGGTGTGTGTGCGTGCATGCGCACGCATTTGTGTGTGCATGTGGATGCGTACATGTAGGTGTGTGTGTGTGTGCATGTGTGTGTGTGTGTGTGTGTGTGTGTGTGTGTGTGTGTGTGTGTGTGTGTGTGTGTGTGTGTGTGTGTGTGTGTGTGTGTGTGTGTGTGTGTGTGTGTGTGTGTGTGTGTGTGTGTGTGTGTGTACACATATATATATTTACCTGCAGCAAACCTCCAGTCATATGGTGCTGCTCTAATAGATACATCCCTCTGGTAACCTCTGGCAACAAAGTAATCCACCATATCATGAAAGTATGGAATAAGATTGACAGGGTCCAAAAACTCGGCCTTCCTCACATCACTCCCATTAGCCCCTCCAACGCGGACAGTGACACCGGCATTGGGAGTGTATGTGTTAGTGGTTGCATTATAGTTGAGTCTGTACAGCACAAATATGTGAAGCAAAGTGGAGAAAATTTCAAAGGCTACACATGATTCAGAGCATGCAAATAACATCATTCCAAATTAGCAACATTTACTGTTGACAGTGTAGATAACATGCATAAATCTCAGTGGTGAAAAAGTCCTCATTCAAAGCACCAGAGAGCAGTAATACAACTAGTGCAGGTGCATGGCGGAAGATCATAGCATGGCATTCTCATCATGCAGTTACCATATAACTGCATGCCTCAATCACACTCAATCAAAGATGCAGCTACTGTATATAATGACTACCATACTGACATAACTGCAATTCTACATGAATGTGAAATAACTCACTTCAATCCATGATCAAGACAATTAAACAACAGCCTTGCCGGGTTCAACCACAGCGACCCATATTCACCATTTGTGTTGCAGAAGGAAGTTGGTGCATTCTCAACTCTGGCATCCAGCTGTGAACCCGTTATACCATGGACTACAGTAAACAAAATAGAGGTCACATTCTAAGCAGATTCATGGTACAGGGTAGATATTAATGTTTTGTGCTCAGTGTTTAAGTAATAGCTAAATGCTGACCAAGAGGTGCCTCTGAGATTTAGAGCACGAGGCTCGAGGGCGCAAAACGCTGCGAGTGCTGAGTGGTCTAAACCTTCAGAGACACCTCTTGGTCAGCATTTAAGTGTTATAGATCCCAACGATTGGGCAAGAGTGGCAACAAATCAGTTTAACTACTCGTACTTGCGTCATCACGCATCTTCCTGAAGTAGTTAACAATTTCTGACAAGAGCCGAGAAAACGTCGTTTGATTATTGGGTTTGTCATCTCGCAGCAGACATTTTCAAAGGTCGGCAGTGGATGTGGTGCGTAAGCTTACTCACTGCCAGTCCCGTCAGCCACAGCGTTCCCAGAGCGGTGTCCCAAGCCTGTTCCCAGCTCGTAACCAGTTCCTTTCTCGGCTCTGGTTCGTAGCCCACTGCCAGATTGTTACTTTACCCTGTTTGTCGACGAAACAAGTAAGCCGAGCGACCTGTGCATTGTATGTTGTGGAGTTAGTTACTATTGTTATCACAACTGCAGTTTCTCTGCTATAGACCACGGGCCCAAGCCACGCCCATGCTCTAAATTGGTATTTAGAGCATAGCGCGAATGCCGCGCGTTGAATTAGAACACAGCTAGACGAAATAGACCACTGCGCGAAACAACACCCGGGGTGTCTACAACGTTTAGAAACAGCGTTTAGACGCACGTTACCATGGCAATGGGATCTATGACAGATTAAGAAGTTACTCACTTAGCAGAATGGGTGAAGGCTGTGACATGTTCATTGCAGGTGCAGCCACTCCACTCTGAACAACCACCATGAGAGCGAGTATGGTAAGGCAGAGGTTGAAAGGATGTACACCCATCATATTAGGGCTTCTTGAATCAATGCTGTATGTTTGTACATGCAAAGGTAAGAAGTACAAATAATTCATAATGATTATGCTAATATATGCAGTATCCAACCAGTTAAAAATGCACTTAAGCCATAGGTATGTTCAATTGCAAAAAATGCTCAATTTTAGCTGAAGTGAAATAGTTGACATTTATAAATGTGCCAAAAATGAGCCAAGTATTTGGCCTATGTACAAATGCACAGTACCATATTAGTCCACACATCACCTCAATGATAAGGTATGCCAATATCATTACAAGGTCTATACGTTTACGGACAGCTATGACGTCAATTGCATCGTGGTATGACATATTGCCTTTATGGTCTTCAAACGTAGCCACTTTCATCGGGCCTGACTGCGATTACACTTAGAATTTCTTTCTACTTGACCTAAACATTACTACCTAAATACACTGTTTTCCCACCCACGGTCATTCAATTCATGAACAGCAAAGTTAATCAATAGAAAAGTGTCCAGGGACGTCCTTTGGACAATCAAAGGATGAATTGTACGCCCTAAGGCTTACAAATATGCAGCCATCACATGTTTATGCAGCAAATTCCAGTACAGCAATAGGAAGAATGGCTATGCTTTTCATACACCTGCACACTGTACAAGGCTTCAGAGTATGTATATAGCTACAGTCTATACCAAATAAAAGCTCATACAATATACGTGGGCAAAGGAGGTTCAGTAAAAAGCAAGAGCAAACTTTCAGCATCACTGGAGGCTGCACTCTAGATCTGCCTGAATGTAAAGCGTTCCATTTGCTACAGCGCACTTTCTGCATCAGCTGTAACCATTGGCGTCATGACGCAGTTTACTAGGGTAGCAAATCATATGTATGCATGCAGCGGCATTCTCAGAGAGTGGTTTTGAAAGGGCAACTTTACAGTACATACAGTGGCACAGTGCTGTAGGAAACTGTGTAACTGCCATGTGCATGTGCATTTACCAAGTGCAACTTGCTTTTGTGTACACAGCTGTGCAGGTGTGGGCTGGTTCATTATGAGTACCACTATGCAAATTGTTTGAAGTTTGAACACAATGAAAATCCAATAAAGCATAGATATACATACACAAGGCAACCACAGTCTAACTCTGCTAGTCCACTGCTGAACACCACCCAGCCGAGACATGCTCGGCATCAATTCTTTTGCAGTCAGGTATATATTGAAACTGAGAAGGATTGCAGTGACAGAAGTAGGGCCTGTAGCTACCCTTTCAAGAATACTTTTAGCAGTTAAGACAGGCAATGGGAGTGGATGTGAATGCACTGCATGGCAATTACACAGTGGGAAGTTAGGACGGATGGACGGCAAGATTGGGAATCAGGCGCTGGGCTGCAAGATAAAACCACCGGACGGATAAGCATAGCGTGGTAGTGATACGTAGCTAGCAATCTAGATGTAGTTGTCAGACCTTCATCGCGTTTACCGTTGCTAGTGGAAGTTTGACTAGATTGAGTAGAATCCACATCTATGGAAGCACAGATAATGTTACACGCACGATATGAGTGGACTGTGCATCCTAGATCTACACGCAGCTAGCTACGTATGCTGAAGGGTGAGTTGAAGCCGGCGCAGCGACCTTTGGGGGCACTTGCGTAGCTGCATAGACAGATATTCGTCTTTAAACGATACCTTACAAGTACAGGCATAGCAAGTTACATGGTTCACGGCTACTAGCCGAGTATCTATGTCGGTACTCACCAGCTGTCAGGCTTCCGTTGAGACAAAGATGGAGGAGGTAAAGAGGATTCTTCCCTTTGAGGACATGGTTGCGTACAAACGCCTAGGGCGTTAACTGTACAGAATGGCGACTGCTGACTCGAGTGTGCGCATTCAAAACAAGCCCTGGCCGCTGCATGACTGAAGGCAGTACAGTATTGGAAGGTAGTATTGTATAGAAAGCAGCGAAGACATGCCTTTCCCTTTCTTTGCTTGTAATAAAGTGAAAATGTGGGTGGAAGTGGTCTACACGGGCAGTACAGAGTAGCTAGCTATGGGACTATAGCCAGCTAGATGTGCTAATGGTTGGAAGGAGTGCGCTACACTATAGGTGCTGGTGGCGGCTTTGCGAAAACTAGATGCCCTGGCAGTGATAAAGGTAGCTAGCGTTGCGCACTCTAGCTACCGTTACACGCAGCACACTGAAATACAACAGCATTCTTCAAATGCCATGGGCACTTCAGTTGAACAGCAAATCTGATGTACTGCAATATTGATGTAGGTGGTTTAAAAGGGCACAATCTCCAGCATATGCATGTATATGGCCATGGTACCACAGTGAGTGGCTTGAAAGGGCAAATTTACAGGCATGCAGTAGCATTTCTCAGAGAGAGGGTTGAAAGGGCAAACATACAGTTGCATGCAGTGGCACAGAGCTGTAAGTATTACAGTAGGAAGGACTGCTTTGTAACCACATGTGCAATTATACACCAACTGCAATTATTTTTTTACTTTTGTATGCGCTGTAAACAACTGTGCATGTGCAGTTGTGGGCTAGCTAGTTCATTGTATCCTACACAGATTGTTTGAAAATCCGACAAAGTACAGATGTACACACGCAAGACAACCACAGTCTAATTCTGCTAGTCCATTGCATGCTGAACACCACCCTTCCGAGACATGCTCAGCACAATCCTCTTGTAGTCAATATTATAATAGTGAAACTGAGAAGGACTGTAGTGACAGAAGTAGGGCCTGTAGCTATAATTATGCAATAATACTTCAAATATGATGTACACATGAATGCACTGTGCCAGTTCACATACATAGCAATTGGAGAGTTTGGGTGGGAGGACAGGAGCATATTTAAACTTTGGACTGGTGGACTGAAACTTTGGCCTCTGGGTACTAGATATAGATGGCGAAGTAAAAGCAATGTATAGCTCTAAGGATGGCGTGGTATATAGGTAGCTTGATGTGGGTCATGTTTGCCAGACCTTCATTGCGTTATATAGCTATAGGCAGCTAGTAGAAGTTTGACTATGTAGATAATGTCAAACCCCATGCATAGTACGTACATTTATGAAATTAAGTACGAACACTGTTATTATACACTATAGCTATAAGCACTCTGTGCATCATATACAAATTTTCACATGTGGTCCAGCTGTGGGAGCACTTGTGCACAAAAAGCTATAAATATTATGTATGTCTAGTATACATATCCGGCTTCGATTATTAATGACCTGCCTCCAGACCCCCTGCCAATATTCGAGCCCGGCAGATATTCAAGCCTGGCCTCTATACAGACAAATACGGTATATAGCTACTAGAGATGCCTTACCATGCTCCATGCAATGACATGTGTACGTAGCACTAGTTGCATTCTATGAATCGCCATGCATTGATAATTCATTGCTCCACATGCACACACTGGTCAGGTTTTCTGCTGTGAGATCTAGAGCTATATCCAGCCTGAGGCCCAAATTTAAACCACTTGTGCTCTTAATAAATGTCCCTAGTGTTAAACTGCATGTAGGCGAGTAGCTTGTAGCAGTACTAGTTGCACACCTTGCAATTGCAACTAGGCAATGTTTGCCTCCATATAACGTAGAATTATGTATAGCTACTATAATTTATTAATAATGTAATAGTGCATACAATCACTACTTTCTAATAGTCAGCAAAGTGCAAGGTATATGGCTATAATGAAACTACAGAACTAGCTAACTTGCCTAGCTGTAATCTATCATGTTTGTAGACAGCTATCTAGCAAATTCAGTGCAATAATCTACAGATGTATCTGCACATGTTCCATGGCCGCAGACGACTCAGTGAAAGAGGTCTCTATTTCCAATTCATTGCTCTCTTCATGGCGACCAACATTCTCTATAACCTTCTCTGGCAGCTGCTTGGAGTAGGTTGCATCAACAGTACCTACTGTGTACTGCTTCTTACTTTTCTCGCCCCTACATTATGAGGTAACACCTATAAACTGAAAACCAATCACAATGGATGGAACATAACAGCTAGCCACGTGCCGTTTTAAATGGGGAAAATATGCCAGGCACATTGCTATACATGAAGTTGTGCAGGTTGTAGTCCACACCGCAACCCATGCAATTCCAGACATGTACCGATGTCATAACCCGGCTCATGACAACCAATGAGATTGCAGATCACCTGGTAAACTCGCAAGTTTCTCACAAATGCTGATGTTGCATAATGCCATTGGTTGCCACAAGCATTGTTATGTTGTTAGAGTATATCTGCAATGTGATTGGACTGCACTGTGGGCTGCAACCTGGACACCGTGATTGCTGGCAATAATGTTGTCAGGCTCTTTTCCACATATTAAATAGGCTTGGATGTGTCAGGTTAAGTACATAACAGCTAGCATGTAGAACTGTTGAAGCTTGTACACATGTATATGCATATATACTATACACACTAGCATGTCATTATGCTTTGTAGTGCTAATGCAAGGCTATACTATGCTAGTGGGACATCATTCTATTCCAATATACTTACTTGTGAATGAACACCGCTACTACAATAACTGTAACGGTGATGGGAAAGAGACCCAAAATTATGGGCAGCACAATGGATGCTGTAGAGATGGTACCAATGGGTGGAGGTTTGGTGGAATCTGCTGCAGTCTGCATGAAGGGGAGGAAGGCCAGGAGTGGGAGCAGCAAATTCTCCCTTATAGCAGATAAATAAGGAGTCATTTGGTAATAATTAACTAACCAGTAGAACTGCAAAACTTGACAGGTGATCACATGCACATGTCACTTCTTTCTGTGTTTCTTGCAACAATCTGCATCCATCCTGGGACCATTTGCCTGTAACTCCTGGAAATTTGGTGTAAAGAGGAGTAGATATTTACATAACAGTCAAGCATGAATAAGGAATCTAGTGAACAATGGGAACTATACTCCTTCCACCCCATTAACTGCTTCAGATGATACTTGTTATAGTTTAATGTATAAACAATCAAAAACTTACGGCTGGCACTTGTATTCAGGAAGTGGCAGCTACTTAACATTCCACTTGGCGTCTGCATGGCAACACCAAAGAAGAACAAATTTCTTCACTACACAGAAAATATTATAGATTGAAATGCATGCTTTAAGCTGTTCTATGCAAACTGCTTACAACGGTGATCTTTTCAAACTTTATTGTGACAGGTTCTGCCAGGTCCTTGACCTCCTTTTCAAGCACATTGGCTGATAATATGTTGCTGGCAAATGTGATGGACTCCTCCCGTCCTCTGAACAAAGATGTCTTCTTTAGCTTTGAGCTGCTAATGCGTACGTTGTCAGAATAGCCATTGAATACAGACTTTGGCAGGTTCACTTGATCGCCATCTTCCCCACCAAACTTAACGTTGTATCCTGCATCTGGAAGATCATCTGAGCTGACTTCAACATATTCTAGAGCAAATTGTGTTCTATTGACCATGAAGGTTTCCCCTAGACTGAGACCACGAACTTTCCCAATCATATCGAATGATGACAAAAGCCTGTACAGCAAGAGCACACAAGAACTATACATGATTGCTCAAGAATAACCCCATTACTATAATGAGAATGAATTTTAAATTTGCTGATTGTGACTTACATGTATGCTGAAGGGTGCTCTACAGTCATACGAATACATATCACAGAATGCATTGAATTATAATACAATGTCATACTTTTCTCCAATGCTTGTCGTTTCACTTAAGGCCAGTAGAACATCATCATCGGTAGATAGCAGGTCATCAAATGCATTCAGCAGCATATTTCTCACCTAGCATTGTAGGAAAGGCAAAGCATTGGATTATGTAGAGTAAGATACACTTGCAGCATAGTAATTCCTAGAAGAATTTTCTATGCTTGATGCACATTTTGTGCTCATATAATGAGCTAAGAAGAGCAGGTTTACAGCTCACGGTGTTGTTATTGATGTTTTCAGTTGTGAGGAGAGTGCTTGCTGCACTGAACAGAATGGCTACATCTCCAGATGTCAAAGTGTCAGGCAATCCCAGGCTGTCAAACAGGGTGCCTGCCAGATCTCCACCCTGCACAAATGAGAAATTGACAAGAGTTATCCATGTATGCATGTGTATGTTCGCCATCAAGAGTGCGGCATGTACACAGCCACACATTACAATGTTACTGCAGCTATAACACTGCAAATTCACATTAGAGATGTATATACCTCACACAGCACCACTCTTTTACTGGATACACAAGTGGAGAGTTCAGTTTTCAGCCAGCTTCCATCTGTTCCACACTCCCTGATGGCAAACAGGTCTTCAGTCAGTTCATAGAGGTCCCTGCAGGGGCACTGAATAGCGAAAATGTTTCCAGCATTTGTGTTTGGCCAGTAGAAATTGAAGTCCAGTGCTTCATTCTGTTCAACTGATCGTGGACACACCCCTGAGTGTTTATATTGCGAAAGAAAGAAAAGAAGATTATAGATTGAGCCACTTTAATACACTAATGTGCGTAAGCTTGTGATATGAGTACAGGTTGAGCTATGGAAGCACAATGACTTGATCTTGAAAATTAAAAGCAGAATCAGATTCTTGAACATTATTTAGCTAATGCAACATGGAACCACCCTGGCCAAAGAATATATACTAAATCTTGCATATTAACATTGTGTGATATTGTGACACTGTGTTAACAATGTATATTCAGACAAAACGTGTACTCTACAGCATCTAAGGACGTTTGCACTGGAAAAGATCTGAACTGCATGTTTGTGGATTGAATGCTGAGGCAAGATCATGACAGTGTTCCACTTCAATTGTTACCTTCAATGACTTTACATTCTTCAACTGTCACCTCCTCGGTAACATTGGTCTGCATCATTGGAGCAGTTATGGTTGAATAGGCGTTGACTTCAAAAGTGAATGGTTGGAATCTATCTGGTACACGAAGCTGGAACATTTGAAGCATAGTGATTATGTACTCTCCATTTGAGCTTCTGTTACCTTCAACTAGACTAACATTTTCAGGAAGCCCATGCACAACAAGGCTTAGCTCTTCCAAACCATTCATGTCTACAAGTCTGCTTTCCACAAAAATGTCCACAGTGCTTCGTGAGGCATTGTAGCAAGTATCTACCACCACAAGATATGGAGCATCAGGCACAGGCTCAATGGTAAACAGTATACCTCTTGACCTAGAAGTTGTGTTCTGATGGTTCTCAAAGTAGGCAGTTGCCTGAATCTCTAACAGTCCTGAAAAATGTGTAGGAAGCAAAATTTCAAGGTTTCCAAAGTCCTCTGGAATAAGTTTCCAAAGTCCCTCTCCTAAGCGCATTCCATTGCTAAGAATTGCTGCAGCTGGCAAACCAGAAATACTGATGACCAGCTCGTCTGCACCTGTTGTGTCTCTTACAGGAGTAGCAAAGACATACACAGTTACTGGATTATCTTCTTGTCCAGTGGTTGAGGGAGAGGTGAAGTTCAGAAAGGGTGGCTCCAGTGGAGGTGTAACTGTAAGTAGTAAAGTATAATTTGATTTGAAGGCAGAATATACTAAAATGTCTGATTAAAATAGCTACATTTTGTATACAATTACTACTATAAGTATATTGCTGCCTTGAGAGTGTTATTATGCATTGCAAAGTGCACATAATTATATACACACTACATTGCATGCCTCACATCCAGTATCATAATTTTATACAGTAATCTCACGTAACATATGACATAGACATGTTATGCATGCCAGTGACCTTTACCTTGACTACAGTCAGAACCATAGAAACCAGTCTGACACTGACAAGTACCAATTGAGGAACAATTGCCTTGGCCAGAGCAGTCATTTGGGCAGGTGATGGGAATTGTAGTGAAATTCAATGGTAAAACGTTCTGCAAGGCATCCTCCAGAGTCTGCATATTGCCAACATTGTCTATAGCTCTTGCTACTACTTGATACTGAAAGCCTTGCAATAGGGGAAGTATGGCTGTCTGTTCTGCTCTCCCTAGAAGCAGAGGTCTCAACTGGTCGTCTATAAATGAAACCAAGGTTTGGAAGAAACTGAAGGAGCAGCATCACTAGCCAATTGGCAATACTGCAATGAATGGAACACTTAGAATTACACTAATGCTATGTATATCTAACCTTCCAGTAAGTACAGATCCACAGTGGCTACTCCTGATCCAACATCAGATTTACTCAAACTGACAGCTGGAGTTCCAACACTTAGCAGGTCTTGGATTGCAGTGACATTAACCGCGGGAGCAATATCGTCAATCTGTTTAAAACAATATGAAGCTACTTTAATGATTATTCCATAGTGCATACATCAATGCATGCATAGGTTTTTATGTTTCTGTCACATTATAACATCAGTCTAAATTTCATGCTTATTTAATGTACATGACTACAAACACGTGTAAGCAGGTAGTTCGTGCATCTAGGCTCCTCTTGTATCCCTTAGTAGAACCACTCACAGTGTTGAAGATGGGAGGGGTGACAATGGGCTCATTCTGGTCGAAGGTGATGGAAGCCACAGCATCAATAGTAGGAAGGGGTCCAAGCTGTTGTTTGGCTCTCACAGTGAAGGTAACAAAGCCCTGTCCAGTTGTACCATTGTTTGGAGGAAGGAATCCCACAGTTGGGTCAATGGGTGCCTCTCCTTACAGGTGGTAAGGTCAATAATATGCAAATTAAGTGTGTTCGGATTTAGAATCTTTCAATTTATTACTATTAAACATCACAGTAGTGCTGTCTAAGCAGGGACAGTGGTAATTGTTTGTACTGTAGAGAAATACAACAATGACCTATGTTAACTTAGATGATGCTTGAAATAGTGTTCTTAATACCATGCTTGGGGGTGCGGGTGGTCTGGAGCTGAAGCACATGCTTCAAGATCCATGATTATGGGATGTTTCCAGTTCAAGCTCAAGCCCAGGCCATGGCAGAGAAATTTTCAGTGGCAGCACCCACCTGACAACAAACAGCCTCATTGAATGAATAACAAAATGATCTTACTGTATATGTGTGTCTGTGTTGTTTGCACTATGTATGTGTTGTGGGTGCCTGGAAGAGTAGCCTTCTGGCTAAAGGTTCCCCACATTAAATAAGATCAATTATTATTATTATTATTATTATTCATGCTAATGTTTGCTGATGAAAGTGGCAAATGTTTGATTTGAAACTATTATAATAATGTGATATCATCCATCCAATAGGTTAAAGGAAACAATTTTTACAAGCACATCCCAGAGATGTCCCAAAATGCCTTATTGCTTTTGCAATAATTAAAAATATATCTTATCAAGATTAGCTACATCAAATGATGGATGTTGATTATATTCCTAAGAGACCAGTTTTCACATTCCTACCTGTCTCTGGGTCAATGGACTGCATATCCCAGAATGCTTCACTGCTGATCACATCAATGCCAGCTCTCACCCTTACTAATATACCGAGGGACTCTGTCATATTAATAACATCCTAAGGAGGAACAGATACAATATAACAGAATACAAAGCAGATATGAAGAAACAACTTCACAATCAAATTGGTGGTGTTTACTTGTATGAAGGCTCTTTGGAGCGTAACATTCTGTGTAAATTCTCCAAACCCAAATGATCCAACTCTGAATGTCCGCACATCCACATCGTCATCTAGACGGTGACTGATGAAAACCCTTTGAGCTGGAGCTGTGGCATTGGGGTCATTCTCAAACCTAATCTTGTACTCAAGGACAAGGTTAGCTGGTATGAATCGTGCATCTCCATAGCCTGAGGGCCCGATAATGTCATTCTAGAGAGGAATGAATTGAACAAAAACTAAGTGTAATGAACAGCAAGACATCAGAAAACAAATTAATATTGTAATTCAAAATATACAGTTCACAGAAGCTTTCCAACCCATATGAGAGTGCCACTGAAAATCTATTCAGACTTGCATGCTAATCATGCCTGTAGTCTGGTCGGGAACACTTTCCTTTCCATACCAAAATCACTTTATTTCAATGTGCTAAGCAGTTATTACACCCGGTCTGTAAGTAGCTTTTGAAAATTTGCAGTTGAATAGTTTCAGTGTATTGTTCTCATGTCTATAGCATGCATATGGGAAAGGTAACATGTCAACCTTTCTACAACAATGTTATGACGAGATACCACAATTGGGTAGCAATAATTGACAGTATCATATCAAACAGACGTGCTTGCAAGCTTATTCAACATTCAACAAAGTTGAATATGTATGGACAGTAAACTGCAAACTAAATGATGTCTTGTTTTTACTTTATCAGCTCATCGATCTGTTGGAAATTTTAAGGCTATGTAGCAATGTGCGTTAATGACATAATAGTTTAAAATGATCAATTTTGCTTTTTGACATGTGTGTTAGTTTTTGAGGCGCCGAAGGCACCCCTATATTGTTTTCACTTTTAGGTATTTGTATGGCTTAATGTTCGTAATGAACTATGTATGTATGAATACTACGGGCAATTCAAGAGGCCGTTTGGCGCTCAAATTCTATGCTTTACAAGGCTCGCAATCATCTATGTCCGCATTTGCCATCTACTTATCAAACAAAATTAGGACATAGGTATGTCATACGGTCATAGTAGCAAGAAGCCAAATGAATGACTCTCCTGTGAGATATAGCTCCAACTATCATGAAGACCGAGTGACGGGCATTTTAAAATGGCGGTGCTCTGAGATGAATTGCTATCGACTTACTACATTTAAGCTTCCTCTAGTGTGTAGTACTTTTAAATGTTAAACCAGACTTTGAACTCTTTGTTCATTGCAATATACCACCGCAATGAGGTTCCTTGAGTGAATTGGCTTGGTTTTCAACCAAAAAGCTTGATAGTGCGCATGTTGGGAAACCAGCTACCCTCGTGGAGTTCGTTGAGACAGCAGAACAGTGCAGCACACTTCAGGAAATCATAGCACCAAAAGTGTGCAAAGGTTAGCACTCCTAGAGGAATTGAAATTATGGGCAGGTTGAATTATACACTATGGGCAGGTAACATGCGCCAAAATGTTCCTCCATTCAGCTACAAAAGACCTTGCTAGCTAACGCTCCGTGTCTACCCCCGCTCTCTCACTCAGTATGTGTGCTGTGTGTGTGTTTGTGTGTGTGTGTGCGCGCATACATGTGTGTTAGCGTGTGTGTGTGGGGGGGGGGGCTGATGCTGACTCCTCCACGTGGTGGCCCTGGTAACATCAAGGATGGCTAAACGTCAGCAGGACTCGCAGGGCTGATCACCCTGCAGATCCTCAAACCAAATGATCCCTAAAACCACAAAGAATGAGCGTTTTCTTCGAAAAGGAGGGATGGGAAGGCGCCCACTGCAGAATGCAGATCCTATGACGTGTAGTAGGCAAAGCTGAAAGGACCCTATTGCACTGATGCAGCCGGATCAGACCTTCTTTTCACCAAAGTCTAGCACTCGAATTGGGTGCTGGAATGTGAGAACACTTGGCAAACCAACAAGGCAGAATGGAAAACTCAGAGATGTGCTACGAACAATGGAAGAGAAGAGAATTGAAGTATTGGCTCTGTCAGAAGTAAGGTGGCCAGGTCATGGGATTTTGCAACTTAATGGCACAACAACTATGTACTCAGGGATGCCAGAACATGAAGTGCAAAACTGTAGGAAAGGAGTAGCAGTAGTGTTGAGTGCGAACGCCCCTGTGGCATGGAGGGCAGCAAAGGCAGAGTTTCACCCAGTATCAGAGAGGCTCTTGCGAACAAGGCTTAAGATGCACAGTGGTTTTGTGTCTGTTGTGGCAGTGTATGCTCCAACGAATGAGGAAGGAAATGAGGAAGAGGCTGAAAAATTCTATGCTGAGTTGCAGGAGGTGGTGTGTGATGTCCCCAAAAAGATATGCTTCTGGTCAGGAGTAGATGAGATTACAGCAGAAATGTTGAAGCTAGGAGGAGAGCCCGTTGTCCACTGGTTGACTTGTTTGTCTTGTAGAGTTTGGCACTCGGAGAAAGTCCCAGATGATTGGTTGAAGCAAATTGTTGTCCCACTGCACAAGAAGGGAGCGTATGATGTATGTGACAATTTCAGAGGCTAGCTCTACTTAGTGTACCAGGAAAGGTCTTCTGTCGAGTCATCCAAAACAGATTGAAGGAGAAAGCAAACCGAGCACTTAGAGAGAACCAGTGTGGGTTTCGAAAAGGCAGGGGTTGCACAGACCATCTTTTCTCCTTGCGTACCTTGATGGAAAAGGCACGGGAGTTCCATGCACCTCTCTACATGTGTTTTGTGGACCTAAAGAAAGCTTATGACTCTGTAAACCGCAAGGCTCTGTGGTCAGTACTCCAGAAGAGGTACCACTTTCCAACAAAGGTGGTACGTATCTTAGAAGCACTCCACCAAGGAACTACAGGTGCTGTACGAGCCTATGGGAGGGTGTCTGGGGAATTTCCAATTGCCAATGGAGTCCGACAAGGAGACGTACTTGCTCCAACATTATTCAACCTGTTCCTTGACTCAGTCATATGCATGGCCTTGAGGAAGCATCCGGCAAACGGGTTAACAGTCCTCTTCAATCCAGCAGCTGACCTGGTAGGGTGCAGGAAGCTGATGCACCATCGAACACAAATCCCTGATCTGGACTACGCGGATGACATGTGCCTGGTTAGTGACTCCATGGACAAACTGGAGGAAATGTTAATGGACATGGATGAAAGCTGTAGTGAGATGGGCCTCACCATTAGTGCAAGAAAGACTAAGATCATGGCAGTGCTTCCCACACCACAGGCTGGTCAGCAGCAAGAACAACCTAGGCAAGTGCAGCTTCAGAGGACAGATAACACAGTGGATGTAGTGGAGGAGTTCGAGTACTTAGGAAGTACCGTTGCCTCAGACTGCGGGCTAGATAAGGAGGTTAGCGCACGAATCAGAAAGGCATCAAGTAGTTTCAGGAGCCTGAGCAGAGTCCTTTGGTACCAAAAGAAGATCAAGACTGAAACAAAGATGAGGATGTTCAAGGCTGCAATTATACCAACTTTAATGTATGGCAGTGAGGCATGGGCCCCTCTGGCCCATCAGGTGAAAAGGCTGCAAAGTTTTGTGATGAGGTGCCTGAGAATCATCTTAGGGTTATCAGTAAGACAGCAGAAGAGGAACACAGTGATCAGAACTGAGGCAAACATGGAAACTGTTGAGTCGATGTTGAGGAGGAGGAGGTTAAGATGGCTGGGTCACGTTGCAAGGATGGGCACAGAGCGCATACCTAGACAACTATTAGTGTGCAAGCCAGAGGGTGGCAAGCGGACAGCTGGGGGGCAGAAACTGAGGTGGGCAGATGTTGTGAGCAAAGACCTGAAGGGATGCAAAGTTGACAAGGATTGGAGGGAGATTGCACAAGACCGCTGTTGTGGTTGGACAGCTGTTGTTGACAAAATGGTAGAGGACCTGAACAGGGAATCAGAAGAAGTGGAGAAGAGAAAAAAGGATGAACGCAAGCAAAGGAGGGAAAGAGAGTTATTTGAAGCACACGCTGATCTACAATGTAAAGAGAGTGGCTGCACCTTCCAGGCCCAAAACAAGGCCGGACTTGTTAACCACCAGAGACAGAAACACAGGCAATCTGCCCTGAAGACCCTGACCTGCCCACACTGTGATGGTCAATACAAGAAGCAAGGCCTTAAGAATCACATGAAGTTCTGTAGACGAAACCCTACTCGCCAAGCCAAGTGTTCAGGGTGGAGGGAGTGATCCCACCAGCATTCTCTCCCACCACCCCAGTAAATATGTTCTTTCTGGATGTGGCCTGCACCACTGGAAAGTGAAAGCAGAGCATGGATGGTGTGTGTGTGTGCGTGTGGCAGTAAGTAGTAACACTACATGCCTTCGATGAAGTATGCAATTAAATGCATGAGGCTGGAGGGTGCGAAGCACCCAAGGGTGAGTGCAATAAAATTTGCCGTACTACACTGAAGTCGTGTAGTAACTGGCTTATCGCAAAATAATGGATCCACTTCGTTTGCGTGGGAAAGTTAGTTGCTCTGGGAGTTTTAGCTAGCAGTCTGGTACTACAGCATAGCTGTGATTCAGCCTATGGTCATGTGTAACTCCACTAGCAACCAGGAGAACAACCTTCCTTCCAGCAAGCATGCCACCTGTTTGACGCCCAACAACCTTCCTCCTCCAGAGCGTTTGGATTTTGACTATGATCTCGATTTTGAGATTTTTGTTGACCATGACCTGCACCTTTGCCAAATCAGCAAACATTTGCACTTCAAAACGCAGCCTCTTTACATTCCAATCTTTCAAGGGTGCACATTCACGAACTGACTGATTTGACTACAAGTTTAGAACTTGGATGACTCAGTTTGTAGACACGACTCATCTTCATGAATTTTTGTTCATTTTTAATGTTAGGGGCATCATTGTATCCATGCTGTTTATGCCGTTACTTTTGCTAGTGTAGTCTGCTGCATATTTGACTCTCTTGCCCTCTTTGTTAGGTATTAGTTTACACACTGAGGTAACAATGAGGTGTTAGGGGTGCTTAACAGGTAATAATGAAGTGCTACTGGCACTTAACAGGCTACTGCAGACCGACCCCTGCAATGCAACAAGTATTTCGAGTTAAAAAATTCGTGGGGCGCCAGGGCGCCCCTGAACCGCGAACTACTTGCTAGCAATTTTCCCATGTACATTCAGTAAATCAGATAGTTGGGGGTACAGTATTGTTGTTGGTCTGAAAGATACATCAAGACACACTAGACCGTTGGGTTTGCAAGAGTTTCAAGTCTCCAGAGCAGCCAGTCATATCCAGTGAAAGCACCCCTACCAAACTGTCAAATGTTTACCTACTGCTTTTTGATCTATATGACATTCTGAATGAGCAATTGTTACTTTGTGCCTGGAGGAGGAGTGTGCTGGCTGAAAGGCTACCCTATGATGACTCTATGAACGAATCATGGCTATAATTATGTGTCATGATTCGCTGGTCTCCCATTATTGGCCTACGGGTCACTAGACTTCTGTTGTATTTAGGGCTGTACCTCGCAGGAAAACAGTTAAGCAAGCTTCCTACTACAATACTATTACTTAAACATGTTCTAGAAACGCTTTTCGTTCCTTGGGTACACGGCGAAATCTAAAGAAAGATGATTTTGAGCCTAGCAAACAGAAAGCGTCGAGCGCGCGGCCATTTTACAATGTCCTTCAGTGATAATTGGAGCTGTATCTCGCAGAAGAGACGTTCCTTAGGCTTTTTATTAGTATTACTCTATTAACACATGTTTATGACCACATTTCGTCCGATTCAAACACGGCAAAACGTCAATAGAGAGGATTTAAAGCTTTGTAAAGAACGACTTGAGCGCCGCCACTTGCAATGACAGAAATATATATATATATATATATATATATATATACACAAACATGAGGCCATACGAATACCTAAAAGTGAAAACAATATAGGGGCGCCTTCGGCGCCCCAAAAATCCCTGCGTCAGGTGGTGCTTTGACGCATGAGATCATCATGCTATAAATGAGCAACACAAACACATGTTCAAAGAGCTATACACTAATGTTCAAGTATGAAATATCTACACTTAATATTATTACATGCAGAAGTACATTAGCCATGCAGATGCTATGTATCAAGTTGCAGGTGACAGTGTTATTGCGTATTGCATATTGAGTATAGGTTAAAGAGTGGTGTGAGCAAATAGTGTTCTACATTAATCAGAGACAGTAGAATCAAACTATGCTTTAACCGTTTAGGCGCTAATGACGAGTTTACTGGTCATAAATTTGTATGCATGTAAGCACGAATGACGAGTTTACGCGTCATAGAAATTGGCACAGTTTAAGACCTGTTTTCTATTGCTACAAATCTTGAAGCAGACTGCCTTTCTCAGAGGACCTACAGCAGTGGTTGGAGCATACCTGGCTTGCTTTTCCTGTCTCCTTGTAGCGCCCGACGCCTGCAATCAACTGTTGAAGTTTATGCGTATTCGCCCGAGTTCTCCATAATACCAATATCACATTGTGTACTAGTCTATGGAACAGAGGCAATTTCAACGAGAGTCTATAGACTCTCCTTCAAATTGCTACCATGGCAGAGAGGAAATAAGTAAGCTCTAAGCTTTACAGCATGCGGAAACTCATCGTTCTCGTCGTTTTCCTCCATTTTGTGTTCTTTGTCCATACGCGCTTGCAAACGTTCTCGAACTGGCAAAAGAGGAGCCCTTGGTATTCTCGGAGACAGGGTGAACAATCTTCACATCATCTTCGCCTTTCTGGCAGTGACAACGCCACAAAGTATGCGCACTGGGCTCAAGTCATTTAGTCTCTGTGCGCTGCCATTGTAACTTTGCGAACTGAGTGCATGGCACGAAGTTTAAAGTTCGAGCCTATAGGGTTAAAGGTGCAAAGTTATGTGCAATTTAATGCTTGGCACTTACTGGATCTTGTGACCTTATAAAGGTCTGATCAATAATTTCCGTCACCTTCTCCTTTGCTTTTTCAATGTCCTCTCCAAAAGTATCATTAACAATGTTTTCAACATTCATACGAATTTTACCTTTAGCCATAGTTGACACTGCATCTGGGTAAAAGTCTTCAGATATTTTAGATTTAAATGATTTTACATATTCGTTGCTTTTCCTCTTCACATGTTCATAATATCTGCGAAGGGGTCCAGTCCTGGATTTCGGCATAGCTCCCTTTGCTTTCTTTCCCACTTTCCCTGTATAGGAAGCAATAGAGACAGAATAAAGCTTCATCAAAGAGATTAACAATGCAATGGCTAGGTGCATTTACACTTCTGAAAGCAATCATTAAAATGGAAGTTTATTACCCTTGCTTGTAAGTATGATTATTCACTGATGAAGTCAGCTATTATGGTTTCGAAAAGTTTGATTAACTTAGATTGATCTGGCTATAATGATTGCATTAATAGAATCATTCAAATCTATATGCACATGCTAAGACATTCACTATGGTCACCAAAGTACTGAAATATACCAGTATCAAAAAGGATGACAGTATCACACAAGCACCTCTCTTTTAACACCTGTCTGAGCCATTGCAATCCAAAGCTAGTTCTGGTTACTGTTATTCTGTTTGACTATCATCAAGTCGGTGATTGTGAAATCACTTGTCAGTACTATACATAATATTCATTATAATAATGAAACAAGAATTTTGAGTAAAATAGCTAGTGATGCTGCTGCCCCAAGTTGAATAATTGATCCCTTTGGTCACTGCTGCGTTATCAATAGTAGCTTTTGCAAACGGTTCAAATAATTATCACACTATCACACAATCTCCATAAAAATGAACACAAATGACTGAAGCGGACATGACACATGTGGGTTATGGCAGCATAGTTTACACAAGCTTGGACTGTGTGGTTTCAGCACATTCTTCTACGTTACCTTAGTTACTCATGTGACACTGTGTGATGTATGTGGGCCCCAGCCAGGGCCCCAACAATTAATTGTGTCATGCAGTAATCAAGGAATGTCACATCTGGGACAAGACGAGGAGGCAGAGACAACTTCGATACTGGAGCAGGTAAGCAGGAGTCTTTTTGCATATGTATGTAAGACGAAGTAGGCCATGTGCGGCGCAAAGCATCACAGTAAATTAGGCATTCCATGGCCACCATTTCTGTGACGTTTGGGTACGCCTACCCACTGAGACAGAGTCATGTGACTCTGGCTGTTGGAGGAGGCAAAATTGGTTTCATTAGTAAATTGCCGTATGGGACCTCAGAACAGCTTGACAATGAAAGTAGAAGTCATAATGTAAAGATGCTTTCTAAATTTTGCATGTGTCCACTTTTGATACGAGTTTTTAATCGCGAGTTATTATGTGCAAAAGCTTCAACCGCGAAGACAAAAATGCAGTTTTAGCAACGTAACTCTCCAATGGATTGCATTTTTAACTGTGGACACAAGGAAAAAGTTAGATCATGTGACTGTGTACTGTTCTATGCCCTTTAATCTGCTCTCAATCGGCCGCCACACAGTGATTGAGTATATTTGCAGAGATACTGCCGTCGTCGGTGATTCTCCATCTAGGAAATTGTCACTGAAGTAATTGTTATACACACATGAAGTACTATAATGCAGTTACAGTTTTATGCACAGCTTGGTTTGACCGCGCGAAGCCACATTATTTACATAGGTGTCATAACCCACATGCGAAATAGACTCACACACAACTTGAGTCACATACGAACAGCTGCGCAGTACATTAACATGCATATGTGGTAAATAGGCAGCTTGCACATTTTCAGCATTGCCATAAACACAGTTCGCCTGCATCTCTCTCTCTCTCTCTCTCTCTCTCTCCCTCCCTCCATTCCTCCCTCCCTCCCTCCCTCCCTCTCTCCCTCCCTCTCTCTCTCTCTCACACAGTTACACTTAACAGAATGGACAGTGAAACAAAGCACATTAACGGATTCAAGACTCTCTCTCTCTCACACACACACAACATGCAACACACACATACGCAGACACATGCGCACACACTCATGTGCACACACAAACACGCAATGTACACATGCATGCATACTAACATACTAGAGAGAAAAATAGAGAGACATAAAGAGGGTACATAGAGAGCTAAAAGTGCTTTATGCCGACAGTCATCAAGCGGCTACAGGTTTTTGCTGTGGTAGAAAGCAGTTCACTCTGCACTTTGCACACCTATTTGTTCTTTCTGCAGAGTAAGATTCTGTGAAATAATGTCATTCAAAGTAAATTGGCTAGCTACCTAGCAACTAAACAGAATGACAGAACACAATAGTTACATTGAGGTACCAAGTACAGGAGTAGTGGAAGCCCAAGAGAAGTGGTTAGGCCAGAAAAATGCGAGAGCAAAGCAAACAAAAACTTTTTTCATCTCTGATTGTCCAGACCATGCTACTAGCTTTACAACTGCTGGTTACAGGCTTAGCCTGTTGAGTGGATGTATAATATGCCAATAGGAGAAGACCCATGCACTGCAAAACACACTGTAAAACAATGATCAGTGTAAAC
The DNA here is from genome assembly GCA_964019415.1 of Ianthella basta. Lineage (NCBI taxonomy): Eukaryota > Metazoa > Porifera > Demospongiae > Verongiida > Ianthellidae > Ianthella > Ianthella basta. The sequence goes on along the minus strand of OZ025870.1, from coordinate 9,341,204 downwards.
AACAATTAAAACAGTACACAACTGCGTGCAAGTTCAAGCCAAAATCATAATTTAGCAAATGAGGGTGGCCTTCTTTCATTTGCTCTAACAAAGTCATTAGCTACTACAACTAGATCAATTGCATCAGAAAATTCTTTGTGCACATGCAAAATCATTAATTTGTGAGCAGATTTAACAAAAGGGGTCACGTGTCAATATGCATAAAGTGTCACTACAGAAAACATGCAACCGAGTGATGTTTTCAGTAAACTCGGTATTTTGCGTCTTTCATACTGGTGGTATTGACTGAACACCTTAGCCAAGTTTCAAACACATAGTCCATTCCTGCGCTTCAAACCAGGAAGAATAGTTACGGCTTCGCCATGTTTACGAATATAATAATGGAAGGGTTACGGTCCGGGGGGTACTAGTAGCCCTTGTCCCTTCACCCTCCCATTTTCATGACTCACACACCTCACCAATCATTACCGTTATCAGTATTCATTAATCATTATTACCATTACTACTGAAGAACTGTCATTTCATCAACTCATTCCTGCCTTTATGACATTACTAGGTTGCTGTCTAAATATATTAGGCCAATCACTCATCTTTCTTCAGTATTGTACTTGATGAAGACTTCAGTAGTCGAAATGTTTTGCATTCAATTTATCTCTGCTACATGATTGCTCAAGAATTTGCCCAATCCTATCTAAGCAGTAGCAATGAGCGTCTACCAAAATACAGATATATACTATCACAGTATTGTATTGTATTGTATTGTATTGTATTGTATTGTATTGCATTGTATTGTATTAAGGTTACCCCTTCAGCACAAGGCTGGTGTGAATGGGGGACCCAATATACGTATTGTATAAACATACATACATTGATTCCACTGGAAGTGCAACACAAAACCATACAACAAATTGTCAAAACAAAATAACAAGATCAATGTAGAGGCCACTAAAACATGGAATTAGAAGAAGTTGAATTTCAAATGAGAATTTATTAGAAAAAGCAGTACAGTTTATCAAGTCGATGATGAAATGTAAAGATGAAAATTTGTATGTATGCAAGGCTATGTAAATTTGTATGCAAATTTATGTTTGTTGTTAATTATTATGTTGACAGAGAAGAATGCCACTTTATATAACTTGAACATGCATTCCCACCTTCCAGTTTTCCAGTCTTTTTTCCAAGTGAGCCAATAGCTGCTCCCACAGTGGCATCCTCGCCCACGTCATACCAGTCCACAGATCCTTTGTCTACCAAATCCTCAGTGATACTTCCCAAGGCATCACCGATAACAGGTATTGTAACTACTCCACTTACTGCACTTCCTGCAATTCCTGCATTTGGATTGAATAAAGCAGAAGCACGAAATGGTATTGATTTCCCTGTGTACAGATTAGCAAGTGGCATCATATGACTAGATGTTAATCACATTCAGTGGATGGGATCACCATGCAGAAAGTGTTGGAAGGTAACTGACCAAAAACAGTACTAGTGTTAATTTGTGTGTTTGCTGGTTTCTCCACCTTACTGACTATATATTAAGAACCATCTGTGTGTATGAATATCCCTGTAAAAGGTTATGACAGATCATGCACAGATACTTCTTTAGCAATGGCATTCAAAGTCCCAGTAGTGAAGTTAACCACAAAGCCATTTCTCAGCCCAATGGTATTGAGGCAAAACTCTAAAGAAAGATTATTCTATCTCCATGATTGGAGTTAATGATACATGTACTCTATGTCATGTCACAATAATAGTATACTGGTAGAAGAGTCTAGTATCAGTGCTTTCACTGTATTAGACATAATGCTTGTGACGTGTATTTAGGATTGTGCCCAAAAAAATGGCTGTATTATCTGTACTGTGCGTCAGCTAAGTGTAAGCTTACTCACTGTCAGACACATGTCAGCCGCAGTGCTTCCCATTGCCATGTACATGTCTTTTAACGTTATAGGCTCGAACTTGCACTCAGTACACGGAGTTAAAATGGCGGCGCACAAAGAGTAAATGACTTGAGCCAAGTGCGCGCACTTTGTGGTGTTGTCACTGCCAGAAAGGCGAAGATGGTGTGAGGATAGCTCGACGCTGTCTCCGAGAATACTGAGGGCTCCTCTTTTGCCAGATCAAGGACGTTTGCAAGCGCATACAGACGAAGAACACAAAATGGAGGAAGGCAACGAGAACGGCAAGTTTCTGCATGCTGTAAAGCTTGGAGATAACCTACTTCTCCTCTATCATAGTAGCAATTTGAACGAGAGTATATATAGACTCTTGTTCAATTTGCCTCCATTCCATAGACTAGTACACAATGTGACATGGTATTAGGGAGATAGGGGGTGAATATGCGCAAAATTTAACAGTTGATTGCAGGTGTTGGGTGCTACAAGGAGACAGGAAAAGCGAGCCAGGTAAGGTCCAAACACTGCTGTAGGTCCTCTGAGAAAGTCAGTCCACTTCAAGGTTTGTAGCAGAAGAAAACAGCTCTTAAACTGTGCCAATTTCTCTGACGAGTAAACTCGTCATTCACGCTTACATGTATACAAATTTATGACCAGTAAACTTGTCATTCGTGTCTAAGAGGTTAACCAAAGCCTGCCTCCAGCTCGTAACCAGTTCATTTCTCGGCTCTGGTTCATAGCCAGTTCATAGTTGCTATATCCTGTTTCTCGACGAAACGAGTAAGCTGGGCAACCTGCACATCGTATGTTGTGGCGTATTAATGAACAGCTACAGTTCTCTGCTATAAAATTCCTGTAAAATTTCGAATTGCGAATGATGCACCTTAGTTAAAGCCCAGCTACACGAAATAGAAGTCATGGCGCGAAGGTACAGTTGGGGGATCCACGAGATTTACAGATCGCAAAAAGAAGCCCATTGCCATGGTAATGGGATCTATATATAGTATATTGTATGGTAAGTACACAACCGGAATGAACTTTCCAAAGCAATATCAAAAACAGACCTCTCTCGAAACAATGCTATTTGCATTTGATAAGCGCCTGCCTTACATCACTGCTCCTGCTGGAACCCAGCAATGGCATCATTTGCATTCAGTAGGTGCCTCCATGACATTACAACAGGCTTTAGGGCTGACCAATGAGAATACTGTGCGCCTTTTGGCAGCACGTTGACCAATGAGATGACAGAGAACCGAATTTAAAATAATGCACAGTCCGCAGTTTTGTTGTGGCCGTGACAGGGTGCTGCACAGAGGGTCTAGGAAACGCTTCTTTTGTGGAGAATGATGGTCTTCAATGTAGAATTTGATTCAGAAGGGCAATTCTAACCACGTGTGGGAGCCTTTAGTGATGTCTTTATGGATTTTGTTCCTTGTCATCTGAAGAAGCCGCTCAACGGACCATGCCTTCACATCTTCCAAGCCATTGCTTTGTGCAACAGAGCCGGACACGGTGTTTGGTGCCTAGAAGATGTCTACTTACGTATTTATTTTGGTATCTTGTCCAACAGACTATCTTTCGTGGGGCAGTTTTTGCGGTCGCGGCTTCTTTCTTGGAGCATGAAGATCCCTGTAGCACAGATTGTCACAGCCACAGTGAAATGGTAAGACTGCTTTGCCTGACACTGTATAGTAGTAGATTCCACTGTGCTCTTGAAGTCAGACCTGCTGTGCAATCCGAGGTCTGATATTGTAATATCAGACCACTTTTCAGGTCTACACAAGGCATATATGACCACATGCCAATGCTTAACTCCATATAGTTGTTCAATCACCATACTATTAAATATTAGTCAGATGATGCATGTGGATCAAGAGAGCTAAAGGTCACTTTTACATCAGTATATATGTACCAGGCAGAGTATAACATGAAGTGCATTTTTATACACCGTATCTGCTGTAAAAAGTAGTCATAAATTTCGACAGGGAAAAATATGCTCAAGTGTACTCTAATTGTGACGGATTTCTGTCTCTCTAATTTCCGCCATTTGCCTCTAATTTTCATCATGAAGAGGAAGCATTCTAAATATTCGTCAGAAATGTCTGCAATATTGATACGATGGTCAAGGAACAAAGCCTAGGAACAAAGCCAACAACGCTCGCACTGTTGTCTTTGTCCTTCTGGCATTGTTCCATTCGTCTATAAGCTTCTCGATGCTGTGTATGTCATTCATTTTCCCTTTGGTGCGACAATGGAGCTCAGCGAATCATCTCCAGATCCTTCTTGTTCAGACGGTAGACTCACACTGCTGTTCGCACGCTCAATGTGAAAGCGGCCATTCCAGCAAGGAACACTCATAACTGAAATTTAAAGCTCTCTAATGTTTCGTCTGAAAACTCTAAATAATCGTCACCTTCGACAGTCTTCTCCATTCCTGCTCTAATTGGCTCAAAAGACGAAGTTTTGCTGCACTAGGGGTGACAAATTGTTAGAGAGGATACAGTATCTAGCAAATTTTTTCTCTTTCAATGAGCTGTGTAGAATACTAATACCACAAGCAATTGCTATAGGCTTACCTCCTACTGTGTATTCTGATGGTGGGGTAGTCACCAGGTATATAGCAGCTGAATATCCTGCCCTGAGAACAGCAGCACCCAATATAACTGCAAATTCGCCAGTTGGATCCTTCACCGTTAGAGGATTATTGTTGGCATATACATACAAATTTGGAGATATTCCGGCAAAACCTGGAATACAATGCACAAGAAGCATAATGTACTGAAGAATCAGCCACACACGAAACAAGTCACAAAAATGGTACACACCAAGTGGGTCAAAGCTCATGAATCTCCCATGTGTGGCATCATAATGCCTGGCTCTCATCATGTAGACATTCTCCACTGCTTCATCCTTTATGACACCCAACTGGCCAACATATTGGAAGATGTTCCTTACACTTTCAGATGCTGCAATAACCCTTCCGAATGGGTCATACTCATAAGAGTTCACTCCTTCGCCAGCTTTGTCCAGGATAGTAACAACAGAACTGTGATTTTCATTATGAAGACAAACACAAAGTAAATCACTTAATAAAAACATTATATGGATGAAAGCACAGCATGCCACAATATTTCTTTTCTAATTAGAGTCATTTGTCAAAGACTTGCCATTTTAACCAACATTCTCTCCAATATTCAAACTGTGCACGTGTGTGTTGTGTGTTGAATACATGGGAATTACAACTCGTACATAATCTAAGTGCAAGTCATAGTTACTGGCAATTTGCAAAGCTAGGATAGTGAACAAGTATTTCAAGTTAAAAACTCGTGGGGCTGCCGCCCCAACTCGAAATACTTGCTCCTTTCGGTCGCAGCTCTGTCACTCACAAGAGGTAAACATGACATTGTGTCAGTAACCTCAGCACACACACACACACACACACACACACACACACACACACACACACACACAAACACCACACACACCACACACACCCCATACACACACACGCACACACACACACACACTGCACACACCACACACACTGCACACACCACACACACCACATACACACACACTGCACACCACACACACACACACCACATACACACACACTGCACACCACACACATACCACACACACACCACACACACACACACACACATACACACACACACACACATGCACAGAGAAATCTCCAGCACAGACAGACACATGACTGCTTACAGCACATGCATTTACAGTGAGCATTTACAGAAACATAATGTACCAAAGGAACCCACAGTCGCGAGAGTAGCTAGTGTTCTGTGATGGCAAAAGCTACGTACGTTTGCTACAGCGCAGTACGCGCGGGCCAGGTTCTAAAGTTCTGAAGAGCATTTACAAGGGCAACCGTGCGAGCTAAGCTTTTCAACGCTAGAAACGATTGAAGAATGTTAGCGTATACATATCACGGCGCTCACCAGTTTCTAAGTTACTCCTGTCATGTGTTCCAGGCGGCGGAGTGAAGTCCTCCGAGGCGGGCGCGGCCATTATCAAAGAAGGCGTGGGGCAAAGTCGATGACCTGTTGGGCGCTGTCTAGAAGCTGTCTCTTTGCCCGTCGACCAGAAGTGCTGTAGGAGTCTGTTCCAGGATCAGAGGCGGAAGAGAACGTCCAAAGTTCGCTAAGACATCGTTTAGAAGCCGGTTTTCAAAGTCCCTTGGCCTCGCACACGGCCTACTTCTGGCCAAATAAAATGGCCGACAATATAAATTTCTTATACCCAATACTTCACCCATACACTCAATATAAATGTAAGCATTGACGTACAACCGTAGCTTCGCGTATTTTGTAATAGTTAAATGCTGACCAAGAGGTGTCTCTGAGATTTAGAGCACGAGGCACGAGGGCGCGAAGCACCCGAGTGCTGAGTGGTCTAAATCTTCAGAGACACCGATTGGTCAGCATTTAAGTGTTATAGATCCCAACGATTGGGCAAGGAGCGGCAGCGAATCAGTTTACCAACTCGTACTTGCGTCATCACGCGTCTTCCGGAAGTAGTTAGCAATTTCTGACGATGGCCGAAAAACGTCGTTTGGTTATTGGTTTGTCATCTCGCAGCAGACGTTCCTAAAGGTCGGCAGTGGATGCGGCGCGTAAGCTAAACGTAAGGTTACTCACTGTCAGCCCCGTCAGCCCCAGCGTTTCCCAGAGCGGTGTCCTAAGCCTGTTCCCAGCTCGTAACCAGTTCGCTCCTTACTCGGCTCTGGTTCGTAGGCCGCTGCCGGATTGTTGCTTTACCCTGTTTGTCGACGAAACAAGTAAGCCGAGTGACCTTTGCATCGTATGTTGTGGAGTTAGCTACTATTGTTGTCGCAGCTGCAGTTTCTCTGCTATAGACCACGGGCCTAAGCCACGCCCATGCTCTAAATCGGTATTTAGAGCATAGCGCGTGCCACGCCCATGCTCTAAATCGGCATTTAAAGCATAGGCGCGAACGACGCGCGTGCCACGCCCATGCTCTAAATCGGCATTTAGAGCATAGGCGCAAACGCCGCGCGTCGAATTAGAACACGGCTAGACGAAATAGACCACGGCGCGAAACAACACCCGGGGTGTCAACGACGTTTAGAAACATCGTTTAGACGCACGTTACCATGGCAACGGGGTCTATCTATCTATCTATCTATCTATCTATCTATATATATATATATATATATATATACAGTGCAAGTTACAATATACACCACTAATCTAAAGTAAATAATATAATATAATATAAATAAATAAATAAATAAATAAATACAGTGCAAGTTACAATATACACCACTAATCTAAAGTAAATAATATAATATAATATAAATAAATAATTCCCAAGGAGGTTGGCGGCCCTCATGAACATGTGCTAGGTATGGCTTTGAAGTATGGGAGATTTTAAGACTTTTAAATGAGACGGAATTTTTAATTAAGTCTTCTTTCTTCTACAAGCAGCCTGCAAAATACTAATATAAATGCACATAGGAGAACACTTAGTGTATGGTGCATTTATGTTGATGCATAGTGGATTTCTTGTATATTAATGCAACTGGGCTCGTTGAGACATGAAACTTGGTGGACACATCCAAGTGGTCCACCTTCCTATGTTATTAGCAGGATTTCTTAATTAGTTTCAAAATGGCTGACATATGTTGAGGTGTACGATTTATTTAACCAGCCAGGCCCGCTCAGTCTTGACACTTGGTGGACCTAGCCAGATAATCCAACTGTTCATGTCATTAGCAGGATTTCTTAATTAGTCGCAAAATGGCCGAGAAAAGCGAGGTTCAATGCATATCCCACCTACCCGGCTCCGCTAAGTCTTGATACTAAGTGGACATAGTTAGATGGCCCATTTGCTCATGTCATGAGCAGGATTGCTTAATTAGTCACAAAATGGAGGCGATGTTTTGAACAATCACATTTTGGCACCAATTTGTAGGCATTTGCTGCTATGCTGGAGCAGAGCAGCACCCACATGTACACTTGCTCACAACTATCCAGCCACAATATTCAGCTACTATACCACCAATGGATAAATACAACCACCATCACCACCACAGTGGAAGTTGCAATGAGTAGTATATTATGTGCTACAGCTGAAAGAAAACAGACCACCATGCACATCAGGTGCTGCTACCATATACTACTACCACCACCACACAGTGCAAGTTACAATATTTTGGCCACTACATGCATTCCTAGATGAAACGACTGCCACCATAACCACACAGTGCAAGTTTCAATGCATGCATTCAGTATATGTGCCATTGCTCTAGAAAAAACACCACCACCACCACCACCACACAGTGGAAGTTACAATATCGCAGCCACCACCACCTGTGCCAGTAGAGTACCTGCGTCAGTTGGTCATAGAAAAAGACCACCAGTGCAAGTTACAGTAGCCACCACCACATGTGCCAGTAGAGTACCTGCGCTAGTTGGTCATTGAAAAAGACCACCAGTGCAAGTTACAGTGGCTCCGGGCCAGCACATGCAAGTTACAGCCGGTCAGAACCTGCACCGCTGCCATTGGAATGCACGCTGCAGCAAGCAATTGTAACCTGCCTAAGGGCATGCCATTGAATTTCTTACCATGCACTCTCAATTCAATGGCATGCCCTTAGGTAAGCTTACAATTGCTAGCTGCAGCGTGCATTCCAATGGCAGCGGTGCAGGTTCTGACCGGCTGTAACTTGCATGTGCTGGCCCGGAGCCACTGTAACTTGCACTGGTGGTCTTTTTCAATGACCAACTAGCGCAGATACTCTACTGGCACATGTGGTGGTGGCTACTGTAACTTGCACTGGTGGTCTTTTTCTATGACCAACTGTCGCAGATACTCTACTGGCACAGGTGGTGGTGGCCGCGATATTGTAACTTGCACTGTGTGGTGGTGGTGGCGGCGGTATATATATATATATATATATCGTTCCGTAACATGAAGTCGTACGAAAATGCCAATTTGAAAACAATATAGGGGCTGCCGGACTGTTGCTGCCAGCATAATGCATGAAGACATCTAACTGGTATGTCGGACCAGTACAGAATCAGGACAGATTTGATAATCAATGAGTAGCAATATTGGGGAGGCTATGCCCCATGAGTAAGAATTTGATTGCAGTTGTGATCTCAAGGCATGCGAGAGCAAATAGCTCGCTCATAAAAGGTGTACTGGCAAGAATAGTACATCTATTATTTCCTTCTGAAATATGTAAGCCTTACTTGTCACCATTGAATTGATAGTACTAATCTTCACTTTTCTCAAAAGAAGCCAACAAACCTTGTTCCATAGAGTGCACAAAATATGTGACATTATCACCTGAAATCTGCAAGTAAAGTGTGACTGCAATGATAACTATCCATTGTACTCATGCAAGAGCAAGTAATGCGCAGAAAATCATGTACATAATAATTACTGCATTAGCAGACAACAGGCCTACCTCTGCAATTACATCTGGTCCATAACGGCCAAACGGATCCATCAGATATGCATAGTTACTTCCATCAGAGCACACTTTGCGGTACAAAGTACCCAAAGCATCATACTTATAGAAGCATCTACAAAACATAGGTTGTGGGCATATGCATATATAATATTTCATGAATAGCTTTACCAGAAATTATGCAGAAACATCCTACCTCTTGTCTGGATCTTCCACCTCAGTCAGCCTTCCCTCAGAGTCAAATGTGAATGATTCAGTTCGTCCATATGCAACCTTCCTCTTCAGATTACCATTCATGTTGTATGTAAAAGTGTCAGTATCCCCAAAAGACAGGTACTGATTAATGTTGTTGACTGAATAGGAATTAGTGTTTTCCTGGTTGGTTTGTGTCAGTCGGTTTCCCCTGATGTCGTATCTCACTTCATTAGTTTCCCCAGAAGGGGCCACCCAAGTTGTTAACTGACTGAGAGCATCATAGGTGAATGACCAGGTACCACTGAGTGTATGCACAGCCACAGTTTCTCCCTTATGGTTATACTCATAGGTGAAAAATGAACAAAGGGTTTCATTGTGGTTGAAGTTCCTCAATGTAAGGAGTCGACCTGCAGGATCATATTTGTAATCAGTATAAGCTCCATTTGCATAGGTTGTCTGTGCAAGCTCTCCGCGCACAGTGTAGTTGAACCTCACAATCCATTCTCCAATGTCCTCTCGTGTTATTTCAGCTACCTGATCTCGATCATTGTAAGTGTAGCTTACATTGTACCCACTGTCATCAGCAATGTAGACTCGCTGGAATTTTGCATTGTACCCGTAGCTAATTTGGCGTCCATTTGGGTAGGTGACTGTGATCGGAACACCTTCACTGCTGTACGCAATCTTCACAGTACCTTCATTGTTAGTTCCACGAGTTAGACGTCTGTTGCCATCATACTCATATCTGATGTCTACACCATCAGCAACTTTGGATATCTGCAATTAGGCAAAAGTGCATAAAGACAATCATGACTGGTCTTGTAGAGCCTCACTGCTGTGTTATTAAGACCAATGAATTGTATTATAATTGTCATGATTATTCTGTGCTCAATTGCTATCCCTGTAATTTAAACAACCACTAGCTGGTAGGAACAATCTGACTGCAAATGCAAAAGCATGTACTGCTAGTTGATAAGCATGACTGATCAAGATAAGTATGCACATATGCTGTAGAGGCTAGCATTTTGAGCATTAACCTCTGTACAAGTGGCTTAGCATGACAATTCAAAATATGACACTTAGCCATTATAATTTTGTCCTACTGTCTATCATCTGCACCATCATAGCTATACTTAGATGACCCCATGTGCAATAAAGTAAGTCAGCCAGTTCATAATTTGTATATATGGTGTTGATGAAAATTTTGCAGATGAAATGTCTTGCTATATACAATTAAGCAAAGTGATTTGCTCCCAATATAGTTCACCTGGTGAGATGCATACCAAGTCTAGTACCAAGTCTAGTAAACTGCACAGTCATTAACTTTCCATATCTTTTCATAATTGCTTAGGAACAGCTGGCATTTAAATTTGCTTTAATAGAAATATTTATGACTTACAAGGTTATCCTGATCATCATAGGAGAAAAGAATCTCTGTTCCATCTGGATTTGTTATGCCTATTATATGACCTTCACTTCCATAGTTCACGATTAGCTTGGTACCATCAGGATACGAGAGCTCTCGTAATCCAACAGCATCATCAAATAGAGCACCATAACTATGCCCTCCACTGTCTAATACCGAGATAATTTCTCCACTGTCACCAAGTCCGTACACTGTCTCTTTTTCATTTCCCTCCTTCAAGTGCAGAGTGTTTGTCTCAGCATCCATTCTGGTCTCAGAAAGTAACTGTGTTATGAAAGGCAGCAACATTATGGTGAGTGCTTTAGGTTACTCTACATTTTCCTATATAGAAACAAAGAAAGGCTTACTTGATCTCCAACAACAAGCATCTTGCCATTTGATGCAGGTAAGTCAATTTGTACAATAGGTGGAATATCTGGTGAGCTGGAAAATGTCTTTGGGCTGCCTTCTGAGTCAATGTAAGTTGTAATTGTTCTGTTTTCAGGTTGCAAGTTCATTGTAACGAGACCAGTCCAGTCATATGTGATAGCAACTGAAGACAATAATATATCAGAGTCACTATAAACAGCAGACTCAACCAATAGGCCACTGTTATCATAAGAGAATTTTCTTCGCTCCTGAGTTGCTTCCACTACCTCAGTTAGGTCTCCCTCCTCATTGTACTTGTAGCTTGCCGACTGATCATTGATAGTTACTGTCATCAAATGTACACCAGATGCATCATATGTATATGAGCTGCATGGAAGGAGTACCAAAACATTCTGGCTCCTGCTGCTGCACCGTGTAATTATTTACATGAAATTCATTAAACAGTGCAACAGGCAGAATTGGCACAGGTTTAGTGAACATCGAATGTTTCATCTTACCTTGATTGTTTGACATTGCCCTCTTCATCTGTAATATCTGCAAAGCTTAGCAAACCACTGTCTGTGTAAGTGATTGTCATAGTGTCTCCATTGGAGTGATTGAAGGAAAATGGTTTCTGTTCATTATTGTAGTGAACAGTTATGTTGCTTTCATCAATGAAATTCTCAATCCTTGCAAGCTGTCCAGTCATTCGGTCAAAGATGTAGACTTCAATGGCACTTGGGTTTTCATACACCACTTCTATATAAAGGAAGCAAATGATCAGGTAATGTAAGAAAGCCTGTCCTGTGTTAATGAGCTGAATATGCTAATAATGCATTCATGAATGCCTATGTGTATGCTGACTAAGTAGGGTGGGCACTTATTCCTGGCCAATGAGACCCTATAGTTAAGCAGTTATCACTTTTCAGCTTATGCAATCACCGTGCATTAATTGTTCTAACAAAGGAATATGCACTGCTGCTATTTTAGAATCACTGTTGCCGCAGTGATTCTAAAACAAAGCAAAGGAAGAGTTTGGCCTGTGTACACACATTTAAGCTCTTGTTAGATGTTAACAGTATAGCCCTAGAAGATAGAGATTTATCTGCCAGACTTTATGTACAGTACTGTTTGAATGCACTAAATGCCCACTTTGCAATAGAATGTACAAATGTACAATGTCTAACTGTTACACTAGCTATCAGGCTATCTAGTGAACAACTGATGGGTGAGTAATGCTGACTGCAGGTGAACCAGTAATCATGACGATGTGTAAAGAGGTGAGTGAAGGATACTGGGTGTTGTCCACAAACATTTATTGGGATTCATTTACCAGCAACTAGATATCAGCGCTTAGCTTACAATGTGACTGATATCACACCATGAACACTTCCCATATTATGGACATTGCATTGTATCAGTAACATGATGTGCATACACCAGTACATGAATAAAGAATTAGGAGATTCTTGCACGCTATCAAATCAATAACAATTATAACAAATACACCTGGCCTCGACATCTCCCCTTTCTAAAACCCACTGCAAGATGTAAAATGAATTTTACACTCATCCTATATTCATTTTTAGAGGCTGCCACAGGCAGCCCCTACATTGTTTTTGCTTTGACATTTTGTTGCATGGCTATGTGTTATGCTTCCAGTAGTATATATGTATGAATATAGTATGGTGATTACGCAACTATAGGGATTTAAGTATTGGCAGGTGGTCCTATATATGTGATATAGACCTGAAAAGAGGTCTGATATCACGATATCAAGCCTCTGATTGCACAACAGGTCTGATATCAAGAAGAAATGTAAAGAAACCAGAGCCAAATGTGTGTACTAAACAATGTCAGGCGAAGCAGTCTTACCATTTTACTGTGGCTGTGACAATCAGTGCTGCGGAGGATCTTGATGCTCCAAGAAAAAAGTGACTGCAAAAATCGTCGCATGAAGTAAAGTCGGTTGGACAAGATACCAAAATACATGTGTAAAGGGACGTATTCTAGGAACCAAGCACTGAGTCTGGCTCTGTTGCGCGACTTCTTCAGATGACGAACACAAAGTCCAGTTGGATAACGTCGAAAGCTCCCAAATGTGATTAAAATTCCCCCCTAGTTCTGTGTCCGCATCAAAGTCGGTGTTCCGCCAGGAAAGAAGCGTTTTCAAGACTCTCCGTGCAGCACCCTGTCACGGCCACAACCAAAACTGCTGACTGTGCATTATTTTGAATTTGGTTCCCAGTAATTTCATTGCTGCCAAAAGGTGTGCAGTATTCTCATTGGTCAGCCCTGAAGCCTGTTGTGACGTCATGGAGGCGTCTACTGAATGCAATGGTGCCGTAGCCCGTTCCCAGAAGGAGCAGTGACGTAATGCAGGCACTTATGGAATGCAAATGGCGTCGTCACCGGAGAGGTCTGGGCTCGATATTGCTGCAGAAGGTTTGTTCCTGTTGTGCACTCACTATACTATATAAGACATATAGTACGGTAGGGAGATCTATAGCCTCTATATAGGATTGCGGCGCTCATAATTACCTCAGTGCTTCGCGCCTTGGTAAATATGTAAGCGCCTCGGTCCTATATATTGGCTATAGACCTCCCTACCGTACTATATGCATTACATGTTTATATAATACGTAAACCGGGATAGCAAAACCATGCTAACATTAATATGTGAGCGGATTTGAGAAAAAGACCCTCTTCGCGCAGTTTATCAATTTTGACTGAGTGACAACGTGTTAAAGCAGAGTGGTTGGGCTCTCTATTACCCTTTGTTGCGCTTCGATAGCTGCTTCAGTTCCCGAGATACGCTTGCCTAAAATGTGAAGTTACGTTAGGCGCTTGGCTGAAAAAGGCGTTAAGAACATGGACTTTCGGTCACGGCACAAATGGCGGACAGTTGGGTTGGTCGTAGTGGGAAGCGTATCTGCCTCGTCCTCAGCACGGGAAGGTCTTCACGCTCGTCGGGAATGCTGGAGTAGTGTACGTATGTTGACTTCGAGCAAGGCCTGGTTGCCTTGAATAACGTGCGTAGCTTTTTACGCTAACGTAACATGTTCGTATACGAGGCGCCCGATGGCCACTATGTAAATTCGAAGTCTTCGTTTGAGCTTTAGAGAAGGAATTAAAGATTCAAATTTAGCCACAAGATAGGGACTGTACCATAGATATAAATGATACCAAAATCCGTTTTTCGGTGAAATATCACCTGCATGATTGTTTTGTCCCATATCTATTGTTTACATATTGCACGAAGTGGGTCGTTTTCTCAAATCCGCTCACATATAGTAAAATGTATTGAGGGAAGTATTGAAGATAGGAAATTTATATTGTCAGCCATATTATTTGCTTTTGTGTATGTGTGTGTGTGTGTGTGTGTGTGTGTGTGTGTGTGTGTGTGTGTGTGTGTGTGTGTGTGTGTGTGTGTGTGTGTGTGTGTGTGTGTGTGTGTGTGTGTGTGTACATATTTGAGTCAATTCTGAGAATGTGCGAACCACTGTGCATTAGGTGCAATTATTAATGTACTGCGCTGTTGTGCACATGTGTGTCAAAATATTTTAGATTCTATTCATGTCCACTTCAATTTGTGTTCATTCTTGCCTTTAAGTGTGCTCACAAGTGTGTCAATGAATGACACAAAATTAGTTGCAATAGCTACTATATATTGATAACATAGCAGTGACCTGAGGGAGAAAGGTTTTTCCAGTTTGGGCGGCAGCTCCACTCGTTCTTGCCAGAAATGCTTGTTCTCAGTACCTCACACAATCACCATGTCACTTGAACCAGTCTTCCCTGTAATCGTTCAATTTCAGATGACAAAGGCCTACTGGGTCAAATGTCCTGTATACATTATTGATGTTGTGCTGCATTTATTACTAGGATTACCAATTGGTAGATTGTTGCTGAGAGTTCTTTATCTAATATAGATGTGAGGCTGAGATTCATTTACTGTCATGTATTAAGTTGAAACTGGGCAGTAGTGATGTAGTAAGCAAAACTGTGACACCCACTTCCAATTCAAATGAAAACAGAGGAAACTCATATGCCTAATGCCAGAGAAGCAGATTGTCACATAAGAATGTACCTTCATCTGTGACTGTGATCTGGTTGTCACCATTGACATACAATCCTTCTTCATTGGCTCTAAAGGTGACTATCTCTCTGTCCCTTTGTAGCTTGACCTCGGATGGTGTGACTTGATTAATTCGCAATTCCCTGCATAGAAGATGAAGCAATATAATTGGAAATCACCAGCAGATTAGTTTCTAGATCTAATTGGCTTCAGCACATTTGTACACGATACCTTTTCATTTTGTTCAAAGTGAATAATGCTTTAACAAGCACATTTTTATCAAAGACTTTATGGTTGTACTAGAGTGACATTTGCACATGAACTTGACCATTTCTCAAACACTGTATTAGTTCAATGATCTTCTTAGAATTAACACTACAAGTGTGCCTACACGAACTACAGTCACTTACCACCATGCAAGAAGCCATCCTTTGCCACATGGCCCAGAAGTCCTTCGTTTGGATATGTAGGAAGAGTAGTGGCGATGTATTACCAAGGGCAGAGGCATGTCACCAACATCAGATGAGATATCCTCGATGTATAGCAGAATTCTCGCTGCAGTTAATATATAGATCAGACAAAGCAAACCATGTAATGTCATCTAAGGGCTATTATATGGAGAAAATATTAAGTTGTTACTTTGCACAAAGTCATAAATGCACAGGTATGGGTATACAGTAGGGGTAATGGTATGGGTATATATGGATACCCCAATTATGAGTATGGATACATTTGGGTTATGTCCGCTGCCAGGGAGCTTGTGGCTATATATGTTTCCGTGGCTATGCATGTGCCTCCGTGTGATGTGCGCATGATAGAAATGCTGATTTAACCTATACTGTACCACTGAAGGACACATCTGCATAAATTGCGCGAAGGTTTATTTCAAGTAAGACGTTGGCGTACAGTTTGTGGTAAGTTACTTGTCAATTTGCAAGTTTCATGATTACGTATTTTGACTTTTTGGCAGAAAGTCACGAGAGATCCGAGTCATGTGATTCTGGATGTTGGAGGAGGCAGAATGATTTTTCCAGAAAACTGCCGTGTAGCACCTCAAAAGAGCCTAACTATTCTCTTTGAAAGCAGGTTCAGTATTAATGCAAGCCAAGGACGCTTTTTAAGCTTTACAAGTGTAGGTGTTTCATACGAGGTTCCAATTGTGAGTTATGCAATGTGAAAGCTTATGTCGCCAAGAAGGCAGATAGTTTTTGCAATGTAATTCTCCAACAGATATGTTATCAATAGTGCATGGACACATCAGAAGTTTGATCTTGCATTGTGTATTGCTCTATCTGTCTGATTGGCGTTGTGCCTTTTCGTCTACTGCATACCACACGGCAATTTTGTTTCTAGGGGTACAGCAAGTTTTGATCATTGACAGAGAAAATATGACTGAAGTAATCCTTGCACACACGTGAACAACAAGCACTGCAGTTTTTGCTGATAATGCGCAGCTCGCTCTACCCAGACCGCAGTTGTTGGAGAACAAAAGCAGAGAATATTTAAGGTCAAAAATTGGTCATATGAAACATGTGGACAGCTACATCCCAGACCAGCTGTCCATGGTCACCTTATTGACATCGCAAATCAGCTAGTAATATATAACTGATGATTTTGAGGTAAAGCCTTCCTTTCAGAAATTCAGAATGAATGATTATACTGAGGCATCAGCCCCAAACTTCTTTGCTAGTTACTGGAGCACCAGTCCAATGGTCTCACACTTCAGTATACAGTCTTAAATCAGCCTGCAAATGACTGCATGCAGTAACCTTTGAAACTCTACATCTTCAAGATTGAGGAGAGGATCATAAGCGAAACACAGCAAGGCCCGATGGAAGAAGCTACGTCCGAAGACAAAGCCAATGGAAGGAGCTACGGTCTGAAAACCTTAAGGCAACCTGTCGAAACAAGTCACGATTGGCGGCGATACTGTCTGTAGATGTTTGAAACAACTTTGGGCTGCAAAGAAAGTGGCGTCGCCGGGAATCGAACCCAGGACATCTGGCTTTAGGTGCCAGTGTTCTAGCCACTGAGCTACGACGCCCCACCGGCAATCATTCGCTTCGCGGCCCATATAAACCATGCTTGAGGTGATTGTTGCTAGATTAAAGGATAATTGCTGCGTGGAAATAGCTGAGAAGGAGAGGATCATAAGCAAATACAGCAAGGCCCGGTGGAAGAAGCTATGTCCGAAGACTAAGTCAATGGAAGGAGCTACAGTCCGAAGACCTTAAGGCAACCTGTCGAAACAAGTCACAATCGGCATCGTTACTGTCCGTAGACCTTTGAAACGACTTTGGGCTGCAAAGAAAGTGGCGCCGCCGGGAATCGAACCCAGGACATCTGGCTTTAGCTGCCAGTGCTCTAGCCACTGAGCTACGACATCCCGCCGTCAACCACTCGCTACCCACTCTGGGCGTCAGAGCCGGCAAAGTCGCTTCAAAGGTCTACATACAGTAACGACGCTGATCGTGACTTGTTTTGACAGGTTGCCTTAAGGTCTTCAGACCGTAGCTCCGTCCATCGGCTTTGTCTTCGGATGTAGCTTCTTCCATCGGGCCTTGCTGTGCTTCACTTATGATCCTCTCCTTCTCAGCTATTTCCACGCAGCAATTATTCTTTGATCTATCTTCAAGTTTGTCATTTTGGACGAATCCCAGGCTTGTGGAATGAACTACATGCGCATCTTATATGGCATGGTAAAGACAGACTATGGCTTCAGGTACGTTCGTCAACAACAGATAAGGACATCAGACTGTATTGGGAATAACAGACTGGTGTACGTAGTATATATGAGTATGCGAGTGTTTACGAGTACGGTGACATATGTTTGATATAATACATATCGTACATAACCTCACACGAGGGGATCAAATTTAAGGAGAACTACAACTGAATGATTGCAACAGCATACCTGTATACAATCCATCTGCCACCTTCACTGCATACTCCATTATCTCATCTGATGATAGAGGTCTTCTGTCATAAACAAGACTCATCTGTGTGGCTAGATCAGATGCATGGTATTGAAAGCTTTCCCATGTCAATCCAACTGCCATCAGTGTGTTTTCCCATATGGTGTCCCAAACATTATCAGGCAAGTAAGAAGGTTGCAGAGTGTCTTTCAAGTCAGCATAGGCATGTAGTAATGGAAGGCCAGGAATGACTGCTACTACAAGTTCATCTCTGGTAACTAAAGAGGTTCGTGGTCTAAATTCAAAGTACATTTGAGAATAACCTTCAGGCGATAGAATACCAGCTG
Source organism: Ianthella basta (assembly GCA_964019415.1). Classification (NCBI taxonomy): domain Eukaryota; kingdom Metazoa; phylum Porifera; class Demospongiae; order Verongiida; family Ianthellidae; genus Ianthella; species Ianthella basta. The sequence goes on along the minus strand of OZ025870.1, from coordinate 9,322,538 downwards.
GGCCATTGAATGCAACAGTCTGGAAGCTTGTTATAGTACTACCAGTGTCAGACTGGATGGAGTCGTGCAAGAGTCTTATCAGTATGTCACCGCCACTTAAAACAACAATCAGAGGGCTTAGAATGTCAGTGTTTCCTGTATTCTGAATAAAAACTGACAGTTGCCCAATTTGTCCAGGGCGGAGAGGCCCTGGAGGCATCACTAGAAGGGACGGCCGTCCTGGGATTCCATTGGCTACCTCAAAAGAACTGGCTATCTCAGCTATTTCTACTGTCAATCTGTCAGTTAGTCTAACAGTGTAATTTCCCAAAGGAAAGCCTGTGATGTCAAATGTGGCATATACCTCCTCAGAATTGAACCAGTAAACCTTTTTTGCAGAATAAAGCTGAGAAGTGTTACCTATGCTGTAAATATAGGCTTCCACAGCATATCCTATTACGGTTCCTGAAATTCGTAGGGTTACATTTCCAAGAGGAGCTGCCATGCTTGGTGTAATCTCTAAGATTTCAAAGTTAGCAATCTTCACCAATACCTCCACAGAGTAGCCATCTTGCTCCATGCTTGTTGAACTCTCTATGCGAATGTAGTATGTTCCATTTCTGGTGTTTCGTACAACGCATTTCTGATTCACTGACAGAGCTCTTTGAGAGAAAGCATCATAATCAAAACCCGTGGGAGGTTTTTCATGGCGAAGAAAGAGGTCGTGGTAAATGTTTTGTGCGGCTGTTTTCAGGGTGGCCACCAAAGTCTCTTCTGCAGGAACTCCATCTATTTTATATACTTTGCTTTGTCCTTGCTGTAGAGTGATGGTTGTAGGAGAGTTAAGGTTTATAGACTGTGCTTGAATGTTCAGGGTACCTTGTGTTGTGCCAATATTGTTTGCTGAGTTCAGATCTCTGATGTTGCTTCTTGATCGAACAATTCCTGTGTAGTCTTGCTGGGCAATATATGGTGTTGCTGTAGTGAATTGGAATGACACATCGTTACCAATGTTCTGATTGAAAGGATGGATGGCAATGCTGCTACATTCAGTATCCCCCAGTTGTTGATCGGTAATGTCCCAAACTTCATCCTCTGACAGGTAGACAGTGTCACATTTGTACCCTTCAGCCACAACACTGCCATTGTTGCGCAGCTTCCAGGATGCAGTAAGATCTAAATGCAGGAAAGAATTACAATTAATTATGCTCATTTCTCTGGCACGTCCATCATACCATGTTATGTTCTAATTCGGGCAGATTGCATAAGGATTCACATGTATACATGTTATTGAGCAAGGCCACTACTAGTGAAGCATTGTTTTCTTTGCTAGATAAAATTACCATTACAAAATACCATCTAGAATTTCAAACCTATCTCTTTGAGTCATAATTCTGGAATACTAGTGCAGAAAAATTTGAAGATGCATTGCATGGACGCTGAAACTCACCATCTTCGTATGTGATGCTTGTTGGGCTGATGCTAACATCCACAACAGCAATGTCTGTGCTGATGGAATTAATGACAGCAAATATTTCTCTGGCAATGTTATTCTCACTGTCAGACTCTTCAGGTATACGATTCCCAATGTCCACTTCATAAAACAGGTAGTAGGTAGCACTGGGGAGGTCTAAAGGAAGGAAGATTTCTTCAATTTGGTTGTATGTAGCACCTGTATCCAGACTGAATGGGCCAAGTACAGTTTTCAACCTCCTATCAAATGGACCCAAATGAGCATCTCTACTGAGGTACAATGCTCCATACCATACCCCTTTGGCCGTCCTGTTCCCAATGTTGGCGACTTGAAGTGTAATATTCAAAGGTTGACCACCACGTGTAGTCAGATTCCCCATTGGGGGAAGAGCAACTAGATCGGGCAGTGGACCTTGTTGAATTAGAATATGATTGCTGCTTTCAGAAAGAATGTCGTCATTAACACCTATCACTGCAGGGTCGCCAAGATGACCATTGATGTCAAATACAACTGCAAAATACCATAACTGATTCAGTAGGGAAGGAATGGAGATGTTAATGAAGACCTCAAACTGTACACCTGCTTCTATATTTCTATTGTGCAAAATGTTTCCAAGGAAAACACCATCCTTTAAGATGGTGTTGCGATTTGCATTTGCATCTGTAACTAGGTATACACCATCAGTCCAAGATGACAATGGTAGACTTGCTTTACCCGCATTTGACACATTATATTGAATAGCAAGTGTTTCTCCAGCAAAGGCAGATGATGGTAGAATGCCATTGTGGATTTGAATCAGGATTTGCGGGAGAACTGGTCTTGGCACTGACACCTGGTTTGTGCTCCTTCCTATGTTGTTGTCTTCTGCAGAAAACTCAGCAATATTATTGGCACTGTCCACTTCAACGTATGCAAACAAAGTACCAAAGGCATCAGTCGGTAGAATAACAGCTTTTGTTAAGAAATATTCTTGATTTGCTGCAAGTTGGGCAGTAACCTCCATGTCTGCAATTCTAATAGCATTCTTCCTATTGAAGACAGCATCTCTGGAAACAAACAGTTGGTCTGTCCAAGATGCTTCACTTGTCATACTGTTCCCTGCATTTAACACAGTCCATTGAATTGTGAGAATTTGATCAGTTCCATCGCAATCACTGTAGACTACGGAGGCGTTTGTTACAAGTAGATCAGGTGAAGGTGGTAATTCCAAAAAGATGAGAGCAGAGTTTATGTTGCTTCCTGCATCATCAGCCTCATATACTCGTTGGAATGTGTCTGTTTGGACAAAGAGGTAATACCTTCCAAACAGCCCAACTGGGGTGCGAATAGTTAGGCTATAATTGTAACTTTCTGTGGGTTGTAATGTGTAAGAAAATAATCTTTCTGTGAATGGAGGAATTCCGGCAAGGAGAACAGAAGACATTGTAAAATATATAGAGTCAATCCAGTGTTCATTCTTCAGTGTACCATTCCCCAGGTTAGCAACTGTCCAGCTCAGCTGTACCTCTTCCCCAGACAGTATCTTAACTCTATCAACCTTTACACTCTCTACAACCAAGTCAGGCTGAATAAGTGGAACAAAGACTGGTCTAGTAACATTTCGATTGTTTTCATCATCTTCTTCAAAGACACGGTTGTAATAGTCGGCGATGACATGAATATACAGTTTGCCAAATGTATCACTAGCAAGTTTGGCCATCAGTCCTACGGTGTAGTTTTGATTGGGCAATAGTATGTTTCTCCATGTGTAGCTAGCAACAAATTCAATATCATCGTCCAAAAATGGTGAATCTGAAACACCAATTCTGTCTACCCAAGGACTGCCAACTGAACGACCGCTGCCAGTATTGATAACCGTATAATTTATACCCAAACTATTTCCATCACTGCTGCTACTCAAAGTTGCCTTCACCTTTGATACCTGGAGATCTGACAGACGTAAGATGATATGAAGACCAGTTGAGAGTATGTTGTTGTCATCAGACTCAAACTCAAATACATTGTCTCTGACATCTGTATAAACAGTCAAGTTGTATTGCCCTGCAGCAAGGCTGGGTGATACAAAGAAACGCACTTCTTTGGAGTAGGATTCTCCAGGCTCTATGCTGTCATAATGAATAGAAGAATCCAGCATAATCTGTGATCTTGATGACTCATCCATCAAAACCTAATGCAAGGAGATGATGGTAGGATACTTATCCACAATACCTAGATATGCAATGAAAAGGTGCTGGCCTAAACAGTCTCATTTGTTCAGGAATGTCACCACCATTGCTGCAGAAATAAAATAATATCTTTTATCTAGGACATAGATCCCGTTACCATTGTAACAGGCGTTCTAAGTGATGTTTCCAAATTTATTAGAATTTCTGTTGTATTTTGCGTGGGTATAAGTAATAGTTAAATGCTGACCAAGAGGTGTCTCTGAGATTTAGAGCACGAAGCACGCAGGCGCGGAGCGCCCAAATGCCGAGTGGTCTAAATCTTCAGAGACACCGATTGGTCAGCATTTAAGTGTATAGATCCCAATGCTTGGGTAAGGAGGCGGCAGCGAATCAGTTTACCTACTTGTACTTGCGTCCTCACCCGTCTTCGGGAAGTACTTAGCTACTCCTAACAGTCGGAGAAAACGTCGTGTAATTCGGGTATTAATTTGGGCTGTTCATCTCGCAGCGGACACTCCCTACAGGTTGGCAGTGGATGCGGCACGTCAGCTAAGCATAAGCTTACTCGCTGTCAGTCACGTCAGTCACAGCTTTTCCCAGAGCGGTGTCTTTAACCAAAGCTTGTACCCTGCCTCGTAGCTAACCAGTTCCTTTCTTGGCTTTGGTTCGTAGCCGCAATGTCGCTTTACCCTGTTTCTCGGCAAAACAAGTGAGCCAGGCGAACTGTGCATCGTATGTTGTGCCGTTAGTTACTATTGCTTATCACAGCTGCAGTTTCTCTGCTATAGACCACGGGCCTAAGCCACGCCCATGCTCTAAATCCGTATTTAGAGCTTAGCGCGAATGCCGCACGTGCCACGCCCATGCTCTAAATCGGCATTTAGAGCATAGGTGCGATCGCCGCATGTCAAATAGACAACGGCGCGAAACAACATCCGGGGTGTTTACGATGTTTTGAAACATTGTTTAGATGCACGTTACCATGGCAACGGGCTCTATGTCATTTTAGACACTGGCATCTAAATCGTGTAGATCCCTCTATGGAAGAGAAATTGTAGCTGCGATAACAATAGTAGCGCCATAGCATATAATGCAATGCACAGGTCACCCGGCTTACTTGTTTTGTTGATAAGCAGAGTACATCAACATTCCAGCTACAAACCAGAGGCAAGAAATTGGAACTGCAGCTGGTTACGAGCTATGTGGGAACTAAGTACACGGCTAAGTACACGGCTGTGGGAAACGCTGTGGCTGCTGTGGCTGTCAGTAAGTAAGCTTACATTTAGCTGACATGCTGCATCCACTGCCGACCTGTAGTAAATGTCCGCTGCAAGATGAACAACCTATCTTGAGACCCGAATCACACGACATACTCTCTGCCACAGTCAGGAGTAGCTAACTACTTCCAGAAGACGCATGATGATGCAAGAACGAGAAGGTAAACAGATTTGCTGCCAGCTCCCTATCCAATGATTTGAATCTATAACACTTAAATGCTGACCAATTGGTCTATAAAGATTTAGACCACTCAGCACTCGGGCGCTTCACGCCCTCAAGCTCTAAATCTCAGAGACACCTTTGGTCAGCATTTAACTATTACATCAATCCTAAATGAAATATATCGCACTTTGTGGTTCAACAGCAATCCTGTGTGAATGATATACTATGCTTTCAATAGTATTGATATAATTCAGTCAAATTTGCCATCAAAATATTGCACAACTGTCTTGTGCTTTGGCAAAGTAGTAGAAATAATTTATTTAAGTCAGGCATGCAAGCAAATGTGTAAAAGATGAAACTATGACAAAGCCTGGGATTAGTACAATCATGCAGTCTGCTGCAAACTTCAGTTGCTGTAACTACCATGTGTAGCCATCTGCAGTAGGCACATACCGTTTTGTCTGTCCAAAATGGTTCAAATGGTGCTCCAGCTCCAATGTTGGTCACAGTGTAATTGATGACCATCACACTGCCAGTTTCATGCTCCTCTCCAACAGTGATTGAGGACACTACCAGATCAGGTGGAGGGCTTAAGGTAACCACAATAGGATTCTGCAGAAGTCATAAACAGGACAGATAAAGTTGATTTATGTTTGCCTTGAGAAATATCACATTTAAGCTAGTGCAGCATATTCCTATATTTATGTGTTGATTGTAATGTCAGCAATATATATTAGTTAGTATAACAACTGAAGGAAGGATGTGACTGATTTTATAAACACGAGGCATGAGGGAGTGAAGCACCCGAGTGACAAGTGCTTATAAATTAGCCACATCCTGAGTGGGATGTTATATGTGATTTTTTGCCTTATAAGGGGAACGTGGGCAAATGTTAATTAGTTACTTGCCAAATATGGAAAGCACAGTGAAACACGGGCGAATCCATTGCAGCACCATACTATTCCTTAAGAGAGCTAGTCCAGAACTAAGTGAACCAAGCAGAAATGGTCGTACGCTATACCTTTTGGGGAACCTGTTTGTGTTCGTAAGAGACGTCTTGTCAATCTCCTGAAACATGATCAGAGGTACGAACAAGATTTGGCTGGTGAATCATGCATCAGTGAAGGATGCGCCAGGTGGCACTAGAGACAGAGGGGGCTGGGCTGGTGCAGAGAAAACTGACTGGGGGTCAGCATGATGGATATGTGATCAGCTGAGGCAGAGTTGATGGTAATCTCTATAGCCCCATTTACGCTATCAAGGTAAATTGGTTTGAAATGCAAATTAATTAAATGCCGGTTAGGTGTAAACGCGCTAATCCAGGTAACTAAACCACCTCCAGAGGTGGGTTAGAAACCAGTTTAACAAATCCAGTTGTCAGTGTAAACACAACAATCCGATCTGCAGAAGTGTGTTACCTCTGTTGTCATTCAGCGATACCTCTATTGACAGAAGAAAGCACCTTGAGTGCATTTTGCTGCGCTGGGAGGACATGCAGCCTACTTCCAAGGCTAATCCATCCTGGCAGCTCTAAACAGTTTTATGTATTCAAGTGTAAATGTTCGTAACACCGAGTCAAAATATGTTTGGACCCACTCACGCTATTGTACACGCTACACGATACACGCTTGGGCCTATGTTGGGTGATTAGTGTTTAATTGAATGTATATGTATGCAAAAATTTGATGTAATCAATCCAATGAGTCAGAATAATTGCTTTGCATTCAAGCAGTTCTATGTTCCCAAACCTTGGGCAGTTGTTATCTATCTATGGACTGTGTGACTTCATAGTTGTGTACAGGTAGTGACTACCCACAGTTTTGCGAACTGATGTTTGAATTTAGCAGTGTCCATCAAGATAGACGGTCTAATCAGAAATTCAGTACTAATCAAAAATTAGATATTCACAACAAAAATCAGATATTCTCACCAAAAATTAGATATTGTCACCATGGCACAAGTAGCAACCATATAGGCACCCAATCGTGCTCGAAATGGCTTAACACAGGTAAGTGCAGATTGTATGGCTGCAGAATGCATACCATAGTATAAGTCGGTTTTAGTCATAAGCTTCGTCCCATTGCCGTTCTAGAAACCTTGGAATGTTATGTTTATCGCCTTGGGCTTACCCTCGGTCATTGCACAACATCCCCTAGGTTACTGAAACGGCAATGAGACTCGGCTTGGGGTTATAACCTAGACATATCTGTTTCATGATTTGTGGCACTTTGAAAGACTAGTGTTTAGGTTAGAGGTCTAAACAGGTAATCAGATCCCAATGCAATACTACCTCTAATACACTGTACTGAACACAAATTTGTAATTCACTTACATCAGATACTCTTGCATTGTCTTTCTCATCGCTGTGCTCATAAACTTGGTTGCCAGTGTCTGTAGCCACTATTATGAAGTATTCTCCAAAAATTGCTTGAGGAATGGAGCGTGCTATTGTCTGAGAATATGTCGCTCTTGGTGCTAAGACACCCGAGATCTGAGACACACCCAGTACTAGGTCATCAGAATCTAACAGTAACATAAAGCAAAATATTATTAGTCTGGGAAGATCATCTTCAATCAAATGCTGATGTTCACAGCTTCCATGTACAGTATATAAGTACAATTTCGACTGGCAATTCTCCCATACTCATTGCGTTTTAACCACATACATTTTTAACGTACATAAAATCTTACCAATCTGTTGATCATTTGACCAGTACACTCGATCAAACCACTGATCAACGGCAGTGACTCCACTTCCTGTGTTCTCAACTGTCCAACTGATTGAGATAGATTCACCTGCATGGAAGGTTGTACGTATACATACTATGAAACTTACCATGTCAACAGCAGTAGTCTAGTGCTGCATACATAAGAATGAAGGTGTGACTCTGCAAGTGGTAATGGTGCAAACTACTCCACTACGAGTCATTAATTGGCACAAAAACAAGAATCACGATAGGTTCTGGGCACGCATCATGGAAAAGAATGTGTGTATACACAGTATTGCAAACATTAATTCTTCTATGTTATTAAAGTTAGAGTGCTGCAGTAACCAAATGGGCAAAGAGTAGGAATTGAAGGTCATGACTGAACTTCTTTGGGTGCATTAAAGATACACACCCAAAGCAAACTGGAGTAAATGTAATGAAAGTGACACAAGATCAACGTCAATCAACTCATTATCAGCGAAATCTACAATAGCCAGCATTATACTAATGGGGCACCAAAGGCACGGGATGTATATATATATTTCGGGAATGCCCCTTTCCTGAGAATTTTTGCAATTTTAAATTCACGAAGCCCTAAACATTTTGTGAATAGCTCCCTTTCTATGGAAGATATCACCAACTAGAGTGGCTCAGGCTTCGCTGTACGCTTTGGTTCATTCTATTGATCCTTTCTGACCGTTTATGAATGTCTTCGTTCCATCTAAGTAGTTGCGTTCATGTGTATACCGTTTACAAGGATGTCTAGTCTGCATCGGCAGAAGCAGTTCTTCAGCGTGAATGGGAAAACGAAACAGCAAAGCGAATGGCAGTCAAGAAAGATGGCCTGACTTGTGGGACATGTTCCGCACACCATATCCCTGCCTTTGCTCCATGTATATTTGGCGCGGTGGTATGCACATTTACTGGTGTGTCAATTACTCGAGCTGGCCAGTCCTCGATAAAGAGGTCTACGGTCTTGGAAGTAATCTTTGACCATCTTCTTGGCCATTCTGCACATAAGAAACGTTACTTTGCTACACACTTACCCATTTAAGGTCTTCCATATGTGGATATTGCCCTGGGAAATTGAAAGAATTTTCTTGATTAAAATTTCATTAACCTCCACAATATTCGCAAAATTTGCAAAAATAACGTCCAGCAAAAATTTATACGCATACAATAAATATAATGGCGAGTCAGCCACTTTCTACTGACAATTTCTCAGCAATGGAATTTCACGCGCCTCAAACTTGCTGAACATTTTAAGAAGATGTGTGGCTACCTAAATCCTGAAGAATTACAAAATCGCCCAAATGCACTGATCTTCGATTTTTACTGGTGACTCTCACACATATGTTTTGGGCACTTCAAGATAGTGGCACTCCAGATTAACACTGTACAAGGTTCACAAACATCTTTGTTTGCATTCATTGGCTACAGTAACTAGCAAGCACAATTTGGGCATAGATACATAATTATGTATAGGTATGCTGAATGACAGATTGAAGTGTCATAAAACACAATGCTGTTAACGTCGAATGACAGGTGTCATAACGAAAGAAGCCTATAACCATCGCATTATCTCTGGATACAAGTCTAGAATGCAGACAACTGTTGTGTAAGATGTGTACCTAGAATGGAGATTTCCCTCAGCAAGTCTACTTTGTCTCCTGGCAATGCAAGCTGCATGTAAATAGCTGCTTTAGTCCGAGTGGAAGTACACCTTGTCTTCTCGTCAGTATTTGCAGCCCAGGAACGCATACTGCATGAATGATGGACACTACACCTTCATGTGGCACTGCACCAGCAGTTCATCTACAGTGTCACTTTGCAGGGCCCAGAAAACGGCAGGCCCCAAATAGACGGTCGAAGGTAAACGGAGTACATCGCATTACACTACCTTCCTTTTACATTGTCATTCGGTTGAAGAAATGGCCAGAAAATGCAAAAATATAGTGCACAATATTCTTTATATGCGTAGCCATTTTAAATATATTTATTCTTTAATTTACCAATACATAGAGGTTCCTTGGATGCGTTGGCCTGAGCTTCAAACGAAAATCTGATATTGCACATGATGAGAACTACCTGGTGAAGTGTGTTAAGACAGTACGTAGAACAGCGCGCGGGTCAACTTATGCAACACTTACAACATGCATTTCCTATACTATTATTATTAATTTTCTTCTATATTACTTTTTCTCATATTGAAAATTTCTTATATTTTTGATCTCATAATACTTTTTTCACACAAACATTTAGTCTTGCATGATACATTGATTGTATTGACAGTATTGATGTACCATACCACATACAGGATTGCACAATAGTTGTTACTGTAGTGGGTGACTGACATCACCTCACATGACGTCACGCATGTTACGACACTACCACCATGTGGCACAACTTGAGAGAGTAGACTTTAGGGACTGTCATTTATCTGCTACTAGGGCACTCTCGTAGATCCGTATTTGTGCGTTTTTAGTAGTAATGGATCATTGTCAATACTACCTATCATCCACTGCTACATTAGCATAAAGATGGTGTCTGGAATAATTGAAGCACTGCCTGTTGGACCTACCACTATAGCAAAGTGCCTCAGTGAATTCATTAATATTTAATGACCAAACAGTTAGACAGTTGCCAATGGAGCTCAGGCATCACTCCGCTAGCTGGTTATAGAGCTGCTATGCAGGGTAAGTGGGTCTAATTCAAGCCATTTTTGTATCTAGCAATTGGTGAATTATTGGAGATCATTGGCATATAGGCCAGCTTACAGAATGCATTGTACAGGTGTCCAGAGTTGCAAACTATCTCCGCCTGTGGGACATGTCCACTCTGTTTACATGTGAACCTTGTGGCATTTGCGGCTTGAGGCGTGAAACTCCTGTGTTGCCATGGCAATGCTTGTACTGCATGTGATGTGTGTGCGTGATTGGGAGGCCTGAGTAATCGAATGTCTTATCCGGTGATGGCAAGAAACAAACTTTCAGGGGACAAGAAAGAGTTCTGGTAAGAGGGAATTAGAGACGAAAACTTGACGTTCTTTAACCTTAATTGGAAAGGATCATGGTTTTCATTAGTCTCGCGTAGCCAGACCGCTTCTCCCCTCCATTATATATTATGACGTCATCAGTCGGAGAGAAGGGCCTGGTACATTGCCTATGTGCCGCTTGTGCAGAGACCCCCCGGAACTAGGGGGTGAGAATTGCATTCTACGCCCACGCATTACCAGGCAACCACCCGCCCACAACTACCAGAGTTGCACAAGCCGTGGCAATGAAGGCCATGATTCACTTGGCGCTGAGTTTTTAGCCTTCGCAGTTTGAGCGATTTCGCTAGGCAAACCCTTTTTCATGGCAGCCTGCTACACGCTGATCGAGTCGTGGCCTTCATTGCCACGGCTGGTGAAACACCAGTAGTTGTGGGTGGGCGTTGCTTGATAGCGCGTAGGCGTAGAATGCAATTATTACCCCCTAGTTCCAGGGAGTCTCTGCACAAGCGGCACATAGGCAATGTACCAGACCCTTTCCCCTGGAAAGCGGTCTGGTTGTGCGAGACTAGGTTTTCATGGCTTTTACAAATGAATCTTGCACTTCGAACATGGCGATCACTAAATGACGTCATAACCTTGCTTCTGTTTTGCATTCCATATGTGGCATGTCATGAGATTGTTGTGTGACTGAAGCATGTCAAGATGGCAGAAAAGAGTTTTGCAGTAAATTGCCTTCTCGATGCTGAATAACATCAACCCTTTGCACGATGAGACCAGATTTCATAATCCAAAGATGCTTTACAACTTCTCCATGTGACCACTTTTAGTACAAAGTTGCTATTGTGAATTATCCAATGCTAAAGATTTAGTTTTCGCAATGTAGCTCTGTAGCAGATTGGTTTATCAAAAGCGGTCACATGGAAAATTTCACTGAATCAGATGTGAATGTGCATGGTTCCGTGTTATTTCATTCGCTTTCAGCTTCTCAAGCCGTCAATGAAATACTTGTTGCACGTACAGAATTGAAGTAGAAGACTGCAGCTTCAATTACACATATATACATCTTGCTTTGTACAGATTCTATCTACAGGAGAAAGAGCAGAGAATACAAAGGTCAAAAATTGGCCCGCATTGTTTACATAGGATATCCCCCACATGCGTCAAGTTGGATCTTCTTACCAAGTCATTACAGTTCTGAAGTGTTCACCAGTAACAACAAATGACATGACTACAAATTGATGCCTTATTAACATAAGTAAATTTTGCTATCATGTTGCTGCTCCATCACATCAGTCAACTAGATAAATTGTCTATTACTATTTCAACACCAAAGGTATAAGATGATGCCAAAATGTTGGTATCGCAATATGCAAACTTTTCCAGGTTTTTTGTTTCTTGCAGCATTTACCTGTTAGCGTAAACTCAACAGCAGCAGTGAAGAGTGTATATCATTCTTCATTCATATAGCACATTGCAAACAGCAAACCATTAACTACGAGTTTGTGAGGCGAATTAGTATTAATGCAAATGTCTGTATTGCAGAAGGTGCATGTGCACTATGCAGGTGCAGTTTCCTGCATGTGAATAGGACAAAATTGTCATTGGAATGTTTTAGATGATAGGCTAGACAGCAGCTGAGTAGTTTGCTCAACTTAATAGTCATTAAGCCACTGTGTAAGAAACGTGTTATCTATATTACTAGTTTCTCAGGATACTGACTAAGCTGTAAAGGAATGGGGTTCGACAAACTTGATGAATAACTGAGGTGATTTATTAGTTGTAAAAAGCAATCTTCAACTTTTAGTTAGTGCATACCTGAAAAGGTAGACTGTGGAATTCTAACATCTGTCACTTCCAGGTTTGGTGGGGGAGTAAGCCTGATTTGCAGTGGAAATATACTTGTCCTCCTATTATTATTGCGATCAATGTCATTCACCTGTAATGAGTAAGGTCGCAATGATGGAATAATTATAGCACATAGGAGGTAGCATTTATGCAGTGGAATGCAATATATGCATGCATGCATGTATTATTATTGTGTACGCACCCTTTGAAAAGTGTCTGTCTCGACAAACACATGAAACATCCCAATGTCAGTGTTTCTCAGATTGATTCTAGCCTGTGATACATAGCCGTCATTAGGGTCAATAATTCTTCTTTGTTCCACAGTTGCTACAACTCTACCGTCACTGGTATCCCTCGTCGGCCCCATCCACACACGATCAAACCAGAAACCTGAACCCGAACTGAAATTTCCAATATTAATTACAGTCCAAGATACTTCAAAGTTTTGGCCAGAGAAAGCAAATTGTGGCAGTGCAATGTCCGTAACTGCTAAATCAGGTACAGCCTCAGTTTCAAATCCCCACACTGGGCTAGGTATGGTAACATTCACATGAGTCCTGTACTCTATCTGCCACGATAACTTTGTCCCAGGTGGGTAGTGTGAAGCTGGATGATAGTAACGGAAATTGGTAACTGCAGTCGGCATCCCTGGTCTAACACTTCCAAACCTCCAGACATACACCTCATAGCTGTAAGAACCAGGATATGGTGGCCACATAAGAGGCTGGTAAAGGTCTGTGTTTAGCTGTCCAATCTCAGGGGCATCAGGAAACTGCTGGTCTAGGATTTGAACAGTCTGTCGAAAAGTGCTGTTGCCTCCACAATCATCTTCAACCAACCAAGTGCGTGTGAATGTAAACCCACACCTATCAACAACAGCAGAATTGTTAAAAGAAATTTGTACGGGTCTGTTACAAAGATGCCGCACTGTGATACGTTTCTGCAATTCCTGAAGATTTATGGCATCTTCGAAACTGCCACATGGAAGAAAGGTTAGACTTGATGCAGAAATCACAGGAGGCAATGGGTCAGTAAGAGAAATATTTTGGATCTGACTGGCTGTGTTGCCAGCATCATCAGTTGCCACCCAAATTCGTTGAAAACCGCATCCTTCAGTTGGAATATCACTGTACTCCACACTAGGCTCAGGGTCTTTGTTGTCAGTCACTTGAGGTATTCCAGTAGCATTTGGGGACAGATCTTGGCCACACGGTACTGTTACAACATTGATGGTTGAGAAAACTGGTGGTGTCAAATCTGGAAAATAGATAATAATAACAATGATATTAATAATAATAATGACACAAATCTAGTGCCGTTAGCACAGTATAATATGATGTGTAAGAAATGCTCACATGCTGAACCATGAAAGATACTGCTGCATACATGTGGCATATGTAGCTATAGCAGCCTTTGGGAGGCATAGACAAGGATGAGACTGCGGTGTTGTGCTACTAAAATAATGAAGGATATCTGCCAGTAATGTGTTTGTGGGATAGGAAGTAAGGCCAAACAAATATCCCATTCAAGGTTGAATACTCAATGTTTGCAACAAACAATTATTCCAGTACTTGTACCAGTAGAAGGTACAATTATAAATATGGTGGCAGGCACTGAATGACATATTGAAAGTAGGAAGCGAAAGCCGGATAAAGAGCAGTATGAGAGCATTAACCCATTATAGACCAAATGCAAATTACGCACGAAACCAATAGTGCCCAAATAAAAATGGCAGAGCTGCGTAGTCGGCTTATGCACGTTTTGAAGCTGTCCCAGTTCTAGATAACAGCACTAGAAAGTAGGATTGGCAAAGAAGTCCCTGTGCAAGGCTCTTGATTGGTTTCTGGGCCAATTTGGAGATCTGCGCAAATGTGCTCTTGAAGAAGGAGGCCGAAAATAGTGAGTATTGCCATTGTGCGGCTATGGTCTCGCATGCAGCTGACCCAGCATCAACTTATGCAGTGAATACAGTCCTGAAGTCAGTCCTGAAGCATGCTTTGCAGCTCAAAGTTTGCGCCTTCATAGGCTTCTCTTAGGCAGTAGACAAGTAAAAATGGCATCGATAGTCCCACAGTTTCCACATGTTTTGCTATTTGCTTATGCCCAATTTTCATCTGTACACAGCGTCCTAACACTAGACACTGCATTGATGACTTTAAAATGACGGGCCTCTCTTCTGGGCTTCAGAAGAGCCTCGCATTGTAACCTTAACGGAAGTGACTGGAAACCGGTCATTGCGCACTTGGGGATTGCGTAATGCCAACCAGCTTTCCGGTCATTTGGCGTTAATTGGTGAAACCCAATAATATAGAAAGCACAGTGCAGTTTTCCCCATAAAGCGTGAGGGTTATGTGGTAAATTGTTCCGCAGTAATCTAAGACCTGTCTTCTGAACAAATATAATTGACTAATCAGTTAATTTGTTAGACCCTTCATTTCCATGATGCCACAAAAAATGGGATTCCAATAAGACAATACTGTGATACTGAACGGCCTGTGCCTGGCACTTGCATATAACTGTGGCAAATGCACAAGTTTATTTCAATGCACTAAAAATACATTATTCGCACACCTATGGTAAGATACTCACTCACCAATGGTCCACTGATATACAGTTGGCTGACCAACATTCCCTACACCATCAGTAGCTATTAGTTCAAATTCATATTGCCGGCCATGAACTAAATTGTTCACATGATATGATGTCCCACAAGGAGAGTACTGCGACCTCTGTCCCATTTCATGGACACTGCAACTGAATGAACATCCTGTCACATCTGCACACTCAAATGTGAATGTCCATGAGGTAGCATTTGATACCCGGTGAGGGAAGGATTCAAGGGTAACTACTGGGGATGAGAGATCTGAGAAAATACAATGGTAGAAAATGAAGTTTCATTTTTGCTAAACAGAGCAATGTTAATAATGTACAGTCTAGACAATATTACACAGCAGAAATGACATGCAAATTGATGAAGCAATTGATTAGGTACACACATCAGAACAGTACCGGCTGAAGCTATAGCTCTGCTGGCTGGTTCATATTCACGATATTAAATCTTTGCCCACTACCAGCTCAACAACTTAGATTCACATGCTGGATCCCCCTGCAAAGAATCTGGTATAAATTATTGTGTACACTGACTTGTGCACAGGACAAGATCTATTTCTGGCCAATCAGATTTGATGTTTACTGAAAAACATCAGTCATAACCTAGAGACTTGGTGTTTGCTCCGTAAAAGGATATATATCTTTGGATTTGCTGTGACAATGCTTAGGTGCAACAAAAACAGAACAAGAACAGGCCATACAAGCAAAACAGCGCAAATTTGGGCAGTCCATACTATGTTCACTGCGTCAATGTGGAAGGTTTAACCATAATAGAGTAACTGTCACTAGCAGATTAAAATAGATAATTATGGTAGGAATTACAACCCTAGTGCTGAAAGATGCCTTTAAGTGCCATAAATCCTGATATGGGTAATAGCAAATAACATCTTTACACCCCTTGCACACAGAGCCCAGGTTAATGTGTTCACATTTAAAGTTAAATCCGGAGTGAATCCATGTCAAACCCCGATTAATCCAGGTTAACATCCTGGTTCGAACCATGCTTACGATGTGGGTTCGCCCCAGGTTACATTCGTGTTGAAAATGATGACGCGCATCAGACTTGGCTGAGAACGAAGTACTGGCTCTTTTGGACATTTGGTTGGATGAAACTGTTCAGGCAGAACTAGAGGGAGCGTACAGGAACAATTACGTGTACTGATGGATAGTGAGCAGATAGAGCCAGCAGATGGCCCGCGTGCAGCTTCCAGTGTGATGTAAAGCAGTGCTGTGAGAAGCTTCAAGTATTGAAGAAGAAGTACAAGGAAGATATTGACAAGCAGAGGCAAAGCGAAGCAGGCATAGAGTCATAGGAAGAAAGGACAAGTGGATTTTGCTTCTTCGCCCAGATACACAGCGTATTGGTAAGCAGGGCAGGTGTCATTTCTCCACAACTTCTGGAAATAGGATGCACCTCAGGCTTAACCCAGAGTCTTCTTTCCAGCCATTTCCTTTGCAGGAGACAAGGTGTCGACCAGCAATAGCAACATGTGAGATCAAGCACCACAGCCACACCACGATTGCAAGTCCAGAAAAAGATGAACAACAGAAATGCCTCGTTGAATGATGCCATCCTCTGAAAATGGATGCTTGCATGTCGATGATGTCACACATCTATCACCCTTACGTGTGGGAACTCAAATCTGAGTCAAAAGGGGTGTTAGGGCATCATTGTCAAAGAGGCTCATGCGCAATGTATCATATTCCGCTGGATTGAGGTTTTCCATGCAAATATTAATGTCTGCTTCACATACATAGTACCTGTACCAGTGGCAGAGTTCTCATTAATCTATCTTGATACTAGATGCCCAAACTGCATGCAAGCAACTACTTTACAAAAAACTACTTTACAACTATTACATCTTAGTTGGGTTGACGTTGGGTTTACTCGTCATAAATTTGTATACATGTAAGCGCAAATGACGAGTTCACTCATCATAGAAATTGGCACAGTTTAAAGCTGTTTTATATTGCTACAAACCTTGAAGCGGACTGCCTATCTTAGAGAACCTACAGTAGTGGTTGGCCCTTACCTGGCTTGCTTTTCCTGTCTCCTTTTAGCGCATGACACCTGCAATCAACTGTTAAAATCTGCGCATATTCGCCCGCGTTCTCCCTAATACCAATGTCGCATTGTGTACTAGCTTATGGAACAGAGGCAATTTGAACGAGCAAGAGTTTATAGACTCTCATTCAAATTGCTACAATGGTAGAAGGGAAATAAGTAATCTCTAAGCTTTACAGCATGCGGACGCTCGCCGTTCTCATTGCATTCCTCCATTTTGTGTTCTTCGTTCGTACGCGCTTGCAAACGTTCTTGAACTGGCAAAAGAGGAGCCCTCGGTATTCACGGAGACAGTGTTGAAATATCATATTCGTCCTTCTGGTAGTGACAATGCCAAAAAGTGAGTGCACTTGGCTCAAGTCACTTAGTCTCTGTGAGTCGCCATTTCAACTCTGCTTACTGAGTGCATGGCGTGAACTTTAAAGTTCCAGCCTATAGGATTAATCAAAAACATTCCATTTGGGCCATGTACCTCCACAATGAGTCTGAAATATATGTGCCAAGGAGACTGTCAGCATGCTTGGACTGTATCTTCAAATAACAGTCTGTTTTGGGTCAGCATTTGGGAGGAGAAAGACTAAACACTACTCACCAGCCTTTCACGAGTGCAGCCATTAAACTCCACAATTGGGTGCAAATTCATCAATTAAGTTTGAACTTGGGCTATATGGTTAATCTTAATCTCTATTCTTGGTGTGCAATTACAGCTTGGTGTTTAAATGATGCTATACTTTATCATTAGAGGATCTGCATTGCCCCACCCACTTTGCAGAAGTAATCTTTGATTGTGAATGGTGCACTAGATTGCAATGCGTAAAAATAGTAAAATGGACAGTTGCAGTGCTTCTACAACATTGAGGGAGATTTCTCCATGTCTCTAAGCCCTGGGGTGTCTTAAATTGATTGTCATTATAAAAGGTACTCATAGTCAGTAACAAATTTGGGAAGAACATCGCCAACTTTCTGGAAGTTGAAGCCACTGAAGTTTGATGCTGCTGCACTCTACTGAGGTGTAGCATGTTGCCACCCTTTGACAGGGTACCCAACGGTGGTATAAAATGTCACAAGTCATTCAGGAATTGTTTAATGGACTTGTGAGGAGTTGCAGGGTCTACCATATGGAAGTACTTTTATGTACGTGTGGGCATGTATACAAATTCGAAACAGCTTGTTTGGTAGCTAGCAATCTACCAATCATGAACATCCTCCCCAGTGCAAGACTATTTGGTATCTGATTGCCTGCTGATCGCAACAAATGTGCCAAAACCCTTTATGGAAGAAAACCGATTTTGGACAATTGATGGTGCATGTGTCATTATCAGCAAGTAGTTTGGACACTTCTAGAAGCCACCACTGTTCCCGTAGAGTTCCTGTTGCTGTGGCCACTTGAATATCATCGATACATGTTGTAATTCGCTCAATACTGCTCCTCATTATCCGTCGACATTCAGGTCACAGGCAAAAGCCTCGGACCCGAAAGCCTCCACGCAGTGCTACCAAAAGCCATGCTGACACTTATGGGCTGCTTTCGACGATGTGAATTGTGAGTATACGCCTCCGATTCTGCAGCATGGCGTATTCACCTCTTCCAAACTACATCTTGCCTCGAACATCTTCTGGGCATGGGCTCTTACTGCTTGAGCAGCTCTAAACTTGCTTTGATGGTGTGACACAGCGGCACAGGCAAAATAAGTAGACACAAATTTCCCTATGTTTACATTGACAACAGTGCACCCTTTCATTGTTGACCTTTGACCTTAGGGTATTGCATCACCATTGCATATCCTCTATTAAACTTGTCCCATATCCTATGCACAAATTGGGATGTATAGCTGCATTAGGGCTAGGAATCGCATACACTGTACTTACCAACTGTCCAAGCATATTGGCTTGGGGATCCAGAGTTTCCAGCTATATCTGATTCTAGCACAAAAAGGAAATGTAAGCCTTCTTCCAGGTTGGTGGCATTAAATGTTTCATTGTTGCATATCTCTGTGTACAGGAAGGTTGGTGATTGGAGTGTGCAGACGGCTGTTGCCTCTTCATTGAATCTCCACCTAATGGTAAAGTTCTCATTTGAAAATTGCTCATTTGTTAGAAACACCAAGGTGGGAGGTGTCACATCAGCTATAGAAATTAAGGTACAGAGAGGCAAAACGGTCAGTGCAGTGTATAAATTGGTCCTAGATATATTATACAGAGCGTAAACAGCATAATGCTTATTAAATCAGTTGAACAATTTCATGTCATGCAGCTTTGACATAGTGATACGCATTTTCCATGATGGAGAGAAAACTGCACTAGATGCAAGCAAGTTCTGAATCAAACAGCTAGCATAATAATGACCATTACTTACCAATGGATACAACCCATATATTAGGGTCGCGAAGAGCAGGAGACTCAGGACCACAAAACTCTGGCCCCACTGCAACACCTGAATGTGCCATAAATATAGCCAATGATCCACTAGCAGGAGCTAAAAATATGTGTCAAATTAAACAACTTTCAATTACTATGCTGGAATTTTACGGTGCATTGCATGTACATCTAGGCAATACTGTAAATTTAAAATGTTTGTGTTGGAAGCACTTCTGCTTTAATCTCAGGCAATATTTCACTGTGAAATATAATCTATGAAAGGTATAACACAATGTCATGTTAATCGATTATGCATCTTGATTGCCAGGATGGACTCAGTATGGAGCGTTATCTATAGTTCCAGCCATTTTGTAGAGATGCTTAGGCAGGCCCCAAGATACCACTCTCCTCAACAATCCTGTGACAGGCCATTGCGGTATCCAGCATTTAGGTGCAGTAGGTGGGACACAAACACAAAGACAGACAATCAGGCATCAAACAAATGGAACAGCTATTATGTTTAACACGAAGACAGTTGTGTCTTCTCTTGCATGCCTTTGCCTAATAGCAGCGTCTAGACTGCCACACAATTCCTCTCTAGGGTCTCAACATTGCTGCTTCAAAGTGCAACCATGCCCACTCTCCATGTATTGGACAATTCCATTAGAAATCTTTCATGTATTGTGCACTACAAGAAATGTTTCCATGACAATTTCCATAAAATATTTTCAGAGCACTTCTATCTACACAAAGACCACATTGAGGGCCTCCTGTGACCTCATGAGAGCTTTAATTGGCTTTAGGTTTTGCTCCTATACAGAAGCATCATTACTTTCTGTTCTATTTCAGCATACAAAGAACCACTAGTTGCCATCTCTACATAGACAGCGCTATATACTGTGCTGTCCTATAAATCTGATTGAAATCCATCCTTACCTGGATCCATAATAACGTAATACTGCATTCCTTCTGTGAACATGTAACTGGTTGTGAATTGGATCTCTCTTCCCAGACTCCCATCAGGGTACGCAACAGATGTTGAGGTGGCAACATCAATTCTCACAACTTCATGACCATCTTCCCCAATGATTTTGATGAATCTGCTCTGTATTGGCCTGGTAAACTACAACGAAACAAAAATTATACTTCACAGTATGCATGATGTGGCATTTCCATTCAAATGTAACATTTGATGAAACCCTCTTACTTGGTTGTCAAACTGGATTGCCCACTGTGTGTGATTTGGAAAGATGTGACCAGTTGGAGATACAGATCCAGGAATAAACTTGGGTGCTTCAACTGCATATAGACATTGATTGTGCATTGTAGAAAATTTCAGATTATAATAGCATAATATTATGCTAGAATGATGCTAAAAAATAACTAGAAATATCTCAAATTACGGCTGTTTTGCATACTTTCCTAGAAGCCAGTTACAAGACACTTTCAAGACCTTTCATTACTGTTACTTTCTTTGTACAATATGGTGAATATTAAGATCACTATATGCACATATCTAAAAGACACTTAAAGACATTATACGTTAAAGGTAGATTCAGAAGAGTGATAGATGCATGCGATCCAGAACTTACCTCCTCCAAGTAGTGTCAAACACAACTGGTCAGATGCAAGCCTGAAGAAATGGATTGAATTTCATTATGCAAAACGTTTTTTTATCACAGCATGCACATTCCTTATCTTGATTATTAACTAAACATTAACATGATCCATCCATCCATCAGTGCACTTGTCTGCATACCCAGTGTTGTCCTTGGCTGTGTAGCACAAAATGTGTGGTCCAAACTGTGACTGATTTGGTGTCCATGTGATGTTCACATACCACTGATATCTTCCGGGTCCATTTGCTAAAGAGGACTTGCGTAGTCCTTGTGGTGACACAGTGTCAATTGCCACAATGCTGTGAGTTAACATACAGCATTACAGCATGATGTATTAAGCAAACAGATGAGCAATAAACTAAACCAAATCAATTTTGGGAATTTCCTATGTATATAGAACCTACCTCACATTAGGCCCTCCACTCATTGCAATAACAGGCTCTTGGAATGTAGTATTAAAGGGTATTCCAATACAGGAGCCAGCAACCCTCGTGACACCTACAAATCCTGGCTTCTGTGAGCATGGCCCTTCAGATGAAAACACTAAGACCAAAAACTGGACAGGCACACTGCTGAGAGGCATGACATCAGTGGGAGTGGCATAATCTTCTATCTGTAGAGCAACTGCATACCACCCCGTACTGTCCACAGCCTCGTACTGTAGCTGACAGTTTCTCTGCAAGAAAGTTATTTAGTACAGAGTATTTAGTGCTACATAATCAAGTACAAGTTGCAAACATACACTTTGCATGTCTAAGATAGATTGAATTGCTCAACTTGCTCTCTGGATGTGCTGAGGTACAGCTGATTAATGTTATGAAAAGGATAAGATATTAACATGCATGACAGGACGGTGCATTACTTTCAATTTCACTCACTTTCATGCCACGATGTGTGCACCCATACAGAAAAACAAGGTTGTTACATACATGAATAGACCAGTTGTGTTCAAGCATTTAGGAGAGCATGACGTTATAATTGCATATGACGTCTTCACTGGTGGCAGTTTTATACATCGAAAATATGGAGAAAAGGGGTTGAATCGGCAGCCTCGAGCGCTTCGTGCCATACGCTTCCATTAAGATGGCTCAATTGCATACTTCACATGAATACGCACCTGGTGGTCATTGATTGAGGTTGATACGGCCTATAATCCCAAGATAGAGACTCGTGAAGGGGACTCACCCACGAGAAAATGGCAAACTAGACTTCTCAACAGGATTGTTCGACACTCCTGGACATGAAATAGCTTGTAGATGAACTAACACCTACAAAGTATCAAGGTTTTGAATTGAATGGAAATGAAATGATTTTATACCCGTAGGGAAAGGGTTGCACAAGAGGCAAATTGCCTATGATTGTGCTCCCCTAAGACATACATTTACAATACAGGACAATAATACAACAGGAGGTGTAGGGAATGATGGAGAAAAGGTGATAGTAGATAAAACAAGAGAGAATTTAACTAAGTGGGCAAGTAAGTAAATAGATTGACAGTTAAGATTCATTCAGCAAAAATTTGGTGAGGCGGAATTTAAAAGTGGGTAAGGATGAGGATTGAGTAAGATTTGGTGGCAGTTCGTTCCAGGTAAAGGGGGCATTTACAAAATAGGAAAATCGAAAGGCATTGAAGCGGGATTGTGGAATTGACAGAGAGTAAGGGTGAGATCTAAGGGGCCTACTCTTAGGGGTAAAGTAGTCAGTGAATTTGATGCAGACCATGCCACGAATGATTTTAAATGTCTGGCAGTGGCAAAGTAACAAACATCTCTGGTGTAAGGTCAACAACTGGAGGTTGTGGCAGGAGTCTGAGTACAAAGTGGACCATGAATTGTGTTGTTTATTCCATCTAGCCCCGCTCACCCATCTAGCCGCCGCCTCTGCACCGTTTTCAAGGTGTCAATGTTCTTCTGTTCATGAGGGGCCCAGAAAGGAGCAGAATACTCCAAGATGGGGAGTACCAGGGCAGTGTATGCTCTTGACTTAGCATCCCTTGCATTGTCCTCCTTAGCACGTTCAGAATACGAGATGCCTTGGCTGTTACGGCTGAGATGTGGTCCCCCCACTTCAACTTAGTGTTAATGATAACAACCAGATACCTGAAGGTATCTACCCATTCAAAGGAGGTGTTGTTGATGCTGTAGGTGAATGAGGGGGGCCTCTTCTTAAGTGTGATACACATCGCCTTACACTTCCCGGTGTTTAGAGGGAGTTGCCACCTCTGACACCATCTGGCAATCCTGGTAAGGTCTTCTTGGAGAGCAGCACAGTCCTGATGGGTTGAGACTTGGCGGTAGATAGTACAGTCGTCAGCGAAGAGTCGTGCTGGTGAGGATAAGTGGGTGGGGATATCATTGACATAGAGAATATACACCAAAAGTCCCAGAACAGAGCCCTGGGGTACACCAGAGGTCACTTCATTCCATTCTGAGGTGCTACCATCAAGTAGGACTCATTGTCTTCGGTTAGCGAGGAAGCTGCTGATCCACGCAAGAAGGTTCCCCTTTACACCTATATGCTCTAGTTTGAGCAGTAGGCGCTGGTGGTGTACTGAATCGAACGCCTTGGAAAAGTCGGTGAATATGACATGAGTGCTGTTAGCCCTGTCAAGGCTCTGTGCCCACTCGTGTACTGACTCCAGAAGTTGGGTGCGGTTGTGAAAGCCATGCTGGAAGGGGCTTAATTTGTTACTGGCGGTCAGGAATTGTGGTGCAGGTCATAGTCTTATTAGCAGTTACTCGCCGGTTAGTCCCACTCCAGATGTCTCTCTCTCGGTGCCCGCTGTGGTGCTTTCGTCGAAATCGTGTCAAGAAGTCTCATTCAGCACATTCTGGTCGCTCAAGACATTGAATCCCCCTTCACGAGTCTCTTGATCTTGGCGACCGTATGCCTTAGCAGCTTCAATCAACAACTGTCAGGTGCGTATTTGTGCGAACCATTCAGCCGAGCCATGTAAATGAGAACATTCGGCTTGAAGCACTCGAGGCTGATGGTGCAACTCCTCTTTGCCTATCTCTTCAATGTATTAAACTGCCACCAGTGATGACATCATATGCAATTATTGCCATAGCCACAACATTCCTGAGTTACGCACAACTGGTCTATTGTGTCAACAAGGATGAGACAACCATGTAGTAATATTGACCACTTGCACAATGACGGCAAAAATCATCACAATTCTTATGTAATACAGGATATATTGGTGAAATCCGTTGGCAAAGGTGTTGAGCAAGGAATGGATTTGGCTCAAGCAATATATACAGCTGCAGAAGTGCGCAAGTGAGGAGGAGTTAGTAGCAACCCTTCAGCCCTTAACCATGCAACATCTCAAGTTTCTATACAAGGATACGACTATGTAATACTCCGGAGTCAAGGCGGAACTCACCGGACATTCAATCTCCAGCTGGAAAAGACTATGTAATCTTTAGTCAGCATGCAAGAGCAAGGAACAACAGCACGCAGCTTCCTCAAGCAACAGGCACTATATACAGTGCTGCAGCAGTGGCTGCTGAATGGTTGTAAAGGGTGTCTAAGACAGTGGATTGCAGTTATGAATTTGCTGCTGGACATGGAGTCTGTCAAGTCTGAGGGTATTATCAAGGACCCTAGAACATGAGATGCTTGAAGTCACGCCACCACTACACAGTTGCAGCATTGTTTTGTCAATGAAAGAACAAAAATGCCAATTCTGGCATTTTCTTCAGAATCTGACTGATTTCTCTTAGTTAGCACTGTTGAGATCGGAGTACAAGGGCACTGGCTTCCACAGCTGCAGCTGAACTTACATTTCCCATGTCTCCTTTCAATGAATGACAACTGCATCACAGAGCATGTGCAGCATGCAATTATTCGTCCAAGGTATGAACTGCAAATATCCCAACATCTTCATTCGTCCGCTCAAGCAATATTCTTAGCTACACTATAATCAAGTGAAACTATGATGACATTCCTCATATGCCATGTAATTAACAAAAGGCTTTGGGCCTTGTTTGTGAGGTGTGGAATGTGGACATTCTGCTAGATCCTATCTTTCTTTTGCTCTGCGCGAAATGACAAAGATGGGCTAGCAGCTAGACTAGTCGTGCACTAGCTAAAAGGTATTGCAGTATAGGACACTATTTCCAACTTACCAGTGGTCGCCTGTACATGCATGTGAGTGGGATGTATAGACTATGTAGCCATTGCACTTGTACTGGCTATTCACCATGGTGAATACAACCTGTAACATAATTATGCCCATGATACTTATTGACATGCACAGAATATGCATATTATTAGTTAAGAACAAGTATTTCAAATTAAAAACTCGGGGGCTGCCGCCCCAACTCAAAATACTTGCTCCCTTCGGTCGCAGCTCTGTCACACACAATAGGTAAACATGACATTGTGTCATAATACCTCAGTAACCTCAGCACACACACACACACACACACACCACTATCACCAGACACATGACACACACACACACACACACACACACACACACACACACACACACACACACACACACACATACACACACACACATGCACAGAGAAATCTCCAGCAACGACAGACACATGACTGCTTATATCACATGCATTTATAATGAGCAATTACAGACACATAATGTACCAAGGAACCCACAGTCACCAGAGTAGCTAGTGGTCTGTGTTGGCAAAGCTACGTACGT
Source organism: Ianthella basta (assembly GCA_964019415.1). Taxonomy (NCBI): domain Eukaryota; kingdom Metazoa; phylum Porifera; class Demospongiae; order Verongiida; family Ianthellidae; genus Ianthella; species Ianthella basta. The sequence goes on along the minus strand of OZ025870.1, from coordinate 9,296,608 downwards.
TTGCTACAGTGCAGTACACGTGGGCCAGGTTCTGAAGAGCATTCAGAAGGGCAACGAAGGGCGAGTTAAGCTTTTCAACGCTACAAACGGTTGAAGAATGTTAGCGTCTACATATCACGGCATTCACCAGTTTCTACATTGCTCCTGTCATGTGTTCCAGGTGGCAGAGTGAAGTCCTCCAAGGCGGGCGCAGCCATTATCGAAGAAGGCGCGGGGCGAAGTTGATGACCTGTTGGGCGCTGTCTCGAAGCTGTGTCTTTGCCCATCGACCAGAAGTGCTGTAGGAGTCTGTTCCAGAATCAGAGACGGAAAAAAACATCCAAAGTTCGCTTAGACGTCGTTTAGAAGCCGGTTTTCAAAGTCCTTTGGCCTCGCACACGGTCCACTTCCAGCCGAATAGAATGGCCGACAATATAAATTCCCTATACCCAATACTTCGCCCAATACATTCAATATAAATGTAAGCATTGACGTACAACCGTAGGTTGGTGTATTATATATATATACATTCACATCTGTGCTCCCCACGAATGCACCCACTGTGGGAAGAGAGTGGACGAAACAGGGCTACATGGCCTGAGTTGTCGCAGGAGCATAGGCAGAATCCCTCGCCATGGTCAGTTGAACACCATCATTTAGCAGTCCCTCGCCAGTGCTAACATTCCATCAGTGCTAGAGCCCCAAGGACTGTCTCGTACAGATGGCAAACGCCCTGATGGAATGACTATTACACCATGGGCCCAAGGCCGGCTTCTCATTTGGGATGCCACTTGCTGGGATTCGATGGCAGCCTCCAACATCCACATTGCTATGTCTGGCCCCGGACGGGTGGCAGACATGGCAGCGAGAAGAAAGAGAGACATCTACCGAGAAATCTCGCAGAACCATCACTTTGTCCCAGTTGCTGTGGAGACCATGGGATCCTTCGGCGAGGATACAATAGACTTCCTCCATCAATTGGCATCACGTCTGCAATCAATTTCCAAGGACCCCCTGGAGTATCTTAAACTGTGTCAAAGATTTAGTGTGTGTTCTTCATTTTGATCTTTAGGACTGTCGCTGTTAGGGTTAGAGTTTTTTTGATTCCTTTAGGACTGTTGCCGTTAGAGTTAGTGTTTACCTGTAGTTGATGGACTCGGTTTTGTGTTATTTCCTGTAACAATTTATTATATATATATATATATATATATATATATATATATATATATGTATGAAGATTATATCTATATATCCCCCCATAAAAAATGTATATAATATATAGCTATATATATAAAGAGGGATTGAGCTGAACGGTTGTTCGCGAACTCCTCCCGCGAGCAACGACGCATCGACACCAAACTTTCCCAGATTACGGACGCCACACCTAGTCTCGATCTAAGGGGAGCGACGCGCGCAAAGAAGCCCCTGCCAAGGAGTTCACGGTGAAAAACCTCCAAACGACCGTCCGCCATCTTGGATTTACGGAGAAAATATACGGTTTTCCGCGCACGCTCCTATGCTGCCAATACAAAGGAAAAACCCCAACCGTTGTTCGCGAACTCCTCCCGCGAACGTAGCCGGAAAATGCCCAAACATTCCCAGCCGTCGTACGCTGTACCTCACATCAATGTAAGGTGGTAGACGTGCTAAAACAAGCTGCTGCCGAGGAGCACGGGGCGAAAACCCAGGATGAACCGACCGTCGGCCATCTTGGATCTGCGCTAAACGTACAGGACCCCTCTACAGGACGCATTAGACCCCCTTACGTAAGCACTCAACCACTTAACAGTTTACCCTCCTATATACAGGGCCTGCCGAAGGCGGGGGCCTTGCATCTAGTATATATATATATATCTATGTATATATCCGTAACATGAAGCCATATGAAATGTCAATTTGAAAAACACAAACAAACACGCAGCGTTTGGGAGTAAATTTGTTTACATGACACTTAATGTACATACCTCATCTAGAATAGCACCTCTGAATGCATTGCATACACCAGAACATTCTCCTTGTCCACTCTCTGCCCACCTGCACCGCACTTCATCATCATCAATGTCTTCAACTAATAATTGATAGGAAGTACATTATGGCTGTGAACGTGTAATTCCACTTTAAACGTCTTCATACAAAATGCTAAACAAATTCATCCCCATAACTGACTAGTATATACTACTACCAAAAGAATTAGTGAAGAAGCTTGAGTGTCTTGTTTCTAGCAGTCCTTCTTTTATTGGTGGGTTCGAGCATGCTAATTGAGTAGTGTCACTTATATTGGTGTGGTTAGAAATAGAAATTTAAGGCTCATGGGAACAGCAAACAGTGTCGAAGCTATAATACAACTATTCAGTAATTAGATAGCTATATGCAGTAAAAATATCTAACTTTGGGTTACCAACACTACACACTCTCGTTACATGCACAGCCCAATTTGAAGTTGGTTATATATGTGGTTAATGAATATAACTCCAGAAGAATTACTTGCTCTAAGATAACCACAATTTACTTCTCCACAGTCATGCCAACTCTGGGCTGATTTCAAAGTGTAAATGACTTTGTTGTGCCATCTCGATTATAAGTACATGTTGGCAGAAATGACATTTTGTCTTGTTATCAACTTAAACCAAATATCTGCCAACTACCAAAATTAATAGCTATAGTTTACACTCCAGCAATGGATGCCCATGAAACAGCTTTAAGATCCATGAAATCAAATTGTGTATACTGTCTATTCAAGTGAACAGGTTCTGAAATCAGGAATAGTTCTCTATTAAATCAGTTAATTGAAGCTGCCAAAGAAGCCATATCAATGCAGTAAACAGCTGACAGAACATTTTGACAGGATTAAGTATATGCAGCGAATGGAATGAGAGTCAAAATGCCTATATAATAATTGTACACTTATATTACGGAATTCAGCCACACTAAGCATCACGTTGGTGGCCATCCATCGCCATTTGTCTAATTCAGCTGAACAACATTGGTGGCATGGATCGGCCAGTCAGTTGTGTGACACTGCCTGTTTAACCCTTTAGGCATGAATGATGAGTTTAGTCATCATAAATTTGTATACATGTAAGTGCGAATGATGAGTTAACTAGGCTTAGGAATGGCACAGTTTAAGAGCTGTTTTCTTCTGTTACAAGTCTTCAAGCATACTGCCTTTCTCAGAGGACCTACTGCAGTGGTTGAACCCTACATGGCCTGCTTTTCCTGTCTCCTTATAGGGCCTGACTCTGGAAATCAACTGTTAAAGTTTGCGCGTGTTTGCTCACATTCACCCTAATACCAATCTGTACTAGTCTATGCAACAGAAGCATTTTGAACAAGAGTCTATAGACTCTCATTCAAATTGCTACCATGGTAGAAGAAAAATAAGTAGTCTCTAAGCTTTACAGCAAGCAGAAACTTGCTGTTCTTGTCCTATGTAAACAATGCGGCTTCCACGCGGTTGATTTTGACCTTTGTATTTTTGCTTACATCTCCTTCAGGGCCATCTGCATCAGAACAATACAAGTACTGCGGAAGAGACAAAGAACCCCTTTTGTAACTGTGCATAAGTTTTGCTAATATAGGTCTACTACAGCAAGTTATATTCACGATGGTGAAGGCACTAAAATGGAGGTAAATGCCGTCACCAGATTGAAGGGAAAGTCTCAGACCAAAGAAATGGGCATCATTTGATGTGCATTTGTGCTATCTAACTTTTCCATGTATGCAAAGTTGTTAAACCATTCCGCTGTGAAGCTATGCTAAGAATACTGCGGTTATATACTTGATTGGGTTAGAAATATTTAAGGTCTTGTAACTCTAGATAGGAACCTTGCACAGAGTATATAGTGAACGGGGGGGGGGGGGGGCGGTCAAGGTCACGTGCGTTCGAAAAATGGCCAACACAGCTGCTCTTACTGTGTATTTTACCTATACTAGCTAGCAGCAGATAAAATAGCGAGAAACACCTTGCAGCGCTTATTTCTTTATTCTTTCTTCTATGAGACAGATCGAGCCTAATCTAGAGTAGTGAGCAAGTGCTGCTGTGGAAGTGACTCCTTAGAAGCTAGTAGCAACTCCTCATTGACCACTTCAGGACTGCAAGACTGATAGGTTGACTGCTATTGCAATTGGAGTGCAATTGGCAACCATATCAGATTCTACAAAATTGTTTTGGTTCTGTACACGATTTAACACGTTCAACAGCACGGATGCTAGAAATGGCTAAAGCGTGGTGGCAATCCCTAAGAAACAATGCCAAAACTTGTAACAACTAATTGTAATGGTAATCGTGAAAGCAGTCCGACAATTAAGCCTAATCCACCGTATGACTCCTTGGCTATGTATGTATGGGTCATACCAGGGGTGTGGATGCAGTACAAGGCCCTGCCATGGCTCAGGGTAGGCACAGTCAGCCTTGGAGCACAGTGAGCTAGTACATGGGGACACGATTGGTATGTCAGGAATACAATCAAGGTTAGCTGGTATTGTGCAATCCCAGGACATTGTCTGACCCCCCCCCCCCCCCCCCTCCCCCTTTGCATAGTTATAACATGAAACCACTAATATGGCCGCTAAATTTGCACCAATTTGAAAAGTTACAATTTCGCTCTCGGAATGACTCTAAGAATAATGATTGGCAGGATAATAAAGCATGATCTTAGCTTTATCAGATAAGTTGATCAGTGCACCAGCAAAAGCTTGTATGACAATGTTTGGTAGTATTGAAAATGGCCTACTCGCCGACAATCATAGCAAACTGGCACATCTAGAAGACACATACACACGTAGTTGAGCTGGTTAAATGTAGAGGAATGCAAAGCTTTAGAATTGATTGAGAACTGGGTATATACACGTCTGTTTGCAGAGAAATAAGAATGACACTTCTTCGGTAATAATTTTGCCACAATTCACACATTCAAGTGCAAATTTCTTATAAACTGACTACAGTACACTTCTGTTCTCAGTCAAATATGAAAGTACATTTACTACTGACATCATGTACATTGACTACTAAACAAGATGATGGAGGAGCTCTAGGTATGCTGGTTTTAATACAAAATTGCCTGAACAACAAGCCAGCCATTGTGAGATGTCAACAAACGTCACCATACATTATTGAATAGCAATGTGCTAATGGGAAGCCAGGACACGGCTCATCAATAAAAGTACAGCAGATCAAGGACAGTAACTGTTATCGTTGTCAAACCCACACAGCTGGTAGAGTATAATTTAGCGAAGGTACGTTGGGGTGCATCCATGTGTGCCACACTACACGCTGCCTAACTCATCACACAGCCTCTTTCAACGCTCTGTCTCACTCCACGTGCTGCCTAATTCCATATGCAGCCTCAGTCCACACGCTGTTTTAGTCCATGCTCTGTCTCATTCTGCGCGCTTCATATATAACTCAACACACAGTCTCATTCGATGTGCAGCTTCTCTCCACAAACGTTTTCTCATTCTACACGCTGCTTCGCTCCACACGTACTCGAGCAGTACCAACTTGATTATTGCTGTGGAATATAGAGAATAACTTCATTAGGCAAAGGCTGTTGTGTGAGCACTGTAGCCAAGTGCTTGTCTGTTGTGTAAGCATTATGGCAGAGTGCAGGTTTGTTGTGTGAGTACTCCAGTGAAGTGCTAGTCTGTTGTATAAGTATACTAGCCGAGGGTTGGTCTTTGTCTCAACCTTTTTCTTTTCCTGTATACTGCTACTGTAAAAGGTGAATGTGGGTAACTCTGCTGCTTCTGTGATTGTGTGAGGTTGGTGCAGACATGTGCATGATGACATTATATGACATCACTGGTGATGTCACTGATGACATCACATACTTGCCCCTGAAAATGTGCTAAAGATTAAAATTTAGTGGTTGTCTCCACCTTTCACCTAAAGTAGGGGTTTTCATGTTATAACTACCCTGTGTGCACAGCATTTGCCCATATGAAGAAACTAGAGAATTCAGTTGACTAACCATTTGTATCCTCTTCCCACGAAATAACCTTCTCGACGACTGTGGCAGAGCCATTAAGTGGTAGCAATGATGAAATAATCGCTTTGGCAGGCATATCACGTGACAAGATTGTGACTTCCTGCTGAAACGTCAAATATCATTCGAACGAACCCTCAAAAATGACCATGTAACCTTCTTCGCTGCGCATGGGCGTCTTGCTGCAGCAAAGAACGCTTTTCTTTGTAAATGCTTCGGACAAGAACGAAAATTCTGCATTTTTGTTCAATCCAGCTCTCAAATCACAGGCACATAATGCACAGTTACATGCGTAGCCATGGCAACACAGGAATTTTATACCCTGAGTTCAGCTTATGTACACTAAACGGACATGTCCCACAAGTGTCGTCTTTCTCCATTTGTGTTCTTCGTCCATATATGCTTGCATACGTTCTTGAACTGACAAACGAGGAGCCCTCAAAATTCTATATAGGAGACAGCGTCGAACTATCCTCGCATCATCTTTCTAGCAGTTACAATTCTACAAATTGTGCACAGGTGGCTCAAGTCATTTTGTCTCCAGGTGCCGCCATTTTAACTCCACGTACTGAGTGCACGGCACAATGTTTAAAGTTCGAGCCAATAAGGTTAATGCTGATACTGTTACACTGGCCTAGGCTTCTGCCATATACGCTTCTAAGCATGCATGTGGGTCATTAGTAATAAAGTCTGAAACTCTAATGCATGGAGTATTAATCTGAGGGATACATGCAGCTGGCAGCAAGTTACTCACTGTACACAATATAATTGCATGGCCACCTAAACAAACAGTGAGAAAAGAGGTGAACTCTACTAGCAAACAGTAAGCAAGTAGAATATGGCAATTAGATGAAGCAGACAATGAAAAGGGTGTAGGTATCTCAGTCTATATAGAAGTAGAAGGAACTGTCTTCCTTAGATAACAAAGTAGCACCGCAGACCAACAGGCTTTCAGTGCAGTAGCTTACTTCATGATAGAGAGGGAGCTTTCAGCAACCCAGAAGGCATACGCCAACAGACAAAGTACCTGATTAGTGAAAAAGTAATACTTGCATGTGGGCAGCCAGAGCAGCTCTTATTAGCAAAACGTAATGAACAGAGAGTGTCTCAGAGATGCTGTAGCTGGCTGCAAGGCAAGTACAGCGAGAATAGTCATGGTTTGAGTCACATGATTGCATCATCAAATCAGATAACCAATTCTAATGGCACGTACAAGAGCAGACAAACAAACATTCTAAAAAAAGATTACCTGGTAGATCAATTGTGTGGTTGCATCCATGCTGCAGCCTCAAGACTGGAGAAATGGCTGTTACGGGTGATGTGTTTACCCTTCCTGTATCTGATCGAACAGTAAGGTTACCTTTGACTCGAACTTCCCAAGAAATACCTCCAATTACCAGTGGTATCCAAGCACTTCCTGTGTACCTTTGCAAAGGTAAAAACACACAGACATTGCCATGTAGATGCACGTGCATGCATAAGACAAGTCATACAAGCACCAGAAAAAGAGCAAATTTAATGTTGTTCTACTGCAGCAGAGCCACATATACACTATTAATGTTTTCATACACTTACATAATGATGCCACTCAAATTCTCATAAATATTATAATGGTTTGCATGCTAATGAAAGATTTAGATTTAACCCTGCATAATTACTGTTCATGCATCCTTACGAAGCTTCAAAATAGTCCACTCCACTCATGTCATAAGTATAGGTTCGCTGTCCACTTGACCAGTCTTCACTTCCACTAAAATCGGTGCACTGGAACCGCATGCTTCCCACTGTCCCTCTGCAACCTGTCCGGCACACCAGACTGCCATACTCTCCAATCAGTTGTCCAGATGCTATAGTATTTGCATCACAGAAAGCGCCAACAAACGATCGTCTCCAGGCAATTCGGTGAGTGATGACAATCTAAGACACACAAGCAGGACTTTACATGACATGCAATTTTATGATGCAGTAACAGATGCACTATTGCTACTAGCAAAACTGTACAAACATATGCAATTAAAAAAAGATATTGTTACACTGGTTTTGTGAACATACATCCCATTGCCAAGCATTTCATGTCGGCTGTATGTTCAATATCATTGAATTCTGACACATTCACAGGCACTTCATGAGTGGCATGTGTAGGGTGTAGCAAACTAGATTAATGTGCTTCTAAATTCCAAAAGTGCATCTGAGTGTCCTCCATGGTGCATGCGTTCACTATTTTTGACCAGTTTATTCTTTGCATGGAAAAACCATTCACCTATATATTATTAGTTAGATTTTGTTGTGCATAGCACTTTGATTGTTAATATTGCTGTTTCCTCGCAAAATTGTTATGATGCAGCAAGATTTGTTTGTCTTTATCAGCAGTTCATCTGCTGTAGGTGAGCAGGTCTGCAGTTTCAAAAAGTTCTTAGCGGCAGAATTATTGGACATCTGTAACACTACAGTGCTGTGTTACTGTGTTTGTGCACATGAGAGCCTGGAAGAATGTCTGGCTGAGGTCCAGCAAGAAGCACCTTCTCAACCTGGGTTCCATGTTGCTGAGCAAGATGTCACACAGCTGGTGAGTCATGCATCTGCTCACAGTGTCAATAATTCAGTGCATGTTGGCTCACAGACAGTTGGAGAGGGGGGTGAGAGTGTGCCCAGCCCTCCACCAGTTACGCTTGCAGAGGAGCAGACAGCTGATGCACCTATTGTGGGTGATCAGCCGCCCATGATTGGCCGCATGGATGGTCAGAACATGAGGGAGAGCCCTACATCAGTGGTATCTGTTGAAGGATCCGATGGTCACCCAACATCACCGAGCATGCTCCAACAAGTGACACAACTTCTACAGGCACAGAGGGATATGATGGCCACCCAGATTGAAGCCATAGCTACCAACTCAGTACCGCCGCTTCATCTGTTCAGTGGGGATGATGTCCACACGGATGATGGTAGTTTTGACTGATGGCTGGAGCAGTTCGAGGACAGGGCGAAGGCAGCCAATTGGAATGACAACCAGAAGTTGTTTCAACTGAAATCCCACTTGGAGAAGACTGCCGTTCATGTTGTATGAATGATGCCAAGTGAGGAGCGAGCCAAGTTCACCTCCGTTGTTTCGACGTTGAGGAAGAGATTCCAATCACTAGATATCGAGGAACTGAAGGGACTGGAGTTCCACCAACTGATGCAAGACAAGCAGTCGGTTGAAGAACTTGGTGTTGTCCTGCAGAAGCTAGCTCGTAAGGCTTTTCCGGAGAGCGGAGCAAAGGAGTTTGACCGCATGCTGAAGGGACGTTTTTACCAAGCACTCCTGCCGAAGTGGCAACGCAAACTTGGAGCCCCGAAAACTGATGAAAGTTTTGAAGACCTGTATGCAAGGGCAAGAGCTATCGAACGCCATGATCAGCAAATTGGGGCAAGAAGACAAGCAGATTCGAGGCCGCGCAAGCCCAGCACAGCAGATGAGTCTTCCAAGAAGACAGACATCGCAAGTGAGCTGAAGACAGGCAAGAATTGGCATGGTCAGCCACGCTGAGATGACAGGAACAGGAGCAGAGGTTGTTTCCACTGCAGAGAAGCAGGACACATACAGCGTAATTGTCCAAAGCTAGCACCGGAGGCACCTGGTAGATCCAGTGGCAAGGCATCATCACTGGTGGCACAGGATGCCAGTAAACACCTGGAGCAGTGTTCCATCGAAGAGCTGGAGAAGGCCCTAGAAGAGAGAAAAGCCGGAGCCGAACAACTGCATTTAGCAGGGACTGCCAGTGTGAACGTGGTAACGGTGAGTGCTGTGGGAGCAAAGGGGTCATTGCTTTGTGCTTGTGTTGAGATTGAAGGCTTACCAGTAGAGGCCGTGGTTGACACGAGAGCACAGTGTACCGTTATTTCCAGGGAACTCTTGAGGAACCTTGGTAGGCACATGAGGGAGCATAAGATGGAACTTTCTAAATGCACCCCACCTAGTGTAAAGCTTGTTGGCCAAGGTGGCAAAGGTGGTGACGAGTTAGCTATCACAGCAGAAGTTCCCTTTCATTTTGCCTTAGATGGGTGTAGTACTTATGCCCCAGTGTTTGTTCAACCAGATAGTGACATCCAGTGTCTGTTGGGAATGAATGTTGTCCCTAGTCTTGGCATTCGGGTAAAGCGAGCCAATGGTGAATTGATGACAGAACCGACAGCCCCAGAGCCCTTAACTGAAGCCAAAGTGTATCTGATCCAGTCTACACGCGTTCAGGGTAGAAAGGGCACTGTTCTAGAAGCTAAGTTTGACTTACCGGTAGCACGGACCAGGGATAGTCTGTTGTTTGAACCAGACCAAGACTTCCTAGCATCCATGGGTATGGTGTCAGTAGATGCCTTACTTCCGAGCCCCAAAGAGGGAAAAGTTCTAGTACCCCTTGAAAATCACTATTCCATAGCTGCAGATTTGGAGGCAGGTACGTGTGTCGGGAATGTCACCGTCATAACCAGAGATCAGTCAGTGGAGGAGCTAGCAGAAACCATGACTTTCACTAAGGAGGAGAAGTCCAAGGATCCACAGGCAGTTGCAGAGATCAGCAAAGTCACTGCCTCAGACCGAGCAGACCAGGTGCTTGAACTCTTAGCACTAGAGCAGGGTGAACTGTCAAATGAACAGCTGGAACAATTGAAGCAGCTCGTTTGCCGAAATGCCGATGTCTTTGCATTGAATGAGGGCGAGTTGGGACACACCACCATAGTTGAGCATCACGTCGACACCAGAGATCATCTTCCCATCAAACAACCCTTTCGAAGAGTTCCATTTGTGCATCGAGATGTCATTGCTGGCATGGTGAAGTCAATGGAGCAACAGGGTGTGATCCGTCCCTCTACAAGTCCGTGGGGAAGCCCGGTTGTCTTAGTTCCCAAGAAGGATGGGACCAAGAGGTTCTGTGTAGATCATAGCCGTTTGAATGCCACCACAAAGAAAGATGTGTACCCCCTGCCCAGAATCGACGACATACTTGACACCTTGGGAGGGAGCAAGTATTTCACCTCTTTAGATTTAGCCTCAGGCTATTGGCAGGTATAGACATGGATGACAAATCTGCCCCAAAGTCAGCCTTTGTGACACACTGTGGGCTCTTTGAGTTCGTGAGGATGCCCTTTGGAATGTGCAATGCGCCTGCGACGTTTCAACGGCTGATTGAAGTTGTCCTTGCGGGATTGCTGTGGAAGGAGTGGATTGCGTACATTGACGACGTGTTAGTCAGCTCACCTGATTTTGAGAGTCATCTTGTTCATCTGCAGGAAGTTTTTGATCGACTTTGCAAAGCAGGGCTGAGGTTGAAGACAAAGAAATGTAGGTTCTTGAAATCTACTGTGTCCTACCTTGGACATCTTGTCATGAGTGAAGGTATCCAGCCAGACCCGGAGAAGACCAGCCGAGTGATCAGTTATCCAGCACCCACTGACATCAACGAGGTCAGGAGCTTTTTGGGACTAGCAAGTTACTATCGCAGGTTTGTGCCAGGATTTTCACAGGTTGCGGCACCACTCCATTGCCTCTTGAAGAAAGAGGCCCATTTCTATTGGTCCATGGAATGCCAACGAGCCTTGGAGCAACTGAAGCAACTGCTCACGAGTGCCCCTGTTCTTGCATACCCACGATTCAACTCTGAACACCCTTTAATTCTTGAGACGGATGCCAGCGCCAAAGGTCTTGGTGCTGTGTTGGCACAGCAACAGGAGGATGACAAGGTTCACCCCATCGCTTTTGCTTCCAGATCCCTCAACGCACAGAAAAATAACTATGGGATTGCCGAGATGGAGACACTTGCTGTTGTGTGGGCTGCCAAGCTATTCCGACCCTATCTTTTGGGCCACCGGTGTGAAGTGATCACAGATCACGCGGCCTGCACATCTTGTTGTCTCAGAGGAACCCCTCGCCCAAGTTAGCCAGGTGGGCTATGTGCATTCAGGAGCTGGACCTCAAGATCCATTACAGACCAGGGAAAAGTAATCTTGTGGCAGATGCACTGTCCAGACACCCACTTCCAGTGGCGGATGTGTTACAAGTTGTAGCCAATACCAGGGTGGATCATGCACCTGAGAACGACATTGCCAAATTGCAGCAACAAGATGATGAGCTTGCAACCATTTTCCAGTGGCTCAAGGGAGGAGGCCTGCCGGCAGACCCTCATCAAGCTCAGTACCTGAAGGCAGAACATTCCAATTTTGAGATCATCGATGGAGTGTTGTGTTACCACCACCCAAGTGCACCTGATGTGGTGCGCATCGTAGTCCCCAGCTGTCTGCGGCCCACCCTGCTGAAGGAAAGCCACAATGGGAAGTTTGCAGGGCACTTTGCCGAGCAGAAGATCTATGCAACCCTTCGAGAGCGGTACTGGTGGAGAGGTATGAGGAACGATGTTCGCTGCTATTGCAGAAGTTGCCTCGTGTGTGCTTCAAGAAAAGGGCCTGGACGGCGTCAACGCCCAAAGCTGCAGCCGATCCCAGTTGGTGGACCCTTCCACACTGTTGGTGTGGATGTGCTACAGCTACCTCGTTCCCTTGAAGGAAACCAGTATGCCATCGTGTTTATTGATTACCTGACGAAATGGCCAGAGGTTTATGCGGTGCCAGACCAGACGGCAGACACTATTGCACGACTCCTCGTCGAACAGATAATCACCAGACACGGAGTGCCTGAACGACTTTTGTCAGATTGAGGACCCAACTTCCTATCTAGTCAGATTGAGAAAGTTTGCCAGCTGCTAGGTACCACCAAAGTCAACACATCTGGGTACCATCCACAATGTGACGGACTTGTGGAAAAGTTCAACAGCTTGCGAATCAACATGCTGTCCAAAAGCGTTGGAAAGTTTGGAAACGACTGGGACAAGCGTCTTCCGTATGTTTTGCTCGCCTACCATGTTGTGGTGCAAGACTCCACTAAGTCATCTCCGTTTTACTTGCTGTATGGACGACATCCGCGAATACCAACAGATTCAGCATTGGACCATCCTCGTACTGTGTATCAGATTGACTTTGATGATTATGCCGAGGAGCTAGTTGCAAATCTCTCAGATGCATGGCAGCTAGCCCACGAGAACATCAGGAGGGCCCAAACCAAGCAGAAAGTGCAGTATGACAAGAAGAGTGCTTGTCAACCCTTGTCTATTGGAGATCGGGTCATGGTTCACATGCCAGGGCAAGTACAAGGCAAGGCCTGGAAGTTCGCCCGTCCCTACTTTGGACCATATGAGATTGTTGGACTCACCTCTACCAATGCTGAGGTTCAACTGTTGCACCACCCTACAGTCCCTACCATCTTTGTGTCTCTGGATCGTGTGCGCAAATGCTACGAAGAGATGACTGACGATGTATGAATGGGTCATAGACAGATCGCCTCCAAGCGTGGCCAACCAAAGGTAACCCCAGCCAGTACCAAGGAGACCATCCCAGCGCCACCGTACACTGGACCGGTGACCAGATCCAGGAGCAAGCAGACCTAGGCTTTCTGGAAGAACTTTCATATTTGGTAGTATTTGTTCTAAGCCAAGTAGATCTAGAACTCTGAACTCTGATGTGGTGTGGTAGTAATGTCTTAAGTCATGTGTGCTTGTTTGTTCGTGGACGAACACCTCTCTTAAGGAGGGGGATGTGTAACACTACAGTGCTGTGTTACTGTGTTTGTGCATGTGAGCATATGACGTTATATGATGTAACTGGTTGTAATAAAACAGTCTCCACCTCGTGTACGTAAAGAGAAGTGCTTTGCATGATGGCAGATCGACTGTGGTTGTATGCATGGTAGTAACACCCGCGGATCGCGACGAGACTACTAAACATTGGTAGTTACACATCTGATCTGGGAAGACCATTTCCATTCATTAGCTAAAGTGACTCAAATGAACATCCAATTTTCGTTGTCATGGTTCCTACACCAAAGATGTCCTAATTACATCCTAAAGTTAGTTGACTACTGCAATATGTGTCTGTAGTTATCAAACTTGTGAGACTCAGAACAACTACACAGATAGGGTAATTCCTAAGGACCACTGAGTTACCTCAACATCCTGCATCAGCATCTAACCATTACTATTGATTATTACTTGGCTTAATAGATGTTTCATTCACATTATAAGTATAGGTTAAACCCTAGCTTCTTAGGTGTTACAGGATATCACCGAGGTGGTCAATCATATCGCCCGAGGGCCGAAGGCCCGAGGGTGATATGAATTGACCACCGAGGTGATATCCTGTAACACCGGAAGAAGCTAGGGTTTAACCTATTTGTAGCCTATCCCATATAGACAACATTCGCACGAAGATTCGGGTCCGGATTTCGAAGAACCGTGCAAGAAGAAAAAGAAATCTACAGCTTTCCAGAACAGCCGACGACACGCTTCGCCCCTCCAGTGTCGCCAGGCAAGATGTCTGAGATTTGTAACGGCTACGTTCCGCCGACCACAGTGAGAGCGACCAACTGGGCAGTTCGCGCTCTGGACGAGTGGCGGAAAGAACGTAACAAGCGCTGCAGCGAAAGGTACCCTTAGGCCTCCTTGAGCGCCCTGCTGCTGAATCTGTGGCTTGCTCGTTTTGTAGTGGAGGCTAGGCGAGCAGACGGAGATCCGTATCCGCCTACCACAATCGCCAATTGTCTGGGCTTTCGCCAAGAATTGCGATCGACATTGTCCCAACTTCATGGACCGAGAAGGAGCCCTGGAAGTTCGATATCACTATCTAACAGACATACATATTGCACCGTGTACTCAGCATTCACATGAAAAAGCAGGCTACATGCTACTGCAGACAGTAACACATATCGACGCGTGCACACACGCACATACATGCACACACACACTAGGCCTAACACACACACACACACACACACACACAAGCATATAATAGAGAATGTTGTTTCAATTAGTGGGGTGACAGTTGTTCAGTGACCACATCCTGGGTGTTATTCTTCATAACACCTAGGTGTTATGAAGAATAACACCCAGGATGTGGTTGGATACAGGATATCTCAACTAGACAGACCCTTTGATCTTTAGCCTAACCAGGCTACAATATGTATATTAATATCATTAGTCTAAGAGGTTAATGTCACATTTGCTTACAATATGTTTTGTATGGGTATACAAGTATATACACTGCAACAGATAATGATAATACGTGCACTGCGTGAATAAAATAACAACCACTGAAAATACTTACAGAACACACCGTCGTAACAATAGGAAAGTCAACAATTTTAAACGTTAACATTGATTATAAATTAGGAAACATCACATGCAATCTGCCCAACTACCCCACCCAACCAAACAGTCCTGTTCTTCTGTCCCCGTGGTGGTTGCCGTGCTCATTGAGGGTTAATAGTTAATACATATATGGTAAGTGTACCTTTCTAGACCCCATGCAATGACAGATCCTTTTATTTAATGGGTCAGCAGGGATCATAGGGTGTGTAAAATGTTTCCTCCAAAAACAAGGGCAGTTGTAGGAATGGTGCAGTCTGACTCTGAAGGGCATGGCAAACCACCTGGCAGACAACTGTAGGAACAAGGAGGGCCGGTCCATGCAAGGAGGAGGGCCAGCCTGTCCATGTAAAACCCAGATCATTAACATTCACAGACTTTGATTACATTTGGACCATCACTACATCTAACAGCATTTTGCCGCGCCTCCTGATAGTTTCTGCGTAACCATTCCTACTATTCAGTTTCTCCTTTACACTTACAGGTACAGCCTTACATTTTGCCCACCGCTCTGCACTATCTTCTCTTTTCACTAAGTGGTCTAGCAAATCGCTTGCTACTCAATCTGCTTTGCTGTGCTCTAGAATCTAGGACCTCCTATCTTCCAATTCTTTATGTGCTGCCATGTAAGTATTAGATGCAGGCTCCATATTCTTTGGGTTAATTCATCTCTTATGTAGCCATCTTGCTTTGCCATGAGACCCCAGCCAGCAAACCACTAAGCCCAACTGTTTTAGCAATACTTACCCTAGCTGTTCACTACATCGCTGTCTGCAAACCATCACACCACTTTCATGCCCACACTGTTTAGCTCTAGGCCAGCACATAAATTGTACACTACACTGTCAACTTTTGTGAAGTTAAACCATCATAATACATATATCCAGGTAGCTAGTGCCTTATATAGTATATCAGAACACACCTGTACATATGCATGCACCACTGTGTACCAGATTCCGCAATTACAATACAGCTGTACAGCCTTTTCTCATCAGCGCTTTAGTCATGTACATGGGTGTATGCATGCAGATAGGTGATGTGTACATGGGATAGAGGATGGATAGATGCATAGCTGGAATAGGCATACAATTTTAGTCGCGTGTAGTAGCCCATTAGCTTGTTATTGCACACTCATAATTGCATAACAATATGCAGGCAGAGAAAAAGAGGATGGTAGCAAGACCGCGAGCACAACAAAATGTTGCCAGGTGTAGGGATGGTGCAAATGTATTCAAAGTTAGTAATTGTTAATGATCTGGGTTATGTGTGGACAGTCTGGCCCTCTTCTTTGCATGGACCAGCCCTCCTCCTTGTTCCTACGGTTTATCTGCCAAGTGGTTTGCCACGACTTTTAGAGGCACACTGCACCATCCCTACATCTGCCCTTGTTTTTGGAGGACAATTTTTTACACACCCTTGTTTCTTGATTTTTTATGGAATGCAAATTTCAGACGGGCAACGGCTGGTATATTTGAAAGGCTTCCAAACAACAGTGGCAACAAATGAATCAATGTGCCCCAAATGCATGGCAGGGTGTGTAGCACATTATGGGATGTGGCTGGGTGGGCACAGGATCTATTACTTCTGTTTGGATAGACTATCATTTTGCAGAGTTCGCTGTGATACGGCTAGGACGGCAGAACAGGGGGCTAGGGGCTGTAGCCCCCAAAAACTACTTGCTTCAGGAAATCATGGCAGTAGGCAAGACTGGCTTGGTCACGGAGTATATAACACCCACAATCCCAATCATATTTCGCTGTCACTCTGACTCACTGTCTGGAAGGACATTGGCTATATGTATATACCCACTCTACAGGCGTCCCCTACATGCATACCAAAAGCTGCACTATACCTATATACACCCTTGAATGCAGGATGCTTGTGGAGTGGAACTGGAAGTGACAGCTAGCTCTGCACAGCCAAACAAACGCGGAAATGGCGGTTGGAAACAATTACACAATAAATGAAAATGGCTGCCAAAAGGCACGACTACGGAGAACCTTCGAAATGGTGTGCAAGCAAATGGCGGTCAAAACATGTCCTGTATGCACCCTGGAACACCTGACCGCATTGTGGAACTAATGATTGAAACGCAACTGAAAGGATTAGGCGGCTGGAGAAACAAACAGTGCAGGCCAGTTGCAACCGGTTGCTTATTACGTCATGGGAAATGGTGACCCATAGCTATGAGCATTGTAGACCAGAGAATCGCCACATGCCATACTACGTCGCTGCATTCCTTAACCTACAAAAGGCACTAGCCAGTAAGGGGGCGAGAAAAACTGCGAATGAATAGTTGTCTTTCATCTTGTCGTTCGTGAGCTACAGCTGATGGAGAAGAAGAAAAAGAAGAAGACGAAACACAGAGAATGACACAACGCTTTTTACCTGACAGTGCACTTGTGCTTGGAAGCCTCCCTTCTTCATAGACGGTTTCTATTGCCGGTTCTTATTTTTGTTTAGGAGTAGTGCTACTTTTTGCTGGTATGACAAACAACCACCACCATCCCTACATAGACAGCACTATGGTACTGTCTGATAGCTATGCATACCATTTCACACTGACCTCTCACAAGGTGTCCAACCTATAACTCAT
Source organism: Ianthella basta (assembly GCA_964019415.1). NCBI lineage: Eukaryota > Metazoa > Porifera > Demospongiae > Verongiida > Ianthellidae > Ianthella > Ianthella basta. The sequence continues at coordinate 9,278,828 of OZ025870.1, read as the reverse complement.
GAATTCTGTTAACTCTTGGGAGGTCAGAATTCCAGTGGCATTTGAGCTGCACTAATCTAATATGTCATAATAAATGATTATGTTGCTCTTAGTAGTAGGTCCAGTTTTCTCACATAATGAGAAGAAAGCACATGCATAATATGTCAAGATGGCAATGATTTGGAATTGCGAAGCTATACATTAAGTGGAAGAAATTGACCTATATGCTTTGTTGTAGAGTTTGGCCCACAGCAACAATAAGTAGCTATAGCTACGTGACAGTGAAACTTGGAATCATTTCAATGATAAGTGTATAAGGTAAGGCAGGGTATCTTCGAATGCAGCGTAACATGGGCATGGGAAGAACCTTATAGCAATGGAACAGTCACTGATAGAAACACTTCACACACTGTTCATTCGATTTTGAAGGCAACCTACTGTCTTTCGTGACGTGTGCTACCTGGGCATCTGGCTTCAGTGGAATCCTCTACTCGCATTTTCAAGTGCAATACAAGTGAAATAAATATTGCAAACACATTCCTTAAGCCACCAAGCTAATGAAAGCTCCTACTTTGGTAGTAATTTATCCTCATATATGTGGTGGCCAATGATGAGAAAACACCCTACTCCTAGTACTTGTTAAACATCACAGCATCGCAGCTAATCCTATGTTTGGTGTAACTGTTCCAAGTTACACCAAACACCCCATTATTTTGTGCATGGCACAGAGATCCAGCTGAATTCATCTCTGCACCAGACGCAGAAATATATTCACTGTTCCAAGTTACTGTTTTGCCATAATCAGTTAATCACATATTCAGAGAACACAATAGGTACATCGGTGAGCTGACTGTAGCATCATTAATTAGCTATTATAATTACAGTTACAACGTAGCTAGCTACTCGCATTGACTATATATGTATGCTACTCGCATTGACTATGTATGCTACTCAGCCACAATATATAGTCAGCATTAAAGGATAGCAACAACTCCAAAATCATATTTCATCGGTTAGCTATTATAAGTCATTACCAATCCGTTGAAGTCCACTGGGTCGACAGGGCTCCACTGGATAATGGCTCCCCTGAAGTGGCTGCCCTTCACAGGCGAACAGCAGCTGCAGACCAGCAGCAGTCCCGCAACAACCACCGCCACATTTGATTGAGATATCATCCTCACATTCCTTTGTCTATAAGGTCCTAGAACAAGCCAACCGAACGCGCTAAGGGTCAAAGAGCTCAGAAGGGCGACTAATATAGAACAGAGAATACTCGAGGATAAACTTAATGCCTATATTTAGTTATTTCCGTATACGGTAATTTCTGCTAACCGCGCCTACTTCATACGTGTATATGTTACGACCCGATTCGCAACTTGACCCGTTTCGAAACCGGTCGCTCGCTTTACAACCGGTCGACCCGTTTTGAAACCGGTCAATACGTTAAGCCCGATTCTCATCCTGACCTAGTCTCGTCCCCAGCCCACTTCCGGCCGCCATTTTCCAATGGCCCGAAAAGGTGGTCTGGCGACTATGGTCAACTTTCTTGGCCTGGAAGCCAGTTCTGATTACGTAACACTGGTGGGAACAGCGAGGTGTGAATTTTGTACGGGCAAGATGGAAGTGCCACGCTGTGCTGTGTGTTTCTGCAGCGTGGCAAATCCTTCTTTTGCAGGCGAATAGAGAGTAGCAAGGCGGAGGGAAGAGTGGCGAATGAGCGAGACTTGCCCGCCCTTGTTGGGAAGAAAACGAAGACGTCGCGTCCCTTTAAGAAGTCCAAAATCGCCACTTCCTGATCTGTGGGCTTCTCGTAGCCGGGTATTACGTATGCTTCCAGAATAACACTGTTCACTGCGGCCGAAGGTAGCCTTGCGCCCAATCCTGGGAAGTTCACTTCTCCCATCGAAGCTGCCATCTCGCTGCTAGCATAGATCTATGCTGCTAGGTAGGTGTGAACGCCAGAGGTGTGAATGTTATGCATAACTTGCCACTAATGTGCTGTTGTGTAATCTGATTGGCCAGCACACATTCCTGCTGGGAATGGACTTCCGGGCCCAAGAAAGTCGACCTTAGTCGCCAGACCACCTTTTCGGGCCATTGCAAAATGGCGGCCGGAAGTGGGCTGGGAACGAGACTAATCCTGACCCGTTTTGAAACGTGTCAGAGAAAAGGGCGCTTCCTTGAAATGGATTGACCGGCTTAGTAACCGTGCTTTCGAAAAACGCCTTTAGAGAAGAACCGTGACTGTTGCGAACGACGTGATGGACCATAGTGACAAACATCCGCAGTGAACAGTGCGAGTCACAGTAACATTTAAGCTGAAAGATTAGCATAGCTAATTCGCTTGTAGTTAGTGGTTTTTGACGAGATAACCCAATACTTGCAGGCCGTGACATGTGTTTACAGGTACTAATTTATAATTACTAACTAGCTTAGCATTCTAAGGGAATTAGCTGTTTGAACACGTTCAGATTATTTTTGACTCTTATTGTTTGATCTATTAAAACTAGGTCAAGCCAAGCCCAGTTTAAAGCCAGGCAGTTTGAACACAAATTTCGGGGTAATTTAACATTCTGTTATACCTGCATTATGAGACAATGAAGATAAACAGTTTGCATGAAAGACCCAAATCCCAACTTGATCCATGACCCACTTGTAAGCCAGCCGGTTGCCCACTTTGAAGCTGGTCAGCCCATTTCAAAACCAGTCACTCACCTTGAAGCTGGTCGACCCATTTTAAAGCTGACCAACCCAATTCCAAACTCTGCAGCAATCTGCATAGTTTACAATATCTCATTATTCCAGTGGTCTGTATTTAGAAGTAATATAAGATGATTGCCTCCTTGTGCGCCAGGTTGTACCACTCTTCCTAGGTAGGTGAATCGTCTTTTCCATACAGCCAGATCCCTTGGTGCCAATGTGTGTGAGAAGGTTGTGGGTGTGTTAATGTGTTTATATGTGTCTGTACGTATGTCCGTGTGTGTGTGTGTGTGTGTGTGTGTGTGCGTGTGTTCTGGGTCAGGGTGTGCCTGTGTGTCAGTGAGGGTATGGGTTGGTGGAAGGGTGCACATCAGAGTGTGGGTGTGTATGTGTGCAAGTCTAGTTCCAGGAGAGAGGGTTGGACGTGTGTGCCCGCACTTGCATGGTGTGTTTATATGTGTGTGCACGCGCGTGTCTGTGTGTTTGTTGTTGATATGTGACCATTTTTGTCCCATATTTGCCAGGTGAAGTCAGCAGTGTTGTGGGCATTAAGGGAGCCATGTGATCCCGTCCACATATACTGGCTGGCTTTGCATGGCAGTATGGGCAATATCAACAATCACATACAATTGTGTGTGGTGTGTGTGTTACGTGTGTGTGTGTGTGTGTGTGTGTGTGTGTGTGTTGCATGTGTGTGTGTGTTCCATACGTGTGTGTGTGTCAAATGGGCCCCTGTGATGATGGACTGTAGCGAAAGAGCTTGTTCCTTACAAGGTGCGTATATGTAACGACCCGTTTTGCAGCGTTTCGAAACCAATCGCCCACTTTAAAACCGGTCGACCCGATTTGAAACTGGTCAATACGTTACAACCCAATTCTCAACCTGATCTGTTTTGAAACGGGTCAGAGAAAATGGGTCGGGACTACTTCACGGAACGGAGCGGATGAAATCCTTCCTGTGGGTATTATTAAGGGGTGGGTAGTGGAGTATTACTAAGCTGTGTAGCCATAGATTACTGTGTGTATGTACGTACGTAGCTAGCTAGCTGGATGGCGGCATAGACCTATGATACGGCAGGACACAGTCAGGTGCAGCTTCATGTCTCCTTTGAAGGCATGCACTCTCGGTACTGCTTTACTGACTGATTTATTCTTCATTAACAGATGATGTTTACAATGATTCCAGCAATAGAACTAACTGCATGTACGTCTGTATGTACTGTTAAGAGTGTTGCTACTGGTAAATGTTACAGTTGGGTAGTACAGGTGGTACACACCCACTTCATGTTTGTTTTCCAGAATTGTTCTCCAATATTAGGAAGACAATTGTCATAATACCATTCCTTGCAGGTATGGCATTGTATCATTGTACTTTGGGTATGTGGTTGCCTGCACAAACAATATACAGGCACTGTAACTGTGGTACAGACTTGTTTCCTCTTCTTTCTTGGGGCAGTTGTGTGTGTGGGAAAAAGTTGCATCCTCCCCTCCTCATAGCATTTCTGGAGGTGCTGCCTCATCTGGCACTGGTCGTATCTTATTTGATGAGGATCTTGGCGAAAACACAATGCTGTGCTGTTTGCAATTGCAAACAATGCACAATCAGCACTCCCACACTGCCGCTGCACATTAATGAACCGAAGTTCAAAGCACTTCTTTTGAGTGCATATATATATAGCATGGCTGCATTTGTTTGTGCAGAGATTTTGAGCCTACTGAATATGTAGGCAAGCTGTCATAGATGTTGACAGTGTTGTCTGGGCAGCCAATGTTTGCTGCACACACCCAGTGCAAGTTGTCTAAGTTGATAATTTGAACGAAGTTCGCTGTTTCAGAGTGTCTTGTCATCTTTGCTATTAAAAGTGGGTCATACAGACCATTTTGCATCGGACATTGCTGTTTTAGCAGCTTGTTGAATGCATTGATATGTTTATCAGTGAGCCAGTTGCCCCCTGTGAGCAGTTCTTTATCGTGTTCACGAAGCTCAAGATGCTGGATCCAATATGGTTCTGGTGGTAGTTTGCAAGTGTGCATGTCTGCATTAATAACCTCAACATCCTTGTTTACTGCTGTTGCTGTTTGTAGTAGCTGTTGCTGTGGTTGACCAAGAGCCACTACATCATCTCTGTCTCTGCTTGTTGCTGCTGGTAGTAGCTGTCCCATTTGTTCATCAAGATTAGTAGTGCCGGTGGTGTCACCGTCCCTGGCTGTTGTTTCTGCCATCTGCAAAAAGAAACTAAAAAACTATAATAAGCACTACGAGAAGCAGTTACTGTAGTTTTAAAGCACATGATATCAGGAATTGAGTACCTTCTGTCTCTTGAGTGGTTTCTCCAGCTTGACTGGTTTCTCCAGCTTGTCTGGTTTCTCTGGCTTGACTGGCACAGGTGGATAATTAGAAAGCGATAAGCCACTATCAGAAATGGTGATGTCCCTTCTTCCACAGGCTCTGGTGTCTACAACCCATTGGCAGAGGCAGTCTACCTCTGAGTAGTGAAGCTCAAGGTACTGCTTGCCAAACATTGTGATCGGGATGCCATGTGTTGGCCTCACAAAGGCATTCTAATATTGGAGTAGGGGACCAATTTCCAAACGGCTGCATTCCATATTAAGCAAGGCAGATTTGAACTTGTCAAACTCCTCCTGCAGAGTCTCAGTCACTATTACGGAGCCCCACACACCTCAGGCAGGCAAGGCAGCTTCTTGTGTGCACATGAGTCTAGCCATAGAGCGACATGTGTGTCCACAAAAAGTGCATACTCTCCAGGTGACTGGAAGTGTTCACAGAGCTGAAAGGAAGGACGACACATCATTACTTTATACCTTACAATGAACATTTATATAAAACTGTTGATGAAACTGAAAATGTTAAGCTTCACACTGTTAATCCTGCAGATATCTGTTAGTTGGCATTTGACTATTACAGGTTATGTATATAGGGCAAAATATAGGATGTTGAAACGCACATGCAATAATATGTACATTGTATTTGTGTATGCATGCATGGGTTGTCTTACATCATGATGTTCATTTGTGGCATTTGCTCGTACGGCATCTCCTCCAGTCTGCCACAACTGCAGCAGACTATCAGAAAACACCTGCTTCTCCAATTCTTCATCATGCACTGTAGAGCACAATGTAATAATCGCATGAGTCAAATGAGCTTTTATGGCAGACGTACGTTACACTCTATGACAACATGCATGCATGTACTTTTGTCATTAATGGCAGCTCTTACTATAACATTGCAATTCACGTACAGCTAGGATGGGCACTGGAGCCAGGAGAGTGACGTGGTGCTTGCTGCATGGCATCACAGTCAACGAGGGTAGGAGAGCAACTGGTATTGGGAAGCATCATCTTGAGCTTCTTTTGTGGGGGTGCTCTATAGTGTGACAGACAAGCAATATCATATTATGAATCATACCATATATAAAAATAAAAAGTAACAGCATTTATACACTTACCTCTCAGCATAAGACTGGTTGGAGCAGCACTGGAAAAACTCTTACCTATAAGTATCACTTAAATGTACCTTAAAGTGGACTTAAAGATAGCTTTACTGAATTTAAGGCTGTGACTAGCTTTCACATTTACTGAATGTTTAAGTAAGTCATAAAGCTAGTAAATCCCGATTTAAGCATTGACTTTTTGATGACTTAACTTACAGTAAAGATGGTCACTTAAATGTGACTTAAAGGAATGCTTAAAGGCAACTTAAATGCAATGCAGTGACACCTATAAGGGTACCTTTAAGTAAGCTTTAATTCATCTTTAAATGTTATTATCTTTACTAAATTTATGTCATCTATAAGGTAACCCTTAAATCGGGCATTTACTAGCTTTAAAGCGTATTTAAACAGTTAGTAAATATGACAGATGGTCACAACCTTAAATACAGTAAAGAAAGACTTTAAAGTGTACCTTTCAGTAACTTTAAGAGTGATGATCTGTATAATAAAGTTACAGTTTGGTACAGGACATTGTGTGTACATTTAAAGATGAATAATAAAGAATGAAACAGTGAGGTTTGCTGTAGTCAAACAGGCAAGAACATGCAGTAAAGTTACTTGACAGGCAGAATGACAAGGAGCATAAACTGCTTCTGTAAAATTGCAGGTGCATGGTTGTATGAGCGATACAACACTCAGCCCTACACCTCTTAATGATCGTTTTGCTGTTGAGAACTTGCATGGATATTGATGAGAGCTCTCCATGCCTTGGAGCCTGGTGGCAATAAAATGAGACAATCAGTGAGTACAGCCTGCTGCAATGCATATGATATAATGTCTACAATGTATGCAACAACCACAGGCATGGAGGTAAGCACACACACACACACACACACACACACACACACACACACACACACACACACACACACAAGGAGCACACCTGCTCTCCAATGAGATGTGCGTCTTCTCAGGGTGGTTCACAATCAAACTTCCACTCCATATTGCTCTCCATGGATAGCTGATGGTGTAACACCTGCAGCATGCAGTAAAAATGCAGTCAGTGGCACAGGCTACAGGTCTATGAAATACATATCTCATACCTATTCTGATGAAACAGGTCAGCAACACAGCTACTAGCTATTAATCATTTACTAAAGTGTTTCAAGGCTCTTGCATGTTAACGTAGTGCCAATGATTTGAGTTACTGGCTGCTTTCTCATCAGCTATAGTCTCACCTGAACAAATAGCTATCCAGCTGAGAAATCCCTGCTACCGAAGGCCAGGGGCAATGGAGACACTGATGACAAACGCGAATATGCACGCACGGTGAGCATCGCAATCAAGTTCCAATCTCATACAACTTACTTGATTGTGAATAAGCTAGCAAACTACCTGTAAACTACCTAGTTACAATCTATTCAGCAGATGATCAGCTAGTAGCAACATAACCAAAGACTCACCAAAAGACCTTGATTACTGCTTTTCGAGAAGCTGTTGAGCCTAACATTCTAACGTGTGTGCTTACGATAGCACATAGATCATGAACACAACCCCGGTCAGCCTGATTCCGCCCAAGATGCATCTTCAAATTTAAAACAACCGCGCGGGCTGATGACGTCATTACAACAAAATGGCGGTAGCACAACGGCTAGATTTCTTTACCTGTCCCGCTTTCTTCACTTGTTGCTGGTACAGGGCTAACGCCGTCGCCTTACTTTGGAAAGGAAAGGTAAAATCAGTACGTAGCTACAGTGGGTACGTGCGTGTCAGCGAGTGTGTGTACGCACTTCAGACTTCACTGACAGTGATTCAGTATGTTCACGTGATTATGTAACAAACCCACATGGTGTACTCGCATAGCCTACGTGAGACTAGTACTCACATGTACTGGCTAGCTAAGTGTCTTTCCTTTTTAGGGAATTTCTTCTTACCCGATTGATTCGAACTCAAACTTATTTTTGCTAGCTTGCAGCTGTTTAATTAGCTCTGATCATATGATAAGTTGGTGGTTTGTGCCTGTACACCATTCATGTGGCATAGGTGTCTAGTGATACACAAGGGGCATAGCTATTTGATATAGGTATACATATGAAAGGTCCTACTCTTCGTCTCATGTCATATGAGTATATGGAAAGTCTCCTGTTGATTACTTTCCATGCAAGTACACATGATTCTATGCATGATATTAGAGATACAGTTTCAAATCATTAAAGCATACTGAGTTGTAAAATTAATAGTGCAAGAGCTAGTTTTAGTAAGTAGGTGCCTAGTCCTACTGGTGTCGTGTGCTAGTGTCCAGTAAACTTGTGTTGTTTTCTAAACAGACTGCCCAGTCATGTTTGCTTGCAGACTGTGGTGTATTACAGTGTGTAGCTGTTTGCGCCTCTTCGCCCTAGTCTGCCTCTGTGTGTGCCCTAGTCTGCATCTGTGAACGACTTTGCTTGCCTCAACTAATAGTAGGTCTGTGTTTCACTGTGAAGTTCAGACAGCCACATTCGCTCCCAGCAAACCTGATGATGGCTTGGTATTGCCTGAAATACACTTATGTGTGTCATTTGCACTGGAGTTTATGTAAATCGGCCTAAGATCACCTTATTTCAGTTCACGATGTGTGTATTGCACAACTGATGCTTGCATGTTATTAACACACTAGCTGCACCTTGCATGCAAGGGTTGAGAGTGCACTGCACTGAGGAGTCCCCAAACAGGGCGAAACAGCTACATTGATTGTGGCTGTCTGCAGTTCTCTCTAAGGGATGACATAAAGTAGTAGCTATAACTATAGCATGCATAGTGTGCATTTTAGGCGCAGTCCTTGTGCACGATTGCTTCACCTCCTGGTCATGGACTGCATGTTGTTGTGTGGAATGCAGGGTCATGCATATGGTCCAGTAAGGTGATCAATCTTGCATGTGACATCTTCACTGGTCACGCCTGTTACAAGAGACGACCATGTGAGCAGTTATGACATATTGGGCTTGCACATGCAGTGTCAGGCATATAAGCCTAGCTTCATATAAACATGTGCAGAGTGAAGTCGAATAATTATATATAATTATAATATGCTGCTCGCCTATACGTGAAAGTTGGAACTTAAAAGTGATCTTAAAGGTAGGTGTTTCCAAATTTAAGCTAGCTTTAGCTCACAGTATATACATACTAAAGCTAACGAGGTACTGCCCACCTATAAGTGAAAGTTGAAACTTAAAAGTAATTATAGTTGTTCCAAATTTAAGCTAGGTTTAGCTCACAGTATGTACACACTAAAGCTAATGAGGTACTGCTCACCTGTATAAGTGAAAGTGGAACTTAAAGTCATCTTAAAGGTAACAGCCTCTAAGAATGAGTGTCTTATTATTAGAATGACTGTCCAGAGATAATTTTGCCTGATCATGGCCAAATGTGCTAATTTTTAATTGCAATTAGCATCATTCTTGCATAATTCTCAAACTACATTTGCACTAAGGTCAAAGATTGCCCCATGATGGCAGAACAATTCAGATGTGAGTATACTGAAGATATTCTCATTTCATGATAATATTGATTACAGATGAATAACAGACATGAGATTACAGCAATTCAGGTGTTTTGAACTACAGCAAGGCCTCGTACTGTTCTTTTAGTGCTTGGATTACATTGCGACGGAGTTTGTTGCCTTTGGTGAGCTTGAAGTTATACAAAAGTATTGCCTCTCTCCTCACTGCAGTGCACCACTGCGTCTTTCTTCGCTGGTCTGTTGGATCTGGGACCATCCATGGCAGCCATGGCTTGGTGTAGCTGCCCCTCAGCCAGGCTACCTCCACCTCTTCCTCCCCTTTGACCTCAGAGACCAATCCGATACAAGGTGGATCCCATTCCTCAACGTTTACGGCCACAAGAGAGCCAACACTCAGATAAGAGGTGTCTTCCACGCCCACCACTCCAGTTCGGGAGCCAATAATGACCTGGAGCATGATAATACAAGGATGATGGAGTGTAGTAGCAAAAGGGGTCACAATTTTGTGAACTGGTATAGTAGCAAAGTGGGTCACAATTTTGTGAACTGGTATAGTAGCAAAGTGGGTCACAATTTTGTGAACTGGTATAGTAGCAAAGTGGGTCACAATTTTGTGAACTGGTATAGTAGCAAAGTGGGTCACAATTTTGTGAACTGGTATAGTAGCAAAGTGGGTCACAATTTTGTGAACTGGTATAGTAGCAAAGTGGGTCACAATTTTGTGAACTGGTATAGTAGCAAAGTGGGTCACAATTTTGTGAACTGGTATAGTACCCAAAGGCAACCTGGAGTGCACATAAGAGAAAAGCATCATAGGCTGCTAGTACCCCATTTTGTCTTTTCATATTATTTTCTTTCCCACCAAATTTTTGCATGCTCCTAGCGCACGACACAAGGCACCTACAGACCCAAGTCATGTATGAGGACTTACGTATGGACGTGAAGGGCAAATATCTAAGCTCCGGTGTCAATCCAATAAGTACAGCGCTGGAGCGGGTGGGAAGTTTGTCTTCCCCGCATATTAAGATACCCCAATGCCGCCATTTTGTTGTGCTCGCATGTATGTATAACCATTATGGTAACACGGCAGCCAGTTCATCTAGAGTAGCATAACTGTGCTCAATGTTCTGCACAGTCTTCATCTAATTTAAGGATCCGAAGGGGTATTACTCAATGCAGGTATTAATGTAATGTAGTTATAGCCATTTGGATATGCAAATACTGTACAAATTAGTGTAGCTATAAAATTCCTTCAAAATTAAAATGGATTTAGAAATGGCCAGCAGAAGAAGCATAGAAACAAGCACCAGTAACTCAACACCGTGATAAGCCTCATTTCCATGGAGTTCACCCTGCATTTCTAATTTCCTTGTACAGCTGCATGGGCACAAATTTGTAGCTAGCTAGCTAGTACCATGCAATTTTATACACTAGTATAACTTGTACTGTGTATACACTAATGTGGAGAGCTGTATTCTATTATTTCAGACGCCAAGAAAGTCACTTACAGTCTGAATCACAGATGCTGATTTACTCTATGGCATTAAATTCTCTCGCAGTGTGGCACCAACCTCACTGAATGTTGGTCTTGAAAGTATGGAACACCTCTCCACAGAGTGATGGTGGTCCTCAGCTTTCCTCATTTCCACCAGTTGTGGTAGCTTGTGCTCCCGTGTGCCAGGAGGAAGAGGGTCTCTCAGAAAGGCTTGCCACTCCTGGCAGGCTTCCTCTTCAAGCCACTCTAACCACTTTGGGATGTCCCGTCTCAGAAGAGGCATGTCATTCTTCTCCAAAGTAGGTGGTACTTGCGCTGGTGTCATCCTGTTGTTGGGTTGTGTCTGTAGCAGAAATTTAAGACATTTTTGCAGGGCATTCTGAAAGTTAGACAAACTATACATGTAATCAGACGTCACGCTCGTGACGTCTATTTAGGAATAGTGTCGTTCCAAGCCCTCTTCCGCCCGCCATTTTAAAATGGCGGCCGGAAGTGGGCTGGGAACGAGACTAATAATTTAGGAATGTGCCGGTTCAAAATGGCGTCTCCTGTCTTAATGTATTGGGGCGCTTCAGCGAAACTAGCCAAACGGCTATGGCAAAGTACAATTAAAGACCATGGATAGGCTTATTTTGAGGTATTGACAACGACAGCGTACCCAATGGCAACGTGGAGAGCACGTAAGAGAATAGCGTCATAGGCTGCTGGTACCCCATTTTGCCTTTTCAACCATGCACATTTATCGGCAAACCTTCAAGAGTGGTGTTCTGCAGGTGATCCAGGCACAGCTGCTGTTGTGGCGGTACTGCAGAAAGGCTCTGGATTCAACCAGCTGGAACTTGAAGCACAGAGGACGTGAGTGGCCGCTGATCTTGTCAATATGACCGTCGTAGTGATCCTTGTAATCATACACCCTGTCTAGAACCACTGTTTTTGCTGCTGGTGTGTATGATTCCTTGATTTGATGGCAAAGATCTGTAAAGTGATCAGAATTTTTGGAACCTAGTGACATGTCACTTACTTTCAAAGACTGTGACATGCTAGACTTTAATCAGCCCTAATGAAAAATTTAATGTTAAAATTTAGCATATGTACATATTTACTACTAGTGCACGAAAACATCATCATTGTTACATTACCTGTCATACTCTGAGCTCCATGTCTCTGGACTCTCTGAGATATGCGACTAAAAAACTGGTCAGCATCTGCATGGGTATGGCCCACATGCAGGAAGTTGATTCTGATCTACGTACATAACAGAAACAAAATGAAGAGTTGGGAATTTACTTGTGTTCCATCATTATAGTATATAAACACTAGCAGTTGTCCATGTGACTACAGTTAGGATTGACTGAGGAACCTCATATTTGTCTAGTTTTATTATAATAATTTAAATAATTCCCTATTAGTAAGAGTCTGTCAATACGTATGTACCATTCAAAGTTGTATCCACTACAGACAATCCGCCACTATATAGTGAAGCCGAATGTGTCCTGTATTGTACTCACCTTTTTGAATACTTGCAACTCTATCAAGTTGGCACAGTACCCAAAGAGGTACCTGTTCTTGTTTTCCCGGAAACAATTGTCCAGCTGTAGATATAGGACGTCTGGGAGTTGGTTGTGGTGCCACTCTGAGAGTACTTCCTCCAAAATGTTTATTGTCAAATTGGAGTCATGTGGCCATTGCAGATGGTCCACAAAAGCATATACTTTCTTACCATGCTCAACATCAGTGTGAACGATGACTCCAGTAACGTGGGTTTTGAGTCTCCACAGACCCTGCAATGTTGACACAAAAGGTGATATGTCAGTTTAATCTGGTGTGAGTAGGATGTGGACCATTGTGCATTATTATACTTTGTGTAAAGTTATCAACTCTCATGTTTCTTGTGTATGCTATTCAACCTGGGCTGCCTTGCTTTCCCTCGGCAAAAAGGGAAGACTTGTCTTCTCCTGGTCCATCTCGTCAATTATTATGGTCATATACTTGCTTGGGTTAGAGCGTGCTTTTCTAACATGTTTGTGGTACTTATTCCTCTCTAACCTGTAAAAGCATTGAGTGAAACAATTCATACTTAAGTATTTCTTGTACTGCTCTGGAGAAAACCTTTCTGCTCACTTGATCTCCCCCATGTGCAGTTTGTATTCTGCCTCCAGTTGTGCCACTCTCTCTTTGTTACCGGTTAACTTCCTCTTTTCCTGTTTGTACTTTGCGCAGGTGTCACATTGTGCAAATCGATTGGTCTGTGCGTGTGTACATGTGTGTGTTTGTGTATATGTGTTTGTGTGTGTGGGTGGGTGGGTGGATATGGGCAGGTTCTGTTTTATAAAATCTGAGATATACAATGTAACGTTTCACTCAGTACGTACCTTTGGGATGGATACACATGGGAAGTGTTTTGACCAAAGCTGATGAAAGTGTGACAGGGACACTATCTCTTCTTTCATCATCCCTTCAGCCCTCATTTCCTGCTCCATCTCTTTATAGATTCCTTCTCTGGTAAGAAAATTGGGTAGGTGGATCATCTGACTGTCGGGCATGTGGTCTCCCACTAGCTGAAACCACCCGTTCATCCATGCCACTGCTTGCTCAGTCCTGCAGGCAGGCATGTAGTTAATGTATGCATAATATTATGTAATTTGTTGCATTTCTGTGTAAAATGGTATTGTACCTGTTGGAAGTGTTGCGTCCTTGAGGTGTTATTCGGTCCAGTGTTGTCACCCCAGAATGGTACAGGCTATGAATTCGTCTTACCCTTTTTGTAGTCGTCTCTAACAAATGGGCAAATGCCTTGCAGCACAGCCATCTTCCTTGCATCATAAGCTGTAACATGAGTATTAAGAGTATAATACAAACTTACAGCTGTCTATTACGTAGTTGACGAGTTGTATAAAGTTGTGTATTAGCAGTCTCTAGTAGGCTTGCCAGACATTCAAACCTTAAACTTCCTTTCCTGTTTGCTAGTCTGAGATGCCACCATCAAGTCCAGAATGAATTGACGCTGCTCATGCCTGTTTTTTTCCCTTGAATACTTCATGGCATTTCTTCCTGTAGTCCTCATCCACGCTACTCAAGCAGTTACATGAGCAGCATGATGGACCTATTATGTATAGTAATTAAATATTGTGGATGATTGTCGATTTATTTTAGTTACATACTTGCAATTGTGTCCAGTTAGTTGTGCAAGTGCAATTTTGTGACAACTTATTTCATCTTAGAAAATGTACATCCATAATTTAATGGGATACGTTCAGATATACGTATATATCTTAGTCCTCCTTACTGACATGCCAAACAGTAAGTTTGAACAGATTGGTTCTGTTCTATTTAATTTTATGCACATTAACTATTTGTGTTACACTTTTATGTACCTGTTGCTACTCGTCACCATTTTATGCAGGATAAGGGTATTTGCTAATGTACCCCAGGCACAAGCACACGTACATAGTGCAAGCAGTATAGATAATGCGATACCATTTTTGTGCCAGGTGTATATCATGTGGTTAAGGTATAGTTATGCATTATATGTATACACTATACCTTCCTGCCTGCTTTCTGTCTCATAGTAATGAAGGATGTCACCATTATCATCATCATCATCATGGACTGAGGAGGAGTCACTGGATGCTACGTATAGTGAAGGTACATTAATAGTATCAGTTCTTACACTGCATTTATCTATTTTGCATCGTACACACACATTTAGACCCAAGCACCCACACACATGCATATACCAACAAATGTGCGCACACACACACAGTACGTACATACATTCACTTAGCGTCCAAAAGGTCTGAATATGTGCACATTACATATGCACACTGCATATACCAGTATGCATACACTGTACGTACCACTATGCATACACTGTACGTACCACTATGCATGCACTGTGCGTACCACTATGCATACACCGTACGTACCACTATGCATGCACTGTACGTACCAGTATACATGCACACACACGCACACACAGTGCATGTCACGTTTACACACCTTCCTGTTCGCCTTCGATATTGTAAAAGTGCAGAACCTCATCATCATCATCATCACTATCACTGAATCCTATAGAGAAGATGACAAGGGTGCATAATATGATGTTTATACCAAACGTATCTATTTTTGTATGTACATGTTCTTGCTCCCAGTGCGTACTTATTCACATGTACGTATGAGTGTATACGTACCTTATGCATGTACATGCATACAGAGGCGCGCAGAGTGTCTAAGAGACGGCTGGCTGCAAGGCACATGTACACTGCCAAAGCAGCCATGTTTGCAGTTACTTCATTGCGTCGTCCAATCAAATGCCCGTTTTTAATGCCACGCACAAGCAAACGAACGAACGAACGCACAGACTGGAAAAGATTAAATATATTAAGGATACATATGTATACAACACTTCCACCATTGTACTGACATATCAAAATGTTATGACTGAACACTGTGTGTGACTTTGTGTTCTTGTAGAATGATGCTGCTGATGTGGAGGACATAAAAACACTTGCTTGGAGTGCAAAAGAACTCAGCACCATTCACATGGCTGTACAGTCATTTATCATAATGGCTCACTGCAGTGTGGAAAAGGCTGCAGAGTTTGCCCAAGTATTTGCAGCCCACCTGCAATGCAGCCAGACTATGTATGGTTGTTTCGATGATGCCCATGCACAGGCATTGGAAGGTTAGTCTACAGCTACAGCAATAGCTATTATACAGTACATAACCTAGTATTATTTCAAGATTACAGAGGCGTAGCCAGACGGTTGAAAAGGGGGTTTCTTGATTTACATGACCACTTGTTGGCACACGCACTACCATACTGGACTAGAACGGCCTAACCTCTCTAAGAGTTGATTCCTCACAAGCATTACCTTTTCTTTTTTTCACTTTCTTGCAATTGAAAGGAGGTTTCTGGGCAACTATAGTCTCGCGGGGCCAGACCCTTTCCGGTATTGTGCAAGCGCCCGAGAAAGGGTCTGGGAGTTAGCTCAACTGTTGTGTAATATCCGTGGGAACGCCGGACTAGGTGTTTCATAACACCTCTTTGTTGTGGGTCAAGTTCAACCCGACGTAGTATGGCGGTGTGCAAAGAAGGCGCAAGGATCGAGGCAGCTGCCCGTAGAGTGGCTGCTACACTATGCGACAGTCTTTACAAATGATACTGCTTCATGAGAAAGGGTCTGGCCCCGTGAGATTAGGGCAACTAGGAAACAATAAAGCTACTTATATGATCCTGGATTGCATGACTTATTTGGTGCTTACACATAGAAATTCAATATTATGTAGACATGCATGAGATGGCACTTTTACTGCAGCTGGTGTATCGACATAATTTTCCCTGTGTAGGTCAGATGTTCCCAAACACAGTATCAGCAATTGTGGTTGGCTTCTGGGCACAGGATGCCCACAGCACCCCAGGAGTCAGCCTCAGGTGCTCTGAAGTTCCCATCCACAAGAACTTTGTGGTCTACAGAAGCACTGAGCAACTGTGGACCACACTAATACGTGCGTTCACAGTTGAAGGAGAACTGGTAGTCGTCTTCCAGGAAGACAACAAAGAAGGTACATAACATTTAACTATTTGGCCACTGAAGCAAACAGGGGCTACAGTGATGCGATATCCCTTGGTCATTTTTCGTAGACAGGTCACCAGTAACTAAAAATGGTTAGGCTAGACTTGGGTCTGCTAAACCTGATACTGCTACATACAGACTATAGAACAGTGGTTCATACACGTGACTCACCTCTGCAACCAAGCAGTTAAGTTGTATCTTCCGTAGCTAGTTCCTGTCAATGTGGGTAGACTACCAATTTCCTAAAAATCGCGAAATAAATAAGGTAAATCTACCAATTCTTATCTCCCAATTTCCGATCACAAGAAATTTATAATTATTGTGAGCTACTTACGAAGAGCGGGGAAGGGTCTGGTCTGGTGCTTTCTTTCCGTACAGCTGGAAATCGTGCGCCCAATCAGATCATCGAACGACCTAACGCGTTTTAACGGGTACACGCTGTGGTGGAAGTCCATGTGTTGGCTCGGCAGGAGGGCGTGTCTGTAAGAATGATCAAGGGAGAAACGAAGCCCAAAATCGTTCCGCCGAGAAATGCCTACCCCATTCGGAGCCGCCGTCATGAGTAGGTAGTTAAGACGTTTAGACACCACAGCACAAAATTGAAATAGGTAGCTAAACAGTAGCTAATTGCTTATAACTAGCTTGCTTGCTAGCTAAGTTTGCTACGCTTTAAATCGTCTCTAATGGCGTTTCGCAGTCTTTGAGTCGAACGAAATGTGTTCATGAACATGTGTTGATAGAATGATACTGGTAAAAAGCTTAGCGAAAGACTCTTCTGCAAGATACAGCTCCAATTATCACGGACGGGTAAAATGGTCGCGCTCGACGCTCTCTCTTTGATTGCCCCCAAACCATCTTTCTTCGTATTTCGCCGTGTATCCAAAGAACGCAAAGTCATTCTCCTACGAGGTAAAGCCCCCACTACAACAGACGTCGAACGACCCGTTGGCCTGTCACGAGAGTTCACGTTACGATAGAATGATATTCTTTCGTTCTAACTTTGATACGATAAACGATTTCGCTTCCTCGCTGCCGCTCAGGCAACGGCCATACCCCACAAGAACTATGAATACCATTGCCAAGGATCCTTGGCAATTGTATTCATAGCAGCCAAATACGAGCATCTCATTGGTCAGGAGTCACGCGCCTAGGTCCGCGGTCCGCGCCTGTGTGCTGGTTAGATTAAACTGTGGGTCACAAAATTGTGGCCAAGATATAATACATACATAGCACACAAACATATGCAATTTCACAAGTCAAGTGTAGGTCACAAAATTGTGTCCAAGATACCTAGTACAATACACATAACCAGATCACAAGCAATTTCACATGCATGTCAACTGTACATGTGGGTCACAAAATTGTGCCCAAGATATCATGACATACACAGTGGCTCATTACAATGGTACACATAAATTATATTGCAAATGTCTTTATCTTCATGTTTCAGGTGAAATCTCCAGTACCTGTATTAGAGCCGGAAGAGATGTCATCACTTTTAATGCAGGGCCGGACACGATGGCAGAAATTGAGTTCTTAGCAATTGCCAGTCAAGTTAATGAGGAATAACATCATATATTAACTTATTCAGCAAACATTGACAACAATATAAACAAACAGTTGTTGTATGCACCATTTATTCATCATCATAGAGGATTTTAAACTTTACTCTCACTTAAGTTCATCAATATGTATCCTTAAAACTATACAACCATTAGCAATTGCTGCAATAACATGATTTTCTAAGCAGTGACGAATACAGTGGAAATAATGATCTGTTTTATAGCAATACCCCTTGTGGACATTCATTTTAATAATGAGACAGTCATTCTAAGAAGGTCTTAGGTATAGTTGTTCCAAATTTAAGCTAGGTTTAGCTCACAGTATGTACACACTAAAGCTAATGAGGTACTGCTCACCTGTATAAATGAAAGTTGAATTTAAAGTCATCTTAAAGGTAGTTGTTTTCTAATTTAAGTTAGCTTTAGCTCACAGTTAAATACAAACTAAAGTTGCTGAATTAGTCATACCTTATAGCTGAAAGTTGAAACTTAAAGATATATTATAGTTATTCTTGTCAACTATAAGTTAGCTTTAGATCACAGTATTTGTGTTTTAAAGTTCGTGAAAGTTGGAACTCCTTAAAGGTGAAAGTTAGAACTTAAAGTTGTCTTAAAGTTAAATGCCATCACATTTAAGATAGATTTAACTCTCAGTAAAGCTAGTAAAGTCACAGATTTTTCCAGTGCAGGTTTTGCCTCCATGGCAATGTGAGCTGCAACTAATGCCCTGCTTTATGCAGTGGCATTTCCGAGTCACACAACCAGTTGTGCACTTGTAAGCATTTGCCACAAATTGATTCCATGGAGCTTGTTCCCTTGCAGCTTTTCTCAAAGAAGTAGAAGCAGCCTGCTGCCACCCTTGTACTGACCATGGCAGTGAACCAGTGTACCCCTCTAGCTCGCTTGCTGGGTAGCATACTTTCAGTACTCCACTATGACTTCTATAACATCAGAATATAATTATACATCATGATCAAATAAACATATGCATGGTATTAAGTGCCCATGTATTGATTAGACTAGATTCACATCCATGTCTTGGTTGCAGTCCTCAACATCCTCCGCATCAATTTGTTCCGCTGGCATCTCAAATGCAGATGTCCCAGTGTCGAAGTGCAATCCGTCATTGGTCAAGTCCTCCTCCAAAATGACTCCAGTGGCAGTCGATACTGGAAACAGGACGGATCTGGGCTTTTGGCCAAACACAAGTTCATACGGGCTCCTTCCTGTTGTTTCATGCACCTGTGTATTCATAGCATCTGAATGCACAAATATAATATTATTGTGTAAAGTATAAAGACTGTAATAGACATTCTGCATGTAAGTCTGCATGTATGCTCTATGCAACTAACAGATTAGTCGAGGCAGCTAGGCACTCCATGGTGGGTTCTTGGAGTTGTTCTTACTAATCTCTGATGCGAGCTTCTTCTCCAGTGTGAAATGAGCTCTCTCCACTAATCCCTGGCTCTGCGGATGTCTAGGACGGCCACTGACCAGTTGGATGTCACAATGCCAAATCGCAAGCAAACCTTCAATCACACTGTTCACAAATTCTCGCCCATTGTCAGAGTGTAGAATCCGTGGAACTCCAAAGTAGGGGGAAAGGTAGCTGTTGAGAGCTGCAGCCACACTGGCTGCTTTTTTTCTGGGAAGGGCGAAGGCAAAATTGAATTTTGACCAATGGTCAACACAGTGCAGAATCCACCTGTTCTCGTTGTCTGGCAAGTGTCTCATGACTATGAGATCAATCTGAATGAGTAATTGAAGTATGCTTATAACGTTAACCCAAAAGACATTTGAACATTGATAGTGCTGCAACGTGTGCATGCATGCACATATGTACATGCTAGGAAATTAATTATGCTCACCTGCAACCTACACAAAAAGCCATTAGCAATGATGGACTTTAAAGGAGCAGTGGAAAGCTGAGGTTTGCGCAGCTGACAGTGGGGGCATGTGGCTACAAATCTTTCCACCACACTCTGTGGGATACCGTGGTACATGCTCTGAATCTAGTACAACAGATTTAATAATTATAATGATCAGATTGCAAAATTTAATATCATTTTATGTACGATACAGAATTACAGTCACAAGCATATGTACCTACATCCATATTTATTACATAAAACTGCAATGCCATGCATACTTACCTTATCAAATGTCTTCTTGTAACCTGCATGCAGAAGATCCTTTTCATGAACATCGTGGATAATGGAGTAAAATTCATCCACATATGCCACCCTACGATACTGTCCCAGGACAGAGTTGTCCTCCACTGTCTTTGTGAATGGAAGAAATAATAAGACAGTTATATGTAGTTATCAGGATGAATAGTATATATGCATCTAGGTGAAATATAATTTAGCTGGATCTTCATGAAGTTACATAGCTATTCTATTGTAGCTATAGCTAGCTAGCTGTGACTACACTATACACTAGCTACTCTACAAGCACTTATTGTTAGCTAGCTGACACACTTGCTCCTTTGCTGGCACAACTAGCACATCACGTGCACCTAGACTTGGGAGGTCTAGCAGTTGTAATCTGGTCTTCTTGACAAAGCTGCACTAGAGGGATCTTTGATTGCTGCTCCAACTCTGTCACCAAAATCCCTGTGGTAAACTCCACTAGTTCCCTTTTGTTGTCTGGGGGAAACTTCTGCAGTGTGAACTCCTCAAAGTCCCTTCTGTGGCTGGCTGCCGTGTTCATGGTGCCCGATCGACTTCCAAACACAGCTGCACACGATTTCGCGCCGATTGCAGCTGTGCGCGCACGTGCTACTCGATTTTGCTGCTGTTGCAGCAACCCGTTTCGAAACCGGTTGACCCGTTTCGAAACCGGTTGACCTGTTTCAAAACGGGTTAACCGGTTTCAAAACGGGTCGGCGGTTGTGAAACAGGTCGTAACATATGTTTATATAATAGGTCGGGTATAATTTTCGGACCAAAACGGACCGACCGGACCGGACCAATACATTAGATAGGGACCTGTGCGGTCCCTCAGAAAGCTGCTACTCACACTTCCAATCCAACGCCTCTTCAGCTATACCTGTGGAGCAACTTGGAAGTATGCCTAGCTTTAATGTTCAATCATCATTGATCATCAGTGATTGCACATGATTCGATGTAATCTAACTGCTAGAGTAAGTTTCATGGTATATGGTGACATGGCGCATTATGGCTTTAGCCAATCGCTATAGCCATAAGTGAGCTGGACTGAGTCCGTTCAGCCGAAAAGGTGGATTAGTGTCCTTTATCGTGTCCTTCATCGTGCAACAAGGTTGTCTCGGAAGCAAGGATGCATGTTAAAGCGCATACTGATCAGCCGTTGCAATGATCAGTTGTCCCCATGCATATAGCCATCTACTCCAGCTCGGTGACCCAAGTATTTGGTGGGTAAGAGGTGAGAATTGTCACTTTGTTGATGCACTTTCGGCCACCCTGAGCATTGTTGGTGAGTATCCCCATACCAACTTAATGGTAAGTAGCAGATGCTAACCATTGCCCCATCCCTGTGGTGTTGTAGCTGGCATGTAGGACTTTCCCCACCCCATGACCTATGGTGTTCTTGCAGAGGAAGGGAGAGTGGGAACAACCATTGTCAGGTTATAACAAGGAACCACAGGTTAGGAAGTGTAGATAGCTAGTTATGAACCAAATTAGCACCTGCATGCAGTTGGGTGCATGATATTATGGTCTGATTCACTGAACGTGACAAGATCTGTTTCCGCTATATCACATTTGTTGCGTGCAAACCTCCAACTCGTGGCCACGTGACTGGAAGGAGATATCCTTGGTTGTGCAAAGCTCTAACCTTGCTGCACATTCAATCATAATATCACTCAGGTCAGTGAGTAAGGAATCTGTATAAAAATAAATATTACATTATACTATATGTCTGTTGTTTATCCTATATATGCTTATAATATATGGATTGCGGCAACACATGGAATTGGCTGCAGTTATATGTTCACAAGTTACCATTGATTGAGAAATTACCCTTGTTCGCTCACATTGAAATGCACTTGACAACATTGTTCATGCTTAACATTATACAATGTCATAGCAAGCTTGCACGCAGAAGACAAAGATGAGAGGGTCACATATATTGGGTTATGAAGTTAAAGGGCTATTCCTATACAGGACATTGTGATTTACCGCTTAGTCCCTTACTAATGTGCATGTCTCTATGGCATTGCCTACCCTTCCTCTCAATACAGATCATTACCAGCACAGCCTTCTTACTATCACAGCTACAACTGAAAACCTTCCTCCTTCTCTGCCATAATTATTTTATATTATTCTAACAAATCTGTATACCATTTACATATACATACTATACACAAATGCCAACAAAAATTTGATGTCACATCTTAACATCAGCTGAGAATGACCCTCATGTAAAAAAGTGATGTATAATAGCAGGTAAAGCTGTTGTGGCTATGGTAAGATCATAGTGAGATAATATATTATACTAAGGTTTCACTGTCAACTCAGGTTGGGGGTGGAAGCTGCATGCAGGATGCAGATTGCATATTATGCTGAGAAGCCCAGGCTGATGGGAAGCCATACACAGAAGAAGTAGTGCCCCCTAAGGAAATGGATGGATAGATGTAATTTTTACTTGAAGGATGATCATGCATGCATAACTGTCATAAACTCATGTGACCAGATGGTTGTACACCCAGTCTAAGCCAGTCAAATGCTTATTAATGTGATAGTGTATTGGTTTACTTCGAATTCAACAGTAATGATAGCAACAGAAACATAATTATGTATCCATTGCATGCTACTCTAAGTATAGTACAGGTCCACAGTGCAATTCGTTACAGTGCTTTCGAGGTTCCTTGTCCCGATCGCGATTTGAAGTCTGCACTCGATCACGTGGCATGTGATAAATAAGCGTCACGATTCGTCATATCATATTCGAAATTCGAATTGTGTGAGCACTCTTTGTATACAAAAGGGTGCTCACGCAATTGGAATTTAATATTTCGAATACAAAAGGACGAATATTGAATCGTGACGCTCATTTATCACGTGCCACGTGATTGGGTGCAGCAGACTTCAAATGGCGATTGGGACAAGGAACCTCGAAAGCACTGTAAAAGGGCTCTAATGTCGAAAGCAGCTTTAGTAGAAGCATTACAAGTTACAATGCACCTTTAATTATAGCCCTGTTCTTCTAAAATGGTGAACAGCTCTAGTGGGTACGTACCTATATAGCTACGTAGCCTAGCTAGCTTGGAAGCTGGCCAGGCAAGCTAACACGTAGCGTCCGTTTGCATACTCGCTGTGGCTTGCGGTGATGAAAACCACTTTGACCTTTGCATAGTGGTCCAGTGGGGTAGTGAGAGCTGTAAAGCAGCCAAATGGCCAAATAACTCAAAAAGATCAATTGCTGTGCAAACCTGCATGCCTCTCATCTCCCTGGGCTCATTTTGGCCTCAGTTTTGTGCAAGCATTGCCCAAGCAGCACAGATATACATACATCTTATACTACAGGAGCCTGGACATGCAGTACAACTATATATGTTTCTGCATATATATACCTGAGAAGCAATATAGCTACCTTACAACCATTCCAAAGTAAGTGGGCTCCGTTCATTGTCATGCCTTTTCACTATCAGCTTACTGTACACAAAATGCCCTCCATTCTGTTCTCGGGCCTGTAAATGGCTTGCATGCCTCATGTATGCCATAGCTAGAACAGTACTAGCAACGTATGTGCTTAATATACATATATATATATATATATATATATATATATATATATACTTGGTGGACACATCCAAGTGGTCCACCTTCCTATGTTATTAGCGGGATTTCTTAATTAGTCTTTAAATGGCCGACATATGTGAGGTGTATGATGTATTCAACCAGCCCGGCCCGCTCAGTCATGACACTTGGTGGACCTAGCCAGATAATCCAACTGTTCATGTCATTAGCAGGATTTCTTAATTAGTTGCAAAATGGCCGAGAAAAACGAGGTTCATTGCATATCTTACCGACCCAGCCCTGCTAAGTCATGATACTAAGTGGATGTAGTTAGATGACCAATTTCCTCATGTCATTAGCAGTATTGCTTAATTAGTCAAAAAATGGAGGCAATGTTTTGAGCAATCACATTTTGCCACCAATTTGTAGGCATTTGCCGCTATGCTGGAGCAGAGCAGCACCAACATGTACACTTGCTCACAACTATCCAGCCACAATATCCAGCTACTACACCACCACATAGATAAATACAACCGCCATCACCGCCACCACAGTGGAAGTTGCAATGAACACACCAGTATAATATTATGTGCTAGAGCTGCAAGAAAACAGACCACCACATCAGGCGCTGCTACGTACCACATACTACTACCACCACCACCACACAGTGCAAGTTACAATATTACGGCCACCACATGCATTCCTAGATGAAAATGACCACCACCACCACCACCACATGGTGCCAGTACAATGCATGCATTCAGTATATCCGCCATTGCTCTAGAAAAAACACCACCACCACCACCACACAGTGCAAGTTACAATATCGCAGCCACCACCACCTGTGCCAGTAGAGTATCTGTGCTTGTTGGTCATAGAAAAAAGCACCACCAGTGCAAGTTACAGTATACGTAGCCACCACCACATGTGTCAGTAGAGTATCTGCGCTAGTTGGTCATAGAAAAAGACCACCAGTGCAAGTTACAGTGGCACCAGCACCATTCGCACCACCACATGTGCCAGAAAGTAGATGCGCTCAATTGCTGAAGAAAAAGACCACTAGCGCAAGTTACAGCCGGTCAGAACCTGCACCGCCGCCATTGGAGTGCACGCTGCAGCAAGCAAATGTAACTTGCCTAAGGGCATGCCATTGAATTTCTTCCCATGCACCCTCAATCCTCGGCCATTTTGAGACTAATTAAGAAATCCCGCTAATAACATAGGAAGGTGGACCACTTGGATGTGTCCACCAAGTTTCAGGTCTCAACAGGCCCAGTTGCATAAATATACAAGATACCACTATGCATCAATATAAATGCACTATACATTAAGTGTTCTCCTATGTACATTTATATTAGTATTTTGCAGGCTGCTTGTAGAAGAATGAAGACTTAATTAAAAATTCCGTTTCATTTAAAAGTGTTAAAATCTGCCATACTTCAAAGCCATACCTAGCATATGCTCATGAAGGCCGCCAACCCTCCTGGGAATTATTTATTTCTTTATTTATATTATATTGTATTATATTATTTACTTTAGATTACTGGTGTATATTGTAACTTGCACTGTATTTAGATTAGTGGTGTATATTGTAACTTGCACTGTATATATATATATACCACCACCACACAGTGCAAGTTACAATATCGCAGCCACCACCACCTGTGTCAGTAGAGTATCTGCACTAGTTGGTCATAGAAAAAGACCACCACCAGTGAGTTACAGTAGCCACCACCACATGTGCCAGTAGAGTACCTGCGCTAGTTGATCATAGAAAAAGACCACCAGTACAAGTTACAGTGGCCACCACCACATGTACCAGTAGAGTATCTGTGCTAGTTGGTCATAGAAAAAGACCACCAGTGCAAGTTACAGTGGCCCTGGACCAGCACACACACCATTCCCACCACCACATGTACCAGAAAGTAAATGCGCTCAATGGCAGAAGAAAAAGACCACCAGCGCAAGTTACAGCCGGTCAGAACCTGCACCGCCGCCATTGGAGTGCACGCTGCAGCAAGCAAATGTAAGCTTGCCTAAGGGCATGCCATAGAATTGAGGGTGCATGGGAAGAAATTCAATGGCATGCCCTTAGGCAAGTTACAATTGCTTGCTGCAGTGTGCACTCCAATGGCGGCGGTGCAGGTTCTGACCAGCTGTAACTTGCGCTAGTGGTCTTTTTCTTCAGCAATTGAGTGCATCTACTTTCTGGCACATGTGGTGGTGCGAATGGTGCTGGTGCCACTGTAACTTGCACTGGTGGTCTTTTTCTATGACCAACTAGCGCAGATACTCTACTGACACATGTGGTGGTGGCTACGATATTGTAACTTGCACTGTGTGGTGGTGGTGGTGGTGTTTTTTCTAGAGCAATGGCGGATATACTGAATGCATGCATTGTACTGGCACCATGTGGTGGTGGTGGTGGTGGTCATTTTCATCTAGGAATGCATGTGGTGGCCGTAATATTGTAACTTGCACTGTGTGGTGGTGGTGGTAGTAGTATGTGGTAGCAGCACCTGATTTGGTGGTCTGTTTTCTTGCAGCTCTAGCACATAATATTATACTTGTGTGTTCATTGCAACTTCCACTGTGGTGGTGGTGATGGCGGTTGTATTTATCTATGTGGTGGTGTAGTAGCTGGATATTGTGGCTGGATAGTTGTGAGCAAGTGTACATGTTGGTGCTGCTCTGCTCCAGCATAGCGGCAAATGCCTACAAATTGGTGGCAAAATGTGATTGCTCAAAACATTGCCTCCATTTTTTGACTAATTAAGCAATACTGCTAATGACATGAGGAAATTGGTCATCTAACTACATCCACTTAGTATCATAACTTAGCAGGGCTGGGTCGATAAGATATGCAATGAACCTCGTTTTTCTCGGCCATTTTGCAACTAATTAAGAAATCCTGCTAATGACATGAACAGTTGGATTATCTGGCTAGGTCCACCAAGTGTCATGACTGAGCGGGCCGGGCTGGTTGAATACATCATACACCTCACATATGTCGGCCATTTAAAGACTAATTAAGAAATCCTGCTAATAACATAGGAAGGTGGACCACTTGGATGTGTCCACCAAGTTTCACGTCTCAACGAGCCCAGTTGCATTAATATACAAGATACCACTATGCATCAATATAAATGCACCATACATCAAGTGTTATGCTACGCACATTTATATTAGTATTTTGCAGGCTGCTTGTAGAAGAACGAAGGCCTAATTAAACATTCTGCCTCATTTAAAAGTCTTAAAATATCCCATACTTCAAAGGCACACCTATCACATGTTCATGAGGGGTGCCTAACCCCACGGGAATTATATTATATTATATTATATTATATTATATTTACTACCACCACCACACAGTGCAAGTTACAATATCGCAGCCACCACCACCTGTGCCAGTAGAGTATCTGCGTCAGTTGGTCATATAAAAAGACCACCACCA
Organism: Ianthella basta; assembly: GCA_964019415.1. Taxonomy (NCBI): domain Eukaryota; kingdom Metazoa; phylum Porifera; class Demospongiae; order Verongiida; family Ianthellidae; genus Ianthella; species Ianthella basta. The sequence continues at coordinate 9,251,391 of OZ025870.1, read as the reverse complement.
GTGAATTACAGTAGCCACCACCACATGTGCCAGTAGAGTATCTGCGCTAGTTGGTCATTGAAAAAGACCACCAGTGCAAGTTACAGTGGCTCCGGGCCAGCACATGCAAGTTACAGCTGGTCAGTACTTGCACCGCTGCCATTGGAATGCACGCTGCAGCAAGCAATTGTAAGCTTGCCTAAGGGCATGCCATTGAATTGTGAGTGCATGGGAAGAAATTCAATGGCATGCCCTTAGGCAAGTTACAATTGCTTGCTGCAGTGTGCATTCAAATGGCAGCGGTGCAGGTTCTGACTGGCTGTAACTTGCATGTGCTGCCCCGGAGCCACTGTAACTTGCACCGGTGGTCTTTTTCAATGACCAACTAGCACAGATACTCTACTGGCACATGTGGTGGTGGCTACTGTAACTTGCACTGGTGGTCTTTTTCTGTGACCAACTGACGCAGATACTCTACTGGCACAGGTGGTGGTGGCTGCGATATTGTAACTTGCACTGTGTGGTGGTGGTGGCGGTGGTGCTTTTTTCTAGAGCAATAGCGCATATACTGAATGCATGCATTGAAACTTGCACAGTGTTGTGGTGATGGCGGTTGTTTCATGTAGAAATGCATGTGGTGGCCGTAATATTGTAACTTGCACTGTGTGGTGGTGGTAGTAGTATATGGTAGCAGGACCTGATGTGCATGGTGGTCTGTTTTCTTTCAGCTGTAGCACATAATATACTACTCATTGCAACTTCCACTGTTGTAGTGATGGTGGTTGTATTTATCTATTGCATTGGTGGGTATAGTAGCTGGATATTGTGGCTGGATAGTTGTGAGCAAGTGTACATGTGGGTGCTGCTCTGCTCCAGCATAGCAGCAAATGCCTACAAATTGGTGTCAAAATGTGATTGTTCAAAACATCGCCTCCATTTTGTGACTAATTAAGCAATCCTGCTAATGACACGAGCAAATGGGCCATCTAACTATGTCCACTTAGTATCAAGACTTAGCGGGGCCGGGTAGGTGGGATATGCATTGAACCTCGCTTTTCTCGACCATTTTGCAACTAATTAAGAAATCCTGCTAATGACATGAACAGTTGGATTGTCTGGTTAGGTCCACCAAGTGTCAAGACTGAGCGGGCCTGGCTAGCTAAATAAATCGTACACCTCACATATATCGGCCATTTTGAGACTAATTAAGAAATCCCGCTAATAACATAGGAAGGTGGACCACTTGGATGTGTCCACCAAGTTTCAGGTCTCAACAAGCCCAGTTGCATAAATATACAAGATACCACTATGCATCAATATAAATGCACTATACATTAAGTGTTCTCCTATGTACATTTATATTAGTATTTTGCAGGCTGCTTGTAGAAGAATGAAGACTTAATTAAAAATTCCGTCTCATTTAAAAGTGTTAAAATCTGCCATACTTCAAAGCCATACCTAGCTAAAAGTGTTAAAATCTGCCATACTTCAAAGCCATACCTAGCTCATGAAGGCCGCCAACCCTCCTGGGAATTATTTATTTATTTCTTTATTTATATTATATTATATTATATTATTTACTTTAGATTACTGGTGTATATTGTAACTTGCACTGTATTTAAATTAGTGGTGTATATTGTAACTTGCACTGTATATATATATATATATACCACCACCACACAGTGCAAGTTACAATATCGCAGCCACCACCACCTGTGTCAGTAGAGTATCTGCACTAGTTGGTCATAGAAAAAGACCACCACCAGTGAGTTACAGTAGCCACCACCACATGTGCCAGTAGAGTACCTGCGCTAGTTGATCATAGAAAAAGACCACCAGTACAAGTTACAGTGGCCACCATCACATGTACCAGTAGAGTATCTGTGCTAGTTGGTCATAGAAAAAGACCACCAGTGCAAGTTACAGTGGCCCTGGACCAGCACACACACCATTCCCACCACCACATGTACCAGAAAGTAAATGCGCTCAATGGCAGAAGAAAAAGACCACCAGCGCAAGTTACAGCCGGTCAGAACCTGCACCGCCGCCATTGGAGTGCACGCTGCAGCAAGCAAATGTAAGCTTGCCTAAGGGCATGCCATTGAATTGAGGGTGCAAGGGAAGAAATTCAATGGCATGCCCTTAGGCAAGTTACAATTGCTTGCTGCAGCGTGCACTCCAATGGCGGCGGTGCAGGTTCTGACCGGCTGTAACTTTCGCTGGTGGTCTTTTTCTTCTGCCATTGAGCGCATTTACTTTCTGGCACATGTGGTGGTGTGAATGGTGTGTGTGCTGGTCCAGGGCCACTGTAACTTGCACTGGTGGTCTTTTTCTATGACCAATTAGCACAGATACTCTACTGGTACATGTGGTGGTGGCCACTGTAACTTACACTGGTGGTCTTTTTCTATGATCAACTAGCACAGGTACTCTACTGGCACATGTGGTGGTGGCTACTGTAACTCACTGGTGGTGGTCTTTTTCTATGACCAACTAGTGCAGATACTCTACTGACACAGGTGGTGGTGGCTGCGATATTGTAACTTGCACTGTGTGGTGGTGGTGGGGGTGTTTTTTCTAGAGCAATGGTGCATATACTGAATGCATGCATTGTAACTTGCACAGTGTGGTGGTGGTGGCGGTCATTTTCATCTAGGAATGCATGTGGTGGCCGTAATATTGCAACTTGCACTGTGTGGTGGTGGTAGTAGTATATGGTAGCAGCGCCTGATGTGGTGGTCTGTTTTCTTGCAGCTCTAGCACATAATATTATACTTGTGTGCTCATTGCAACTTCCACTGTGGTGGTGATGGCGGTTGTATTTATCTATGTGGTTGTATAGTAGCTGGATAATGTGGCTGGATAGTTGTGAGCAAGTGTACATGTTGGTGCTGCTCTGCTCCAGCATAGCGGCAAATGCCTACAAATTGGTTTCAAAATGTGATTGTTCAAAACATCGCCTCCATTTTTTGACTAATTAAGCAATACTGCTAATGACATGAGCAAATTGGTCATCTAACTACATCCACTTAGTATCATGACTTAGCAGGGCTGGGTCGGTAAGATATGCAATGAACCTCATTTTCTCGGCCATTTTGCAACTAATTAAGAAATCCTGCTAATGACATGAACAGTTGGATTATCTGGTTAGGTCCACCAAGTGTCATGACTGAGCGGGCCTGGCTGGTTGAATACATCATACACCTCACATATGTCGGCCATTTTGAGACTAATTAAGAAATCCCGCTAATAACATAGAAAGGTGGACCACTTGGATATGTCCACCAAGTTTCACGTCTCAACGAGCCCAGTTGCATTAATATACAAGATACCACTATGCATCAATATAAATGCATCATACATTAAGTGCTATGCTATGCACATTTATATTAGGATTTTGCGGGCTGCTTGTAGAAGAACGAAGACCTATTTAAAAATTCTGTCTCATTTAAAAGCGTTAAAAGCTCCCATACTTCAAAGGCACACCTATCACATGTTCATGAGGGGTGCCTAACCCCCCGGGAATTATATTATATTATATTATATTATATTATATTATATAACGACCGCCACCACCACCACACAGTGCAAGTTCAATGCATGCATTCAGTATATGCGCCATTGCTCTAGAAAAAAGCACCACCGCCACCACCACCACACAGTGCAAGTTACAATATCGCAGCCACCACCACCTGTGCCAGTAGAGTATCTGCGTCAGTTGGTCACAGAAAAAGACCACCAGTGCAAGTTACAGTAGCCACCACCACATGTGCCAGTAGAGAATCTACGCTAGTTGGTCATTGAAAAAGACCACCAGTGCAAGTTACAGTGGCTCCGGGCCAGCACATGCTAGTTACAGCTGGTCAGAACCTGCACCGCTGCCATTTGAATGCACGCTGCAGCAAGCAATTGTAAGCTTGCCTAAGGGTATGCCATTGAATTGTGAGTGGATGGGAAGAAATTCAATGGCATGCCCTTAGGCAAGTTACAATTGCTTGCTGCAGCGTGCATTCCAATGGCAGCGGTGCAGGTTCTGACCGGCTGTAACTTGCATGTGGCGACCAGCGTTTCACAGTGGCACCAGCACCATTCGCACCACCACATGTGCCAGAAAGTAAATGCGCTCAAAACAACTTGCCTAAGGGCATGCCATTGAATTTCTTCCCACGCACCCTCAATTCAATGGCATGCCCTTAGGTAAGCTTACATTTGCTTGCTGCAGCGTGCACTCCAATGGTGGCGGTGCAGGTTCTGACCAGCTGTAACTTGCGCTGGTGGTCTTTTTCTTCAGCCATTGAGCGCATTTACTTTCTGGCACATGTGGTGGTGCGAATGGTGCTGGTGCCACTGTAACTTGCACTGGAGGTCTTTTTCTATGACCAACTAGTGCAGATACTCTACTGGCACATGTGGTGGTGGCTACTGTAACTTGCACTGGTGGTCTTTTTCTCTATGACCAACTAGCACAGATACTTTACTGGCACAGGTGGTGGTGGCTGCGATATTGTAACTTGCACGTGCACTGTGTGGTGGTGGTGGTGGTTTATATATACAGTGCAAGTTACAATATACACCACTAATCTAAAGTAAATAATATAATATAATATAATATAATATAATATAATATAATATAATATAATATAATATAATATAATATAATATAATATAATATAATTCCCGGGGGGTTAGGCACCCCTCACGAACATGTGATAGGTGTGCCTTTGAAGTATGGGAGATTTTAACACTTTTAAATGAGGCAGAATTTTTAATTAGGTCTTCGTTCTTCTACAAGCAGCCCGCCAAATCCTAATATAAATGTGCATAGCATAACACTTAATGTATGGTGCATTTATATTGATGCATAGTGGTATCTTGTATATGAATGCAACTTGGCTCGTTGAGATGTGAAACTTGGTGGACAGATCCAAGTGGTCCACCTTCCTATGTTATTAGCGGGATTTCTTAATTAGTCTCAAAATGGCCGACATATGTGATGTGTATGATGTATTCAACCAGCCCGGCCCGCTCAGTCATGACACTTGATGGACCTAGCCAGATAATGCAACTGTTCATGTCATTAGCAGGATTTCTTAATTAGTTGCAAAATGGCCGAGAAAAATGAGGTTCAATGCATATCTTACCAACCCAGCCCTGCTAAGTCATGATACTAAGTGGATGAAGTTAGATGACCAATTTCCTCATGTCATTAGCAGTATTGCTTAATTAGTCACAAAATGGAGGCGATGTTTTGAACAATCACATTTTGACACCAATTTGTAGGCATTTGCCGCTATGCTGGAGCAGAGCAGCACCAACATGTACACTTGCTCACAACTATCCAGCCACAATATCCAGCTACTACACCACCACATAGATAAATACAACCGCCATCACCACCACCACAGTGGAAGTTGCAATGAGCACACCAGTATAATATTATGTGCTAGAGCTGCAAGAAAACAGACCATCACATCAGGCACTGCTACTATATACTACTACTACCACCACCACACAGTGCAAGTTACAATATTACGGCCACCACATGCATTCCTAAATGAAAATGACCACCACCACCACCACATGGTGCCAGTACAATGGATGCATTCAGTATATGTGCCATTGCTCTAGAAAAAACACCACCACAACCACCACACAGTGCAAGTTACAATATCGCAGCCACCACCACCTGTGCCAGTAAAGTATCTGTGCTAGTTGGTCATAGAGAAAAAGACCACCAGTGCAAGTTACAGTAGCCACCACCACAGTGCCAGTAGAGTATCTGCACTAGTTGGTCATAGAAAAAGACCACCAGTGCAAGTTACAGTGGCACCAGCACCATTCGCACCACCACATGTGCCAGAAAGTAAATGCACTCAATGGCTGAAGAAAAAGACCACCAGCGCAAGTTACAGCTGGTCAGAACCTGCACCGCCACCATTGGAGTGCACGCTGCAGCAAGCAAATGTAACTTGCCTAAGGGCATGCCATTGAATTTCTTCCCACGCACCCTCAATTCAATGGCATGCCCTTAGGTAAGCTTACATTTGCTTGCTGCAGCGTGCACTCCAATGGTGGCGGTGCAGGTTCTGACCAGCTGTAACTTGCGCTGGTGGTCTTTTTCTTCAGCCATTGAGCGCATTTACTTTCTGGCACATGTGGTGGTGCGAATGGTGCTGGTGCCACTGTAACTTGCACTGGTGGTCTTTTTCTATGACCAACTAGTGCAGATACTCTACTGGCACTGTGGTGGTGGCTACTGTAACTTGCACTGGTGGTCTTTTTCTCTATGACCAACTAGCACAGATACTTTACTGGCACAGGTGGTGGTGGCTGCGATATTGTAACTTGCACTGTGTGGTGGTATAGATATATATACAGTGCAAGTTACAATATACACCACTAATCTAAAGTAAATAATATAATACAAATAGATAAATAATTCCCAGGGAGGTTGGCGGCCCTCATGAACATGTGCTAGGTATGGCTTTGAAGTATGGGAGATTTGAAGACTTTTAAATGAGACGGAATTTTTAATTAAGTCTTCATTCTTCTACAAGCAGCCTGCAAAATGCTAATATAAATGCACATAGGAGAACACTTAATGTATAGGGCATTTATATTGATGCATAGTGGTATCTTGTATATTAATGCAACTGGGCTTGTTGAGACGTGAAACTTGGTGGACACGTTCAAGTGCAAGTTACAATATACACCACTAATCTAAAGTAAATAATATAATATAATATAAATAAATAAATAAATAAAAAAATAAATAATTCCCAGGAGGATTGGCGGTCTTCATGAGCATATGCTAGGTATGGCTTTGAAGTATGGGAGATTTTAACACTTTTAAATGAGACGGAATTTTTAATTAAGTCTTCATTCTTCTACAAGCAGCCTGCAAAATACTAATATAAATGCACATAGGAGAACACCTAATGTATGGTGCATTTATATTGATGCATAGTGGTATCTTGTATATTAATGCAACTTGACTCGTTGAGACATGAAACTTGGTGGACACATCCAAGTGGTCCACCTTCCTATGTTATTAGCGGGATTTCTTAATTAATCTCAAAATGGCCGACATATGTGAGGTGTACCATTTATTTAACCAGCCAGGCCCACTCAGTCTTGACAGCTGGTGGACCTAGCCAGATAATCCAACTGTTCATGTCATTAGCAGGATTTCTTAATTAGTCACAAAATGGCCGAGAAAAGCGAGGTTCAATGCATATCCCACCTACCCGGCTCCGCTAAGTCTTGATACTAAGTGGACATAGTTAGATGGCCCATTTGCTCATGTCATTAGCAGGATTGCTTAATTAGTCACAAAATGGAGGCGATGTCTTGAACAATCACATATTGACACCAATTTGTAGGCATTTGCTGCTATGCTGGAGCAGAGCAGCACCCATGCAAGTTGCAAGTTCCCATACTTTTTCAACTTTTTCAATGACCAACTAGCGCAGATACTCTACTGGCACATGTGGTGGTGGCTACTGTAACTTGCACTGGTGGTCTTTTTCTATGACCAACTGACGCAGATACTCTACTGGCACAGGTGGTGGTGGCTGTGATATTGTAACTTGCACTGTGTGGTGGTGGTGGTGGTTTATATATATACAGTGCAAGTTACAATATACACCACTAATCTAAAGTAAATAATATAATATAATATAATATAATATAATATAATATAATATAATATAATATAATATAATATAATATAATATAATATAATATAATATAATATAGTATAATTCCCGGGGGGTTAGGCACCCCTCACGAACATGTGATAGGTGTGCCTTTGAAGTATGGGAGATTTTAAGACTTTTAAATGAGGCAGAATTTTTAATTAGGTCTTCGTTCTTCTACAAGCAGCCCGCCAAATCCTAATATAAATGTGCATAGCATAACACTTAATGTATGGTGCATTTATATTGATGCATAGTGGTATCTTGTATATGAATGCAACTTGGCTCGTTGAGACGTGAAACTTGGTGGACACATCCAAGTGGTCCACCTTCCTATGTTATTAGCGGGATTTCTTAATTAGTCTCAAAATGGCCGACATATGTGATGTGTATGATGTATTCAACCAGCCCGGCCCGCTCAGTCATGACACTTGATGGACCTAGCCAGATAATGCAACTGTTCATGTCATTAGCAGGATTTCTTAATTAGTGGCAAAATGGCCGAGAAAAATGAGGTTCATTGCATATCTTACCAACCCAGCCCTGCTAAGTCATGATACTAAGTGGATGAAGTTAGATGACCAATTTCCTCATGTCATTAGCAGTATTGCTTAATTAGTCACAAAATGGAGGCGATGTTTTGAACAATCACATTTTGACACCAATTTGTAGGCATTTGCCGCTATGCTGAAGCAGAGCAGCACCAACATGTACACTTGCTCACAACTATCCAGCCATAATATCCAGCTACTCACCACCACATAGATAAATACAACCGCCATCACCACCACCACAGTGGAAGTTGCAATGAGCACACCAGTATAATATTATGCGCTAGAGCTGCAAGGAAACAGACCACCACATCAGGCGCTGCTACCACATACTACTACCACCACCACCACACAGTGCAAGTTACAATATTACGGCCACCACATGCATTCCTAGATGAAAATGACCACCACCACCACCACCACCACATGGTGCCAGTACAATGCATGCATTCAGTATATGCGCCATTGCTCTAGAAAAAACACCACCACCACCACCACACAGTGCAAGTTACAATATCGCAGCCACCACCACCTGTGCCAGTAGAGTATCTGTGCTAGTTGGTCATAGAAAAAAGCACCACCAGTGCAAGTTACAGTAGCCACCACCACATGTGTCAGTAGAGTATCTGCGCTAGTTGGTCATAGAAAAAGACCACCAGTGCAAGTTACAGTGGCACCAGCACCATTCGCACCACCACATGTGCCAGAAAGTATATGCGCTCAATGGCTGAAGAAAAGACCACCAGCACAAGTTACAGCCGGTCAGAACCTGCACCGCCGCCATTGGAGTGCACGCTGCAGCAAGCAAATGTAACTTGCCTAAGGGCATGCCATTGAATTTCTTCCCATGCACCCCAATTCAATGGCATGCCCTTAGGCAAGCTTACATTTGCTTGCTGCAGCGTGCACTCCAATGGCGGCGGTGCAGGTTCTGACCGGCTGTAACTTGTGCTGGTGGTCTTTTCTTCAGCCATTGAGCGCATATACTTTCTGGCACATGTGGTGGTATAGATATATATACAGTGCAAGTTACAATATACACCACTAATCTAAAGTAAATACAGTGCAAGTTACAATATACACCACTAATCAAATTCAATTCAATTCAATAACCAAAATGGATACATCTCCAATACTGGAGGTCATCCCTATACTTATACACTGATATGTTAGCATGGCAAGTAGTTAGTTATACGATATAGAAGCTATTTAAAATTATCTGTCCATCTTGAGCGTGGTCTTCCTCTTGGTCTCTTCCCCTCCATCTCTCCAACAAAAACTTTCTTTGTTAACCTCTCATTGCTCATTTCTTCCAGTCTAACCCTCCACTTCTCCTGCCTTCTCTTCACTGCATCCAAAACACTTTCTTGTCTCAACTTCTCCCTAATGTCTACATTTCTCATTCGATCCAACCTAGTCACACCTTCGATCCGTCTTAACATCTTCATCTGGGTGGCCTGCACTTTCAGTTGCTGCTGCTTAGATAGAGTCCACGTCTCACAACCGTACAGTAATGTTGGCATCACTGTGGCATTCACTACTTTCAGCTTAGTGCTCTTGCTCAATTCCTTCCTTCTCAGTACTACATCATTCAACCCTCCAATCACCCGTGTTGCACCCCCAATCCTTGCCTCTACTTCCTTCTCCATTCTCCCATCACTACTAATCATCACACCCAAGTACTTCATTACATCTACCTGTTCTATTACCTCTTCCTCAATTTTGACTTCACATTCCTCTCTCTTCCTTGCAATCCTCATCACTTTAGTCTTTCTCCAATTCGCCCTCAGCTCCCACCTGCTCAGCACATCACTCATCACCTGTAAATTGTGTTGTAGCCCTTCCACTGATTCTGCCATTACCACCATGTCATCCGCAAAAAGGAGTAGCCCTACATCACCAGTTGACAACTTCACCTCCCTCAGAAATTGCCTTCTTGCCTCCCTCGTCACACTGTCGATAAACACATTAAAGAGCCATGGTGAGAGAGTGCAACCCTGCCTCACACCTCTATGCACCTCAAACAACTCTGATTCCATTTCCCCAACTTTCACCTTGGCCCTTCCGTTGGCATACAGTGCCTGAATTGCCCTTAACAGCCTTCCTTTCACCCCATAAGCATATAGCACTTTCCACAACTTTTCCCTGCTTACATTGTCGTATGCCTTTTCCAGATCCACAAAAGCCATGTATGTTTTCTTATCTTTCTCGATGGTTTAATGGTTTCACCACTAATCTAAAGTAAATAATATAATATAAATAGATAAATAATTCCCAGGGAGGTTGGCGGCCCTCATGAACATGTGCTAGGTATGGCTTTGAAGTATGGGAGATTTGAAGACTTTTAAATGAGACGGAATTTTTAATTAAGTCTTCATTCTTCTACAAGCAGCCTGCAAAATGCTAATATAAATGCACATAGGAGAACACTTAATGTATAGGGCATTTATATTGATGCATAGTGGTATCTTGTATATTAATGCAACTGGGCTTGTTGAGACGTGAAACTTGGTGGACACGTTCAAGTGGTCCACCTTCCTATGTTATTAGCAGGATTTCTTAATTAGTCTCAAAATGGCCGACATATGTGATGTGTATGATGTATTCAACCAGCCCGGCCCGCTCAGTCATGACACTTGATAGACCTAGCCAGATAATGCAACTGTTCATGTCATTAGCAGGATTTCTTAATTAGTGGGAAAATGGCCAAGAAAAATGAGGTTCATTGCATATCTTACCGACCCAGCCCTGCTAAGTCATGATACTAAGTGGATGAAGTTAGATGACCAATTTCCTCATGTCATTAACAGTATTGCTTAATTAGTCACAAAATGGAGGCGATGTTTTGAACAATCACATTTTGAAACCAATTTGTAGGCATTTGCCGCTATGCTGGAGCAGAGCAGCACCAACATGTACACTTGCTCACAACTATCCAGCCACAATATCCAGCTACTACACCACCACATAGATAAATACAACCGCCATCACCACCACCACAGTGGAAGTTGCAATGAACACACCAGTATAATATTATGTGCTAGAGCTGCAAGAAAACAGACCACCACATCAGGCGCTGCTACTACTACATACTACTACTACCACCACCACACAGTGCAAGTTACAATATTACGGCCACCACATGCATTCCTAAATGAAAATGACCACCACCACCACCACATGGTGCCAGTACAATGGATGCATTCAGTATATGTGCCATTGCTCTAGAAAAAACACCACCACCACCACCACACAGTGCAAGTTACAATATCGCAGCCACCACCACCTGTGCCAGTAGAGTATCTGTGCTAGTTGGTCATAGAGAAAAAGACCACCAGTGCAAGTTACAGTAGCCACCACCACATGTGCCAGTAGAGTATCTGCACTAGTTGGTCATAGAAAAAGACCTCCAGTGCAAGTTACAGTGGCACCAGCACCATTCGCACCACCACATGTGCCAGAAAGTAAATGCGCTCAAAACAACTTGCCTAAGGGCATGCCATTGAATTTCTTCCCACGCACCCTCAATTCAATGGCATGCCCTTAGGTAAGCTTACATTTGCTTGCTGCAGCGTGCACTCCAATGGTGGCGGTGCAGGTTCTGACCAGCTGTAACTTGCGCTGGTGGTCTTTTTCTTCAGCCATTGAGCGCATTTACTTTCTGGCACATGTGGTGGTGCGAATGGTGCTGGTGCCACTGTAACTTGCACTGGAGGTCTTTTTCTATGACCAACTAGTGCAGATACTCTACTGGCACATGTGGTGGTGGCTACTGTAACTTGCACTGGTGGTCTTTTTCTCTATGACCAACTAGCACAGATACTTTACTGGCACAGGTGGTGGTGGCTGCAATATTGTAACTTGCACTGTGTGGTGGTGGTGGTGGTGTTTTTTCTAGAGCAATGGCACATATACTGAATGCATCCATTGTACTGGCACCATGTGGTGGTGGTGGTGGTCATTTTCATTTAGGAATGCATGTGGTGGCCGTAATATTGTAACTTGCACTGTGTGGTGGTGGTAGTAGTAGTATGTAGTAGCAGCGCCTGATGTGGTGGTCTGTTTTCTTGCAGCTCTAGCACATAATATTATACTGGTGTGTTCATTGCAACTTCCACTGTGGTGGTGGTGATGGCGGTTGTATTTATCTATGTGGTGGTGTAGTAGCTGGATATTGTGGCTGGATAGTTGTGAGCAAGTGTACATGTTGGTGCTGCTCTGCTCCAGCATAGCGGCAAATGCCTACAAATTGGTTTCAAAATGTGATTGTTCAAAACATCGCCTTCATTTTGTGACTAATTAAGCAATACTGTCAATGACATGAGGAAATTGGTCATCTAACTTCATCCACTTAGTATCATGACTTAGCAGGGCTGGGTCGGTAAGATATGCAATGAACCTCATTTTTCTTGGCCATTTTGCCACTAATTAAGAAATCCTGCTAATGACATGAACAGTTGCATTATCTGGCTAGGTCTATCAAGTGTCATGACTGACCACCAGTGCAAGTTACAGCCAGTCAGAATCTGCACGCTGCCATTGGAATGCACGCTGCAGCAAGCAATTGTAAGCTTGCCTAAGGGCAAGCCATTGAATTGTGAGTGCATGGGAAGAAATTCAATGGCATGCCCTTAGGCAAGTTACAATTGCTTGCTGCAGCATGCATTCAAATGGCAGCGGTGCAGGTTCTGACCGGCTGTAACTTGCATGTGCTGGCCCGGAGCCACTGTAACTTGCACTGGTGGTCTTTTTCAATGACCAACTAGCGCAGATACTCTACTGGCACATGTGGTGGTGGCTACTGTAACTTGCACTGGTGGTCTTTTTCTATGACCAACTGACCCAGATACTCTACTGGCACAGGTGGTGGTGGCTGCGATATTGTAACTTGCACTGTGTGGTGGTGGTGGCGGTGGTGTTTTTTTCTAGAGCAATGGCGCATATACTGAATGCATGCATTGAAACTTGCACAGTGTGGTGGTGGTGGCGGTCGTTTCATCTAGAAATGCATGTGGTGGCCGTAATATTGTAACTTGCACTGTGTGGTGGTGGTAGTAGTATATGGTAGCAGGACCTGATGTGCATGGTGGTCTGTTTTCTTTCAGCTGTAGCACATAATATACTACTCATTGCAACTTCCACTGTTGTGGTGATGGTGGTTGTATTTATCATTGGTGGTATAGTAGCTGGATATTGTGGCTGGATAGTTGTGAGCAAGTGTACATGTGGGTGCTGCTCTGCTCCAGCATAGCAGCAAATGCCTACAAATTGGTGTCAATATGTGATTGTTCAAGACATCGCCTCCATTTTGTGACTAATTAAGCAATCCTGCTAATGACACGAGCAAATGGGTCATCTAACTATGTCCACTTAGTATCAAGACTTAGCGGAGCTGGGTATGTGGGATATGCATTAAACCTCGCTTTTCTTGGCCATTTTGTGACTAATTAAGAAATCCAGCTAATGACATGAACAGTTGGATTATCTGGCTAGGTCCACCAAGTGTCAAGACTGAGTGGGCCTGGCTGGTTAAATAAATGGTACACCTCACATATGTCGGCCATTTTGAGACTAATTAAGAAATCCCGCTAATAACATAGGAAGGTGGACCACTTGGATGTGTCCACCAAGTTTCATGTCTCAACGAGCCCAGTTGCATTAATATACAAGATACCACTATGCATCAATATAAATGCACCATAATTAAGTGTTCTCCTATGTGCATTTATATTAGTATTTTGCAGGCTGCTTGTAGAAGAATGAATACTTAATTAAAAATTCCGTCTCATTTAAAAGTCTTCAAATCTCCCATACTTCAAAGCCATACCTAGCATATGCTCATGAAGGCCGCCAACCCTCCTGGGAATTATTTATTTATCTATTTATATTATATTATTTACTTTAGATTAGTGGTATATATTGTAACTTGCACTGTATCCACACAGTGCAAGTTACAATATCGCAGCCACCACCACCTGTGCCAGTAGAGTATCTGTGCTAGTTGGTCATAGAAAAAAAGCACCACCAGTGCAAGTTACAGTAGCCACCACCACATGTGCCAGTAGAGTATCTGCGCTAGTTGGTCATAGAAAAAGACCACCTGTGCAAGTTACAGTGGCACCAGCACCATTCGCACCACCACATGTGCCAGAAAGTGAATGCGCTCAATGGCTGAAGAAAAAGACCACCAGCGCAAGTTACAGCTGGTCAGAACCTGCACCGCCGCCATTGGAGTGCACGCTGCAGCAAGCAAATGTAAGCTTGCCTAAGGGCATGCCATTGAATTGAGGGTGCATGGGAAGAAATTTCTTCCTGCCGGCCACTTCAAGGAGGTCTTTGAGGTGCGAAAGGTGACGTCACGAAAAGAACGCTATATTTTAGATCGACTAGGGTGTGACGTTTGCGTGACGTCACACAAACCGTCACCGTTCCATGATGTCACACTAAATTGTCAGCCTTCTAATTGAACACCAGAGTCTTTAATTACTAATCCCTGCTGAGTTCACAGCCTCATCGACCACTTGCTCTTGCCTAGGAAGTTTTGTGAGCATTTGCTGGATTTTCATATTAAATTATTATAACACCCACTATCAATATGTAATGCATATAGTACGGTAGAGAGGTCTATAGCCAATATATAGGACCGAGGCGCTTACATATTTACCGAGGCGCGAAGCGCCGAGGTAAATATGAGCACCGAGGTCCTATATAGAGGCTATAGACCGACCTACCGTACTATATGTCTTATATAGTATGGTGAGTGCGCAACAGGAACGAACCTTCTGCAGCAATATCGAGCCTAGACCTCTCCGGCGACGACGCCATTTGCATTCCATAAGCGCCTGCATTACGTCACTGAACCTTCTGGAACGGGCTACGGTACCATTGCATTCAGTAGACGCCTCCGTGACGTCACAACAAGCTTCAGGGCTGACCAATGAGAATACTGCGCGCATATTGGCAGTACGCTGACCAATGAGATTACCGAATTCAAAATAATGCACAGTCAGCAGTTTTGGTTGTGGCCATGACAGGGTGCTGGACGGAGAGTCCTGAAAACGCTTCTTTTCTGGCAGAACACCGACTTCGATGCAGACTCAGAACTAGAGGGGAAATTTTAACCACATTTGAGAGCTTTCGACGATATCCAGCTGGACTTTGTGTTCGTCATCTGAAGAAGTCGCTCAACGGACCGTGTCTGCGCGTCTTCCACGCCATAGTTTCGCGCAACAGAGCCGGACTCAGTGCTCGGTTCCTAGAGTACGTTTCTTTACGCATGTATCTTGTACAACTGACTTTCCTTCGACGATTTTTAGCGGTCGCGTTTTTTCCTGGAGCGTCAAGATCCTCCGCAGAACTGATTGTCACAGACATAGTGAAATGGTAAGACTGCTTCGCCTGACAGTACACACATTTGGCTCTGGTTTCATTACATTTCTTCTTAATATCAGACCTGTTGCGCAATCAGAGCTTTGATGTCGTGATATCAGACCTCTTTTCAGGTCTATATCACATATATAGGACCACCTGCTAATGCTTAAATCCCCATATTTGCGCAATCACCATACTATATAAATGTGCTATAGCAATGATATGGGGCTATGGCATTTTATATTTGCAATTTGGCGCCACCTTGCACGTAAACAAAGGCTTAATTAAAAATTCTGTCATATTTAAAATCGTTAAAATTGCCTTCAGTTTGCCATCTTACCAATGGTCTGCGCCACAGGGTGCCCACAGTCCCCAAACATTATATTATATTATATTATATTATATTATATTATATTTATGGCTTCAGGTGTGAAAAGTGGTGTATATTGTTACTTGCACTGTATATATATATATATATATATATAACTTGCACTGTATATATATATATATATATATATGATTATATTATTACACCTCACAGTATATTCTCACCTTACTATATGCACCCAAATAATTATACATACAGCAGTATAGTAGCGTAATTCATGAGCTTTCATGCGTGTATATAGAGACTGCAGCATTCTAGTTTGCATTCTAGTGCTGCTGTAGAAAGTCATCAATGTGCATGATTTTATGGGGCACCCCATAATGATTTAAGTATGAATGCACTCTCACGATCAGAAGCACACGTGCACCTTCCTGAAGTCTACATGCATGCATGGTGTGCATATATATATATAGGCAGCTGAATGTCCACTGTTTGATTGATGCCTGGGAATATGTGCAAAACGAAGTGCTTATTCATACAGCATGCAAGCCAAGATAGGAGCAATGGGCAATCCATCTTGTTCCAGGCTGAAGTGATTTCCAAAACATTATGTTACTAGCGGGAAACCTACAGTATTCCTTTGTACAGTTTGTATATGGCACCGTGAATATATATCAATATTGATATTATTATTACAATGCTATAATGAATAGGTAATAATGGTATGAGTGTACGTAAGTGCTTTACATTGTAATAAAATACAATAATAGATTAACCACAATAATAATATCACATATACAGATTCTGACACACAGTGCTTAAACACTAAATAGTGCTAAAAGTACAGTACACCCTAAATAAGCATGCATGCAAAATGCTAAAACAGAATCGTCAGAGATCAAAACTGATGTCAACATTAGCACTGTCAGGGAGGGATGCAATCACCGATGCTGCATTTCCGACCTGAATGGCAATGGAGATTCTCTGCAGTAGAAAGGTACATGACCGTGCTTCCCCAGTAACCATCTTGAGCCGCTGGCCAAGCTCCCTCAGAAAATCCCTGGACTTTGGACCAATGGTACCACAAGTCTCCAGAGCAACTGGCTGGAAAAGATACATGCTGTCCAGGTGAGCATACTTCTTGGCCTTCTCTTCTTCAGCATGTGCCGCTGCTCCTCCTGGCTCTGTGGCTGCTCTTCGACGGTGCGACTGACAAAACGTATCGACACATGTGGCATCCCATACTAGATACTTTCCTTGTTCCCAGGGAACCATGGTCATCCCATCAGGACGCTTCCCATCTGCCCGGTGCAACCCTGAAGGCTCTAGCCGAGAGGGGATTTTCGCAGCTGTGAGAGCGTGTTGGATGAGACTATTCACAGTATTGTGACGCGACAATCTCCCCTGGCTGAAACGACAACTTAGACCATGTCTGAAAAATTGGTCAACATTACTGCCACAGTGTGCACACTGGTGAGGCTGTCCAAGGGGAGCACCCACTCTCAAACCCACAGCAATACTGATGGCCTCATCACTCATTCTCAGTCCAAGGGAAGAAACTGGCGGAGCATTCAGCGATGCTCCAGATTCTGCTGAGCCAGCAGCCAGCAACCTGGCTCTGGATTCATCATCATTGCAGAGTGTGAGGATGGTCTCAAACAGAGCATCAATCCTTGGCCTATCCCAGACTTTCTGCCTACTCGATGTAGTGGGTGCAGGCATCTCGGGTGGTAGGTCTTGCTTCCACACCCTCAAAGCAAAATCTCTTTCCTCATACTGAGTTGTTGAGAGGTGAGCTGGTAACAGGTCTAGCATAAGCGACAGGGCTCCATCAGCTGAAGCCAAAAAGGCAGTAGGTGCAAGATGGGAGGCCCTTCGTATGCCAAGACCACCACACCAGACAGGGAGAGTGGCCTGAAGCCAGCAGGGATGGAAGTTGAGGTTGGTGATCTTAGACAAGATGGATAGCAGCAGATGGTCCCAAGAAATTAACAAAGGTGTCTGGAAAGCTGGTGATGTACGCAAAATATGTAGCAGTTTTGGGACAGAGAATGAATGCCGAAGGAGAGTAAGAGCATCATGTGCATGGAGGTGGTGCAGGCGTTCTCCTATCAATTGAAGCTGGCTAATTTGGCAATCCAAAACTTTCTTCAATGACATAGCCCCCAAAGGAGACCCCAGTAACATTGCTTGATCAGGACTAACATACTGCAGATCAGCCAGCACAGGCATATCCTGTGTATCAAAACCATCATTATAGATCAGTTCAGACTTTGCTACATTAAGTCGCAAGCCTAGTTGCTCCCCTGCTTCTTCGATGAATGACAGGTCCGCAGCGATGTCCTCAAGTGTGCCTCCTATTGTACCATCATCAAGATAGAAGATCTTGTACTCTGACTTCAAACTAGAGACAAGGTCGTGGATGGATAAGCAGAACAACAATGGGCCAATAGGGTCTCCTTGTTGTATACCCTCTGATGAGATGATCTCCACTTTCTCCCATAAAAGCACTGACTCGGTAGAGTAGGCTGAGTGGACATATGGCAATAGTTCTGGAATGAACTTCTTCACTGCATAAAGCATCTTGTCACGCCTGACACTGTTGAATGCATTTTCAAAATCTACCTTAATGAGGGCTTTGTTGGATGGTAGGTTGTGCAAATAAATCCTTGTGGCATGCACTGCTGCTTCCACTCCACTGGGAATTCCAAACCCTAATTGGTGGGGAGCCAGGATATCTGGGATGGTATTGAGAGCATGAAGGCATGCACACTTAGAAGCAAGTCTCCTGATGGTACTTCCCACAGCAATTGGGCGAAGGCCACCATTTTCTTTTGTGAGCGCTGTAAGTTTAGCACCGAACGATAAACTGCGTACTGCTACAGGTGTTCTACCTTCTAGAATCAAGGTAATCAAGGCAGTTAGCGCATTCAAAACACTTACAGCACCATCCTCTGCTGCAGGTCCAATAAGATCCTTCAGGTGTTGTGGCAGCAAACCATCAGTTCCCCCACTAGAGCCACTGGGAAACGACATGATTGCTCTTCTAATCAATTCTTCATTAACAGTGAAACTCAAGGGAGCCGGGTGTGGCTGATCCTCAATGATGGAATTCAAATTCCGCGGGGGATGCTTCAGTTTCATGGCTTCAATTGTGGAAGGGGACTGCTCTGCTATTGTGTCCCTGCTACAAGCCAACCTCACTGCACCTCTGTAGTCCCCTTCCTCCAACTTGCTGCTGACTCTGGCCGCCAATGCCTCCGTAGAATTCCGCGATTTTGGCCGTCTTCCATAGCTTTCAGTACTGTACGACTCGTCGGGATCACCGTTCTCTTCGGACACTTGCTTACTAACTGAAGAAGCCAAACTCCACCGCCTACCCCCTCGCTCAGGACGGCGAAGACACCTTCTGGGAAATTGGAGAAGCCTAGCCCAGGATGGGACGTCATTACGAGACACAACTTGTTCAATAATGGCGGCGAGCTTTCTAGCAGCAGATGGTCGAGACAGGCGGGGTATCCTTCTTAAAATCCTTGTAGGCTTGGCTAAAAATTTAAGCAGTTCTCCAATTTCCGAACCGATAGATTCTGAATCTTCTGAGTGAGTGCAATCCGGTATGCGAGGGCTTTCAACGTTACTTCTTACGCGAGATTCCGCGACTGGAATCGGTGTTAAAGGTGAGCGCTTCAAATTCTGGCATCTAATTGGGTTTGACAGCGATGGCCAACAATCGACACACGATAGCTTATTCTTCACGCACTGACACCTCACACAGCGACCAGTCTTCATACATGGGCAACATCTTTGCGATCGTGCTTGAGATCTTTCCGCCATTTTCCCATATTGATATTATGATTATGACTATACATTCATTACTTGGGTTAACAATGTTGAGTAAGTCTGCTAACTTAAAACTATATTAAACCATGGTAAGTAAGCTGTTATTGCAAGTTAACAAGATCTTTTACAAACTGGTAACTAATGCAGTTAGTGCAGTGGTGATTTAGCATAGCTACGATCGTGGAACGTGCTGTAATAGCTAGCTATATAGCTACTTCGTGCTGGCTACCGAGTCAACAGCTGCTAAAAGTTGGGCGCTGTTCTTCGCACTGCATGCAGTTAAACTGGAGATTGCAGTATTTAATTATCATCAGAGTTGTGGAAACACACATGACTGTTCTTGCTTGGGACAGTTGTAGAGTTCATCATCATGCAGTGCAGTATATAATGTAATTTTTTCTATTAGCTATATATGGTACCTTCAATGGCAACTTTCTAACAAACTAGCTAGCAAGTTACAGCAATACAGGACTAACATCAGTAAGGAAGCAAGTGTGCCCTGGGCTTATTAAAAGTTTGATAACTACTTAAATTTTGTTCCTCTTGATATTGGACAAATATATCATGCAATGATGAGGGTTACATCGCAGCCAGTGACATTGTAGCTACCAACATGCACTAGAACATCATGTGCCAGAAACAAGTGCAGGAATACCTAGGATATTGCCAAGGTCATTATGGAGCTTTCATGCATTCACAGAAGTCAGCTTCATGTCAATGACAACTGATATAAATTGCATGTCAAAAATGAGAGCTTTAGATAACACTTTATGAGTCACTTATGATCCATTTTTGTTATTAAACACTGTTGAATAATAATCATAAATTGCAGCACCACAAAATCTAGTGTGAATTTCTGTGAAATATTATATTCATACACCAGCATGCATGCAAGCACAGCTAGGCTAGTGGTACAATTAAGGAGGAAGACAGATTAATACGGCAGACGCAAATAATCATAGTGTGTGCTTTAGGACAATATTCATCAGTCTATTATAACATTTATACACAATACAGATAATACTATGACTGCACATCCAGATGTACATGTACATCATACGTGCTGCTTTTGTTCTTTTTGTATTCATTGTATATTGGCTGTTAACTTGAAGAAGCATGTACCACACTTTACAGTAATGTATCAATGATGATTATTATTTTTTTAATAATGTAGCATATAATTGTAGAGCACACTGCCATCTATATTGTCCTGTCTTAATAATGATATCAGACTAAACTTTAAGAAAATCACACTTACGTATATAGCTGCAATAAAAAACGACTTAATTAGAAATAGCATGGGTTTTAAGTCCATTTGTGCATTACCCCCACCAGCTCCAGCTTTTCATGGCTAGAATCTTACTCTACTATCATAATAACTTCCCATTACCGGTAGCTGTACACTAGAGGTATGAGGAAGGCATATGCATGCTAGTATAATTATTCTGGAGGCACATTAAAATTGTTGTAGTGTGTGCTATAAGACAATATTCATGTAAAATAATTATAACAACGTATAGCACGTAACATATACACTAGATAATACTGTAATTATGACTGCACATCTGAATGTGCATGTACATACTGCATGAATGCTGTGATTGTTCACTTGCATTCACATTTTGTATTCATTGTTGATAGTTAACATGAAGATGCATCTATCACACTTGACTGCATGCAGCATCAATAAATATTACATTGCTATTGTCTCACATAATCCTAGGGCACACTGCCATCTGCATACAGTCATGTCCTAATATTTAGCTAGAGATTAAACTACAAGAAAAGTGTATGCATTCTTACATACATAGCTGCAGTAGAAAAACCTTGCATGGCAATTAAGTTCATTTGCATGTTATCCCCACCAGCTCCAACCTTTCTTCTTCTTCTCAGTGGGTGCTTCTGTGGTTGTACACTCTTGCGGTATTGTGACAATTTGATGAATGGCAGCAAGCAAGTCACCATCAGAAGGATTCTTCTGTGATCAGAGGTAAATGTGCGGCTTTCAAAAGTGGCATCCTGCTCCTCAGCCCATTTGAGGCAGATCTCCAGTATCTTCCAGTTGAACACTTCATCACCATCTCCCATAGAACGAGCAATAGGTTGAGAATTCGGAAAGTCTTGCTCAGCATATGCGAAGCCTTCAGGGGTGCTATCAGATCCACGCAAATCATAGAAACAGAAGGCGGACACATTAGGTGCCCTCTAACCATCCACCAGAGGTTCTACATTGCTGTACATTGCATACCCATCAGGGAAACCAATGCGCTCAAACAGAGCTTCAAAGTCATTATCAGTATAATTGTCTGATCCAACTTGCACTATTGTGCTATTGCCACATACTAGTGGACTTGGAAGCATCCAAAATACACTTTGAAAAGATCGAGTAACATCTTTTAGAATCTCTTTCAATTTTGAATGAATGAGTGCTTCAACCCACTGAGGAAAACCAGAGATATGATCTCTAGTGCTTCTAATCCACCATCCCAAGCAGCTGCTATGGGAACATAGGCGTGAATGTAGGTATCCTTCCAAGATTGGCTCGCAATGTTGTTCAAGAAGTACAAGGACACCGGTCCTCCCATGCTGTGGGCTACCAGAGTGACATGAGTTCTGCCATTAATTGGCTGCATACATTTCTTCCATTAAGGCCTTGAGCTCACGGTAGTAGCCCTGCTCCTCCAGTTTGTCTACAGAAAGTAACACACAGCTTTACCATAGACCCTACATTTCGCAGAAATTCCCATTGTGAATAATTATTCTGGTGTTCCCCTTATTCCTTTTCAAAATAATCAGTGCAAACATATTTTTGCAACATGGAGTGCTTTAATGCCAACGCTATTATATGTAATTATATAACATTGTATGTGCCAGTGTATTGTTAAGATAGATTGGTTTGCTTTTAGCAGCAAATCCAACTAACAATAAGGCAAGAATATAACAAAACATATAATGATTATCAGTTCATGTGTGGATACAGTATACAAATGTACCTGCAGCAAACCTCCAATCGTAGGGTGCTCCTCTAATGGAAATGTCCCTCTGGTAACCTATGGCCATCAACCATTTCATGAAAGTAAGGGAGTAATTTGAGGGTGTCTACATGTTCGACCTTCTCCACATCACTCCCTGCAGCTCCTGCAACTCTCACATGCACGCCACTGTTTGGTGTGTATGTGTCACTGGCTGCATCATAATTTAGTCTGTGAAGTGAAACAAAGGTTCAAGGCTACCTCCTTTCTAGCTGTTGAATAGACACATACACATAACAGTTACTGGTATTCCTGATTATTGTAATAGTATTACTTTTCAGTGGTTGCATAACATTTATAGCATGTAACACTATACAATAGTCATGCAATACTATAGTACAATGTCATATGAAATTTATGTTTTGCATTAGTGCCCTTTTTCTGTATCAATTCCTTTGGATCTTGTTAAACAGGTAAACATTGTATTCTATTGCTACATGAAACCTGTCTAACATGGCCACTGTGTTAGGCAGCCAGCTCTCTACAACAGCCTCCTTGGCCCCAGATAGCACTCTTATAATAAAGCATTTATTTATGATCTTCCTCTGTAGAGAAGCCACCTCTCTCTAACGGTCAGTTAGAACTGGCCCATAGGTGGCTGTCTTAGATAGGTTAATTATAACTCCATTGCATGTATTAATTGCTCACCACCTTGCAGATTATACAGTTACAAATTAGTAAGGCAACTTGTGAAATATCAAAGCAATGTAAATAATGTGGGCGAATACGTAGTTTGTGGGCAATACATAGCAGATTATTCAACAACTGAATGCAGGACGTCTCACTTCAGCCCATGCTTAAGGCAGTTGATGTCAATATACTGCAGAAGAGCCAACTTGAAGCTGAACCACAATGGCTTAAGTCTGCCAAATAATGTGTTACACAACCACAGACGTAGTGGTGCCTTCTTAACACTGGCCTCCAGCTGTGAGCCCATGATTCCAGGTACTGTAATACAGTGGACAGCGTTTCAACCATTAAATAGCTTGTGCTGTAATACCATATATATTCTTATGCCTACAATTACAATGTGAATTAATGCAAATTTAATTACTCTCTAGCTGCTTACTGAGTACAATGGGAGAGAGCTTTGGCTTGCAATTGTTGCCTTCTGCTGCAGCAGCTCCAAAGTGGCCACATTGCAGAGCTACCAAGAAAACCCCAGTGACGGCAAGAACACTGTATGTGGTGCGTAGATGAACCATCACTCTTCAGACAATGAACCGGCAGTCTATAAAGATGACTTAAGAGTGAATAGCAAAAAGAACATGCATGATTCTGGTGAAAGCACACCCAGCCAGCAAAATAATACTATAATGATTTATTTCAATAAGTAAGGCAACTACATGTACTTGACACAATTGTATGTATGCACGGTGGCATTATAGTCATGGACATATGATCGAGGCAGGTAGCACGCATAAGTGACATATATAGTGCAAACAACAATGAAGTTCACTGAGCCTGTCATGGTGCCCACTGCATGTGCTCGTACACTTAATTGCCCGCCCATCGCCTTCAAGCAGTCGCATGTGCAGGTGAGGGCTAGCCAGTTCGACAGGGACAACTGTAAATTTCAACCGTTCGTGGCCTTCAGTCTTAAGTTGCTGACCAGTCGCCAGTATAGCTACAATTTTACGTAGCAGTTCATTTTACGCAGCGTACGCACGTCATTCATACGGAGATCGCGACACCATGGACCCTATAGCGACACCGACACTGAGAACGCTACATGTCATTTCCCGAATGAATCGACTACGATCTGCTTGACCACCGTGGTTATATAATTACTTGCACTATACAGAATAATTCTCGAACACGTTAGAACTTGACAGTACCCGGAAGAAACAGATAGTAGTGAGAGTACCCATGCATGCACACATGCCAGCAACTGCACCTTGAGACAAGACAAGATCTAGACTGGTAGCTAAACTGGACCAGAAAAGTCGACAAAGATCCGCGCCACACTGAGCAGTGACTGAATGAGCGACCACAGCACTTAGTACGTCGAACCTTTTTATACACGTGGACGAATTGCATTATTAAAAGAAGAGGCGGAGTCACATGCTATTTATGGTCTGCATATAGGTTTCGTGTTACAGGAGCAAAAGCGGGCAAAGTGTACTCATATAAATTTATAGACAATTGGCAGAGAACCATGACGGATGACATACCATAGCTGCTATCATCAGCTTGAATGATATTCCTAATGCTGACCCGTTTGCCCTATCCTCTCCTGCATACATCACTGCACCATATTTTGCAGGACATCAGGGAAGTGCTAGTAATGTTGATGCTAGAAATGACATATTAATCAGTGCTGCATAGTGTACTGCGGTTTCACAGTAATTCTCCAAGACTATTGGTTTAACGTTGGTTGCTTTGCTGACTGGTCACTGCATGTCTGGACCCTCAGCCAACTATGCTATAATAGTGAACATTACAAGTTGGAGCTGCGTGACCCCAGTCATATATGCTGTGAAGCACAGGCTGGTAGGAAGCCATGTGCACAACTGAAAATGGTATGGAACCATAAGGAATATTGTGGGCTGAAGTGGAAAACACCCAAAGGGCAGTCATGCACACTTGTGAAGGCAACCTCCACAGAGTCTGATGCATTTGGATGGCCACTGGTTAGATGAATGGGTATGACACATACAGCCTTGTATATAAAAACTCAGTCAAAATGGCTGACACCCATTATTTATGATTATCATAGTTATATAGCTAGCGCTGCTACTAGTCAGTGTGCAGCTAGTATATATAAGGGATCAGGATTAAGGATTAAGAACCACTTCTAAATTCCTTGTCATTCATTGTCTCACTTGCATATGCATGCATGCCTTCAGAGTCATTTTGGTTGCATAATTTGTATTTCTGCTATACCCATAATAATTATTATTGCTGTATATTTGTTTCTTCTTATTTGCATACTTAGATAGAATTTCAACACAAGAAATTAGGTTAGTTGGTTGAAACAAGACTCCTTATATATAATATGTACTTGCTCCCTATAATTATAATGTCCATCCAAGGTGCAGTGCAGTATAGTTTGAACCCATTGAGCATAAGATTGTTGCAAATAATTCACTGTATATGAATTACTTTAAGCATACACTCACGTACTTCAGCCCATGTTCAAGGCAGCTGATGTGAACAATAAACTGCATTAGAGTCAATTTGAAGCTGAACCACAATGGTTTATAACTGCCAAGAGCGTTACATAACCACAGTGGTGCATCCTTCACTTGGGCCTCGAGCTGTGAACCCATCAGTCTATAGCAAATTTAATATAATGGTCTAAGAAAGGAATTCCACCGTTAATGGCTTGCACTATCATGACTTTATAATGCGAATCTAAGTTAAGTGCTGTGCTTACTGAGTACAATGGGCGACAACTTTGGCTTGTTGTCTTGTTGCTGCCATCACTCCGACGTAGCTAGACTGAAGAGCTACCAAGAAACACCAATGATGGCAAGAATATTGTTTGTGAAGCGTAGATCACCCATTAGTTATGGGCTATTTCTGCATGAAGAGAAACCATGCTAGTTAAAATAATGACCCTTATACCAGCTGAGGAAACTTGCTTCTTGTAAAATATTTACATGTATTAACACTGTATTAACATTATTATAGAGTCATAGTCACAATATAGTTAAGCACTATGTACACCCAATGGCCAATGAAAGACTTATTAAGTTCCGTTTACTTCAGATCCTGGATGTAATTCACGCCTGAGAACAAGCACCCAAGATACTTTTCCTACACCTCCACATAACTATAACCAATAAAATTCCTGATATAAAGTGTCCTTGGATGATGAAAGATTTTTTCCTATGTAGTCCAAGCTAGAAACAGTGAGGTCGTTACCGCCAACTATGCTGTTAAAAATACCATTTAAGTACAGACACGTACAAAGCTGTGGTAAAGCTGAATATGAGAAGCTGCATCATTGGGACTTCAATGGACAACCATTATGCTAGAATTTGAATGAAAGATTCATTTTATACTCAGTCCCTGCTGTGCAATCTGGGTGGAGTTCAGCCATCCAGCATCAACAGTGCACGTGCACAAGCAAGCACTAACAAAGGACAGGATTATATACATTCAAACAGACATAGTCACAACTCAGAATGAAGTATAAACTAGCTTTAGGAAGTGCCATTGGCTGTGACACTACACTACACTGCACTACACTACACTACACTACACTACACTACACTGCACTACACTACACTACACTGCACTACACTGCACTACACTACACTACACTACACTACACTGCACTACACTACACTACACTGCACTACACTGCACTACACTACACTACACTACACTGCACTACACTACACTACACTACACTACACTGCACTACACTACACTACACTGCACTACACTGCACTACACTACACTACACAACACTACACTACACTACACTACACTGCACTACACTACACTACACTACACTACACTACACTGCACTGCACTACACTACACTACACTGCACTACACTACACTACACTACACTACACTGCATGCACTGCACTGCTCTGCACTACACTACACTGCACTACACTACACTACACTACACTACACTGCACTACACTGCTCTGCACTACACTACACTGCACTACACTGCACTACACTGCACTGCACTACACTACACTGCACTACACTGCACTACACTACACTGCATGCACTGCACTGCACGGCACTACACTACACTACACTACACTACACTACACTGCACTACACTGCTCTGCACTACACTACACTACACTACACTACACTACACTACACTACACTGCACTACACTGCTCTGCACTACACTACACTGCACTACACTGCACTACACTACACTACACTACACTGCACTGCACTGCACTGCACTACACTACACTACACTACACTACACAACACTACACTACACTACACACACTACACTACACACACTACACTACACTACACTACACTGCACTACACTACACTACACTACACTACACTACACACACTACACTACACACACTACACTACACTACACTACACTACACTACACTACACTACAGTGGTGTGGCACAGCTAATTAAAAAGGCCTCTAATACCAGAACAGCAGTGAAACTGTAGCATACACAGTGCACATGAATTTAAGGTAGTAATGAGAGGGAAAGAAGATTTGCCTGCATATAATTATACGTAGTTACCGATATATCCCCAATCTCAATTCTTAAAATCAGTCTTGCATAGGGAACAGAGAACAAGAAACTCGTAACACGTCCCAGCAGCTTATCAATAGGGAAAGCGATAAACTAGCCCTGGCTATTTGTGTTTAATCCCTCCAGTGACACATGTACAGCCTGAAAAGCACTGCAGCTCATCACTAAATGCAAAGCAGCTTGCTTGTAATGTACAATAATAACAACAAATGACTCACAGTCACCCGCTCTGGATCCAATGCAGGTGCATCCAGCCTATCTGTACATGTATCTTTGATGCAAGTGCAAGTCACTTTGCCAATCTGCCTCCAAGTAGCTAGAGCTAAGAACGAGAGGCAGCTTACTGAAATAAATAAGCTCCTTGTATTTTTATCAGTAAAGGGTAGCTCACTTCCGCTTGCATGGTGGTGTGATCTAGGATGACATCAGGCCAGAGAAGTTGCATACATTTCCTGTACCTCCTCAAAACTATAGCCATAAATCTTCCTACTAATTATGCACGAGGTGTCCTTGGTTGATGATTGACTGTCTCCCATGCAGTCCAAGATATCGCGAGTCATTAGTGGCTACATATCGTGTATTGCTGATGACCAACTGTGATAAAGCTAATTATGCAGATTCGAAGCAACATCATAGGATTCCAATGAACAACTATAATTATATTACATGTAATGCTGTGTGAGCTTAATGTCGCAAGAGATATTAAAAAGACAATGGCCCAACATAATTATATAAATTTTAGACTACTCCACATTTGACATGTACATGTATAACATAATGTTGTGCGCAAACCTCGAATCTGCGCAAAGATGCAACCTCGGGCATGTGACCGGAAGTGTATACTGCAGCAGTCCCAGGTTTGCGCAAGCAGGCCAGGCTTCGAATTCTCCATGGCTGCACGGCCAGGATTATCCAGGCAGCCGCACACGCGCGTACGCTTGGTGAACAGGTACAATGAGGCGGCGAAAGGAGGCCGAACAATCAGCGAGAGAGGATAAACTGACTGTAGCTTAGCTAGCAGTGGGGTGCCGTTTGTGTCGAACTCCAAAACGAGGACACGATTGTATGGCGATTTCAACTGTGGCTACCATTCTGAAAGCAGCCCGTGAACCCCCGGCGACAGTTCCTCACAGCAACCTCCATTCCATGGCGACAAATTTACTGAGACAAGGTATATCTGTACACGGCGAAGAATTAGCTGAAGTGATGAATCTCTAGCTAAGTAGCTACACTGCAACGAATACCCTGAAGCGGCGAATCTCCTTAGCTCTATAGCTACATGGCGCTGAATGATATCACTCACTAGCTACTACCTGAGGCGAGGAATCTTTCTAATATAGCTAACCACGATATTGTGCACCGACTTGTTAGCTACTATTACCCGTAGGGCCTATACTGGCACATATAGGTCCGGCATACCTGTATGGACTCCAGTGCATACCCAAAGGGCCTCCAGTGCACACCCATAGAGCCTTTAGTACTACCCATAGGGCCTCCAGCGCTACTTTAACGGCATCCAGCGCATACCAAATATGGACTCCAGTGCATACCCAAAGGGCCTCCAGTCCTTTCTGTGCTACCCACAGGGCCTCTTGCGCTACCCATAGCGCCTCCAGTGCACATCCTTATGGTCTCCAGGTCATACCCATAGGGCCTCCAATGCTATCCATAAATAGGGCCTCCAGAGCTGCCCGTGGGGCCTACAGTGCTACCCATTGGGCCTCCAGAGTTACCCATAGGGCCAGAGGTGGAATACACATATTATAGCTACAGTGCATACAGTGGATTTATGCAATCTTGCAAGAGGTTCCAAATCTTTGGGCAGTTGTTACCTAGGTTACAGACTGTGTGACATCATTGTTCTGTACAATTTTGTTTCGTAACCAAGGTAACGACTACCCACAGTTTGGGAACCTGTTGCAAGATTGCATAGGGTCTCCAATGCTACATACCCATATGGCATCATGTGAATACCCATAGGGCCTTCAGTGCATACCCATATGGAATCCAGTACCCAAAGGGCCTCCAGTGTATACCCATGCATATGGCCTCCAGTGCTATATACCCATAGGGACTACTGTACATATCCATAGGGCCACCTGATGGAGCTGCCCATAGGGACTCCAGGTCATATATACCCATAGGGCCTCCAATACATAATATACGGACTTCAATGCTACCCATTGCATACATGTACACACAGGGCCTCCAGTGCATACCCATAGGGCGTCCAATGCTACCCATTGCATACATGTACAGGGCTTGCAGTGCTACCAATAGGGCCTCCAGTGCTATATGCCCATAGGGCATAATTTAATGTGAATACCCATGCATAGGGCCTTCAGTCCATACCCATATGGAGATCTAGTGCCCAAAGGGCCTCCAGTGTCAGCCTCCTGATAGAGCTGCCCATAGGGACTCCAGGTCATATATTATATCTGTGTTCGTATACACTAGCCAAAATGAAAGAGGATTTCCGATGTTTCTGTAGCATCCAGCTACCTTCATCAGGGAATAATGACAAGTGCAGCACTCATGCATTTATAGATGATGGAGACAGTGGATGATGTTATGACGGTGCATTTGTGACAGGTGACAGCAGATAATGTGTAATGAATAATATTAACAATAAAATGCAGTTTTGATTAGGAAATGAATGAGTGTGTAAGTTGTCCAGTCAGTCCAGCAGTGCTGTGTACTCCCTAGGCAGGGTTCCCCTCTCACGGTTTAATGTGTTGGGGTGGCGCTGAATGTGCCAGCTCTCCAGTAGACACCGCGTGGTTACCAAGGGGTGTGTGTTGATCCATCTTGGACAGGTCCACTAGGTGGCCCGTGAACCACACATGCTCAGCTAGAGCAGATGCAGCGCCGCATCCCCATTCCTGAGTGCACACTGGTGTTCAGTCAACTGGTGCTTGAGGGTTCGGCCAGACTGTCCACTTGGAACAGGGGACTTTGTAGACGACACCTGTGCACTGGTCCTTGGGTACCGGGTCCTTTGGGTGTACTATAGCTAGCTGGTGCCTGAGGGTGCTGTCTGGACATCAGGGTAGCCTTTAACCCACACAGCACCCTCAGGCACCAGGTAGTACACCCAAAGGACCCGGTACCCTAGGACCAGCGCACAGGTGTTGTCTACAAAGTCCCCTGTTCCGAGTGCCCCAAAGTGTATGTTGGACAGTCTGGTCGAACCCTCAAGCACCGGTTGACTGAACACCAGTGTGCACTCAGGAATGGGGATGCGGCGCTGCATCTGCTCTAGCTGAGCATGTGTGGTTCACGGGCCACCTAGTGGACCTGTTCAAGGTGGAAGTGATCGACACACACCCCTTGGTAACCACGCGGTGTCTACAGGAGAGCTGGCACATTCAGCGCCACCCCAACACATTAAACCGTGAAAGGGGGACCACTGGAGGCCATATGTGTAACACTGGAGGCCCTATGGGTTGCACTGGAGGTCATATCGATAGCACTGTGCCCTATTGGTAGCACTGCACTGGAGTCACTATGGGTACGTAGTACTGGAAGCTCAATGGGCAGCACTGGAGGCCCTATGGCTAGCTCTTGAGGCCGTGTGGGTAGCACTGGAACCCAATGGGTATATGAACTGCAGACCCTATGGGCAACATGGAAGCTCACTGGAGGCCAGATGGGTAGCACTTGAGGCCCTCTGGGTACGCACTGGAGTCCTTATGGGCAGCTGGAGGCCCTATGGGTTGCAATAGAGGCCCAATGCTTATGCACTGGAGGCCCTATAGGGTATGCATCAGAGGCCATAAGGGTATATAGCACCTACGAATGTCTAGCACAGGAGGTCCTATGAATATACATAGAAGGCCTTATGGGTAGCAAAGGAGGCCCTTTGGGTAGCAAAGGAGGCCTTATGTGTTGCACTGGAGTCCCTATGTGTAGCTGGAGGCACTATGGACATGCACTGGAGTCGACGCCTCTATGGGTAGCTGGAGGCCCTATGGATGTGCACTGGATGCCATATGGGTAGCACTGGAGGCCCTATGTGTTGCCTTCAAGGCACTATGGGTAGCACTGGAGGCCCAATGGGTATGCACAGGAGGCCTTGTGGGTAGCATTGGAGGCCCTATGTGTTGTACTGGAGGTCCTGTGGGTATGCACTGGAATCCCTATGGTTAGCGGGAGGCCCTATGGATATGCACTGGTATAAACTGGAGTCCCTATGGGCAGCACTGGAAGCCCTATGGGTAGAAACTGGAGGCCCTATTGGCAGATCTGGAAGCCCTATGGGTATGCACAGCAGGCGCTATGAGTAGCAGTGGAAGCCCTATAGGTATGCACTATACAACCCTTTCACACGGACCGCTTAATCCGGAATCGTGATCCGGATTGAATCCGGGTTCGACACGGATTAGCGTTCACACGGCGACCTCACGATTGGGTACCAAACCCGAGTTTAAAAAAAAAATGGCGGACGATCACCACGTTTTTGATAGCATTTTTCTCGCTGCGCTGGAGGACCTATGCCCGACCAAGCTAGAAGACGACTGACAGCAGTAGCGCAATGCGTACGAAGCACAATCCGCGGGTTCTAAGTGGGCATCCAACCCACGCGTGAGTCGCCTGGCTCACCCTCGATCTTACCGAAAAGGATATCATTTCCATACGATCCCTGTAGCTCTGCGCAGATGGTTGCGTCCGACTATCTGCCCAAAAGAGCCTTGACCGTTCGTCTGCCACGTCTACTCGCACGCCACCATTTTTAACCCGGATAAATGTGGGTCGAACCCCACCTCGCAAGCAGGGTTAGAACCCGGATGACAACCCGGATTTATCCGGGTTTGACCCGGATTCGACCCGGATTTGACCCCAAAAGTGAACGCGCTAACCCGGGTTAAGCGGTCCGTGTGAAAGGGTGATAGTGTCCCTATGGTTAGCTGGACACCCTATGGATATTATGCACTGGAGGCCCCAAGGGTACGTAGCACTAGAGGCCCTCTTGGCAGCACTAGATGGGTATGCACAGGAGGCCCTTTGGCTATGCACTGGGGGCCCCATGGGTAGCACTGGGAGCCCAATGGGTATGCACAGCAGGCCCTATGAGTAGCACTGGAGACCCTATGGGAAAGCACTGGAGGCCATATAGGTGGCACTTGAGGCCCACTGGGTTGCACTGGAGGACCTGTGGGTAGCTGGAGGCCGGATGAATATGCATTGGAGGACATATGAGCAGCACTGGAGGCCCTATGGCTAGCAATGGAGGCTGTGTGTGCAGAAATGGAGTAGCACTGGAGGCCCTATGGGTAGCACTGGATGCCCTATGGGTAGCTGCAGGCACTATGAATATGCATTGAAGGCCAGACGCATAGCACTTGAGGCCATATGGGTATGCACTGGTGTCCCTATGGTAGCTGGAGGCCAAATGGATTGCACTGGAGGCCATATAGGTAGCACTTGAGCCCTTATGGTTATGCACTGGAGTCCCTGTGGGTAGTGGGAGGCCCTATGGGTAGCACTGGAGCACAGCGCAGTACTTTTTTGACAAGATGGCGGATCGCGCGAAGATTGGCGCTTCTTGAGTTTCGTCCTCATTGTAATCTCCCCAGCCAATTTTAACTGGCCAGGCACGTGCTGGATCCAGATCCTAAAGGATCGTCTTCTGATTCTTACGATCGTAGCGACGAAGTGATGCCTCCATGCTGCTCCTGTGGCAATTGCGGGCGATGCCAGAATTGTCTCTGCGTTAAGAATGGGAGACCGTGTTCCAACTGCCAACCAAATATGCTCGGAAGATGCCAGAACCAAGAGGAACGCCTCAGAAGCAGTCACACTTCGCAGATTCCGCCCAGAGAAGGACATGATCCCCGATGTGCACAGTCAGAAAATCAGCTCGAGGACTACGGACTTACATCATTCGCTCCGCTCTCTGAGCCCAAGTTTCGTTGGAGTGACTCAGTGGATGGGGAACAGTTTGCTCACTCTATCAGACTAGCCTATAAGGAGATAACTCGATGGAGGAACATAATTTTCGCTGTTCCACACGGTACTGTCGGCAAGTCGTTTGTTGTGGAATTGTCAAATTTGTTCAGAGCCTATGGAGAATCCAATGCCATGGAGTCGATAGCCTTAACTGCTGCGATAATGCTACCAACCCTACTTCTCCAAAAGCCTCACCCTAAGGCTATAGTCAAGGACAACATCTCCTGTCTTGAGAAGAGACTAACACTTTGGAAAGAAGGTAACATCTCTGAACTCCTCCGGGAAGGCACCATTATCAGCAAAGGCTTTCCATCACCTCCCGCTCTGTCAACAAGGACACTATCGCCAAGAAATTCTCCAAGATGATGAAAACAGGAAAAGTAAAGGCAGCAATGAGGCTTCTTGTGTCATCTGAAGCATCCATCCTGTCGTCAATAGGTAGAGCGACATTGCATCGATTTGGAGGTGGCCCCATTCGCCATCCCCCACTGCAGTGGCACCAGTGTCTGCAACACAGCAAAGCGTAAGGGGATGTAACTTGCAAAGTGCAATAAACAGAACTGTACGTACATTAGAAAGTGCCATTGTATGGTGTACTATACATAGGGACAGTACGTACACATGTGCAATACCCAGTGTATTTGTATATGAACACATGGGCATACATACATACACATACACATGTAACATGCACACACACACACGCACGCACGCACACACGCACGCACACACACACGCACGAACGCACGCACGCACACACAACGTATGTCTGTTGTACTTTGCATGTAATCTCTCTCTCGATCTAGATTGAGCCGCCTTGAACCGCTCCACGTGCGCACCTTCCCAACCTGCTGCATTATGCAGAACAGCAGGCCTCTCATTTACTTCACAACAGCCTGGGGGGCAAGGTTGATGGAAAATTTCCATAGTCTGGGCTAATGGGGAAATATCAAGTACACACCATGTAATATGAGTATCCTGTGAATCACGCACTTCCCATGCTGTGTATTGTATACGCGGCGCGGGTAATGGGTCCGCCTCTGCATGTGCCCTAGTCCGCCTCTGCGTGTGCCCTAGTCCGCCTCTGCGTGTGCCCTAGTCCGCCTCTGCATGTGCCCTAGTCCGCCTCTGCGTGTGCCCTAGTCCGCCTCTGCGTGTGCCCTAGTCCGCCTCTGCGTGTGCCCTAGTCTGCCTCTGCATGTGCCCTAGTCCGCCTCTGCGTGTGCCCTAGTCCGCCTCTGCGTGTGCCCTACTCTGCCTCGGTGTGTTTCCTAGTCCACCATGTGCCTTTACTGCAAAGTGCTCTCTAAGACTGGAGTATCACGCACAGATATGCAGCAGATTTGCTGTTCAAACATGCACACCATTTCCCACTTGAATAAAGTTGCACCATCAGTTAAGAAATTGAATACACCACCAACAGTAATGAATATATAACATAATATATTAATATACCACACACCAATATACTACACTGTCTTCTGTCCTATGTTCTAGGCTCTGATTGTGTGTGTGTGGTGTGTGTGTGTGTGTGTGTGTGTGTCGACCAATCTATTTAGGTCTTGATCTTCGTTCAAGAACAGTTCTCACTGTGACTTGACCTTGCACACCCTCCGGAACTCTGAATTCGGGTTCATCTTGTGCTATTAACGATTCCACGCTTGAGACAAAATTGTCCCAATCCTGCCCCAAACCAATTTGAGAAAAAATATGGCAAAAAGCATTCCAGTCCTGTTCAAGTGACACTGCACACTTGTTGACTGCTCTATCAAAATCAATCAAAACAGCTTCACAGTCTGCATTGAAGCATATGTTCGCCCGACGGATGTCTCCATGAGCAAAGCCAAGCTGATGTAATTGCTTGATAGCTTTCACTGTAGTCTGCAGAAAGCTTTGCAAGCATTGGGAAACTTCGAATAAGCTCATTGGCTGATGTGGCTGACGGTGAAAAATGAATACATCCGTCCTTCCTACTACTATACGCCAATCCACTGGTAAACACAGTCCTGCACAAATTTAAGAACAAAATTAAATGTGCACCATTGGGAATAGTATGCAACTTGCTAAAACAATCATAGATCCCGTTACCATGGTAACATGCGTCTAAATGATGATTCTAAGCCTCATAGAAGCATTTCAGTTGTTTGGCGCGTGACAATAAATCCCGTAGACGTACGTTGCGGGCAGAGTGCGCGTGACGTGTAATCAGTTATTTTATACAAGAACTAGCAGGAAAGACCGCCTTCAGCGGGTTTCCCTGCTCCGGCGCCTCCACGACGGCTGCTGCACGATAGCTACTCCACGACAGTGTGGCTTATGACGGTGTGGGTATGCCAGCTGGTAGGCTGCAATCATAGCTATGCATGCATGTTGCAGGCAATGTTGTGTGTAGCATGATGTAGACAGAGAATCATCCAGAATAAGTGGACCAATGCACACACTGACAATGGATATGACATAGAAACAACTGCAAAATTGGCAGTCTAAGAATGGAAGTGAAGAACAGTGTATGTGGGCACATCAAGTAAGAAAAAATGGAAGCTTATGTTTGCTCAGGGGAACGCCATATCTTAAGTCCAAATGCCACAACTCTCTTGCTCTGGCGTTCCTACCTATCTACTCTTGTCAAGACACCATCCCACAATTACTCCACTCGCAAGAGAGATCAAATTGTAGCTGATGTATATCAGAATGGTGCCACAGATAGTGTTGGCTGCAGCTCTGTTGCTTCACAGAAGGAAGAGGTTTAAAATGTTGCCGCATTTTAGTCTCATATTGCATCTGATTTACATCAGTATGGTGCCATAGATAGTGTTAGCCGCAGCGCTGTTGCATGGCAGAGCACGAGCGCTCTCCCTTGCGCATGGTGCCTAGTGAAACGTTACATAACCGATATTCCGCATACGCAGACCATAAACGGCCGAAAAACGTGGCGTCTTTTTCCGTAACGAAGGGAAAATGTGTGGGGTTCTTCGCAGGCGCGGCGAATCATCTTCCGTCTACCCCCTTATAACCATCACCATGCGGCGCTCTGTAATAATCCTGAGTTTCGTGTCGATCACGTGCAAACTGCATGAGGAGTTTGCGAACAAAGGATTTGAGCTCTACCAAAATATATAGAGAGATATATGTGAGAGTCGCCAGTAGAAATCGAAGATTAGCGCAATATGCAGTTTCGAGAAAATGGCCGACAAAGATCGCCGATCAAAAATCGTCTATATTCCTTCGACCGAAGGCCTAAAGAGATTTATTTTGGTGGCAAATACCGCAAT
The DNA here is from genome assembly GCA_964019415.1 of Ianthella basta. Classification (NCBI taxonomy): domain Eukaryota; kingdom Metazoa; phylum Porifera; class Demospongiae; order Verongiida; family Ianthellidae; genus Ianthella; species Ianthella basta. The sequence continues at coordinate 9,214,159 of OZ025870.1, read as the reverse complement.
ATTTATTAGTAGCTGCAGTGCCGCCAAAGCCGTCTGTGACTGAAATTGCGATTAATCCTCGCTCGCTGTTTTCTCCTTCGTTCGATATCCCTTCTACTCCTGTTCGCGCGATGTTTCATGCACAACCGAACATAGTTAAGCCACAAAACAAGTGCTAACGCTATCATTGCCTCAACGTACGCCATTTTCTTCGAACCCCGTTGCGTCACCAGGAAACGTATATTTCACGTGCACTACGAGTACCAGCGCGAATTTCAAAAGTACAATGTGAACGTGATCAATGCGCATTGGATGCGCATTGAAATGAAGCGGATTCCAATACGAATTGAATGCGCATCAAGTGTGAACAGGCCTTAACAACTCATTGAGGTAATTATACATCAATTCTGATATAAGATGCATAGCAAAACTGTTTCACATGTAAACTGTTTGTGAAGAACTGCACACACCCCAATGGTCGAAGCCATGACAGCCATGGAGCGTTGTCGTACTTCAGCAGCCACTTCACCAGGATTGATCCACCAAAAAAGTCCGAGAATGACTACACAGCCAAGTTGCGTCACTCTGTGGTTGCAGAGTTCAACCGTGCACAACAAGAAACAGGAGGGAAGACCATGGGTGCTTCAACATTCTGGAGGCTGTTGGAGAAACACTTTCCACGAGTAAGCATCTGCCCTCATAAAGAGGATTACTGCGTCACTTGCAAAGCTATGGGTGTTGATATCAGCAGGTGTGCATTTACCATCAAGAAGATTAGGGATTCTGGAAACTCCTCTGAGGACAGACTACGGCCACATGAGAAGGAACTGGCAACACTCAAAGGGATGCACCAGGACCACTTGCTTGATGTGAAACTCGCACGAAAATTCTACAACAAAATGGTGGCAAGGTGCAAAGAAGAATGGAGTAAGCTGTCTACAGTCGAGGGTGGCACATACAACAATCGTCAGTTTCACATTGGTCCTGAGTGCAGATTACCAGCAGGCGAAGCTCACTCCGTACTGAGGTAGGTCACCACAGCCTGCAAGCACATACTACCTCATGAAGGAGTCCCATGACGTCTTTGGCATTGTGGACCAGCGTGATGACAGCGGGCATGTCCAACTCTTCAGTGAACAGCTTGGTCCCAAGAACACAGACCATACGGTGTCACTGCTGCAGGCATATATTGAAGACATCAAGTCCAAGCATCCATGGCTCAAGAGGGTGATGACCTTCCTCGACAATGCAACCAACACCAACAAAAATCACTACCTGTTTGGCTGGGCCATAGAAGCTGTGGAACGTGGCCTGATAAGCTCAATTCACATGTTTTCTTGTTGCTGGTCACACAAAGGTTTTACCAGATCGATTGTTCGCGGCTTGCTCCAAGTCTTACAATGTGGCTGATGTTTTCAATGCTGAAGAACTGAAAAGCACTTATGCCAACCACTGCACCACTTTCATTGCAAATGAGAAAAGCATTCATCCATGGAGAAAGTACTTGGATGAATGCTACACGTATCTGCCAGGCGTTCGGAAGCTCCGCAAGTTCCTTATAGTCCAAGGGGAGGGTAGCAAGGTTCTCTTTCATGCTGGCGAAAGGTGCTACAATCCTCACACTCAGAGTGCCCCCTTGCGCAAGACACACACATCTAGCACAGATGTAGCTGCTGTTAGTTACTGTAGTGTATGTGACTGTATTACTATGTTTATCCTACATGATTACACTGTGGTTTTGGTCACATGTATTGTAGGGCTATGTCTATCCTTATGTTTATCATTCCAGTATTACTAGATAAGAGTTACTATTGTTAGACACAGCTTACCACAGACCTTTGTACCACCTTATCTCCATGTGTTTTTTGTGAGCATGCGCAGTGTTGTACCATGTGTGGTAGTCTCTGCAGCCTGAGTTGTACCTTGCCTGTTAATTGAGTTGCTGTGAAGCGTTCTTGACGATCGTGTGCCTGCCAGGTGTGATCGACTACATCACAGTTACGATGTGCGCCCTTTGTCGAAAGAGAAAGTGTTACATATCGAACAGATGTGCCACCGCTTCATTGCGCAATCCCGCCGGCCACCATACATCACGCCAAAATTTGCTACTCAGCTCCCATCTCTAGCGGGTGAAAACAAGAAAAAGGAGATGACAAAGAAAAAGCGACTTGAACCATTCATTTTTTGACTCCAGCACTCCAAGATAGAAATGATCTATACAGTACTTGTGAAGCATACAGCAGGCATTGTAATGTGCTCCTAACAGAAAATGTATGCATCTATCATTAGCCAATTGGAAGCAGTCCTGCCAGTCAAGTCTAAATAAGGTGTACTACAGGTTAATAAGACCCCCAGCCCCTGCCCAGCACTCATCTGAGATGTTTTCGTCAATCATTCACTCTCAGGTGGTCCCAGAAGAGAGAGAGATAAACGAATAAGCCAAGAAAGCGGTGTAAATGTGCTATTCTCCCTGCTAATTCTGCTTGGCTGCCATATATGCCATGTGCCTCGTAGTATACTGGGCTGTTATGCGGAATTCAGTATACTGCTCACAATTAAACTTTTAGGTCAGTTGTTTACTTCTCATTTTCTCAGTTGCGGAAGCACGTTCAGTTCCCTAACTTTGCAAAATGATGCAGAAGGGGTACAGGTATAACTTGATAGCGAAAAGTCATTTTCAGTAAAATGCGCTAATCTTCGATTTCTACTGGCGACTCTCACATATGCTGATAACTAAATACTGGAGGGCTCCAATGTGTTCAAAGCCGTTCTTTCAAACGAAATTGCTACTAAGGAGGAGCAGCTAAGTCGATTTGCTACCTAATCAGTTGGCATCTATAACACTTAAATGCCAACCAATGGGTGTCTGCGAGGATTTAGACCACTTGGTACTTGTGCGCTTCACGCCCTCGTGCTCTCCTGCAGACACCTCTCAGTCGGCATTTAACTATTACTTATCTAATTATACCCTAACCCTGTTTACCCATATATATGTACATGACCACATGCACTACTATAACACCACAGACTCACGGTTGGCAGTCTTTCCTTCTTTTAGCAGCAGATGAAATATCGATAGCGTCACAGAATCGGAATAATTGGGCACAATCTTGTACACATAGTTCGCGGTTCCAACAAGAATATTATGTTTGCTGCAGATTTGTTCTGCAGATTGTCGGTCCTCTGCATCACTCACTAATAGATCTAGATCTCTTGGAGAGAGGCGAATAAAATAATTGCCTCTCTCTGTACCATACAGCAATGCACAGTTCTGGTCCATTAGTTTCACAGCGCCAATCACATGTTCTTTCACATTGTGAAGTTCAAGATAATTCAGCTCAACATTCAAGGCAAGTTTGTGCCATGTCACAGTGACCATTACAACCACTCTAGCTTGCTTTGAGGTAGGGAACATGAAACCTTGGCACTTCCCTATTTGGTCTGAATAGCATCGCAAACAACGCAATTGCGTAATTACTCCACATGCTGTCTTGTTAACGCTGCTACAAATGTCATTATGTGACTCAGTCTCTGTCCAAAGTGCTGGAAGACGGTTCCCATCATTTGGAATGTTTATGTACAACAAACACCCGGCTGGTTTCATTCTCTTATTCTCAAGCCAGTCATTCAAGGAGTCAAAACCTGGAGCATAGGTATCACAGATGAGATTGTAATGAGCGCAGTTCACCCTTTGCGAACGTGCAATGCTATAGATCCACTGTATTGGCATTTCTTCATCGGTTATTCTGTTTTGCTCTCGCGGCAAAGTGACACCCTCCATCATCCACAGACCTGTTTGAGTGTATTGAGTTACAGACATGGAATAAGATTCAATGTCTCCTTTCTTGAATGGGTACTCAACAATACTTGAAGAAATTTCCCAGTTACTCTCATGAGACGCACTGCCAACGGTTCTATCATCTTCTAGAAGAAAGAGAACAAGTATTTCGACTTAAAAACCTCATGCGCACTACTTACCACACAGACATACACGTGCACATGCAGACACGCTCGCCCACAAAAGTACAGTCAAGTACGGACAGCTACAGGTAGACAAGAACCTAACTGTAACCTAGGAAGTAGTACAACTTACTGGCAGGGGATCCGTATAGGTCACTATTCTCAACGGCCAAACGTCTATGGTCGAAGGCACTCACAATCTCCATCGCAACTCCCACACTCGCAAGGGAGCGAGATTAACTGCACATGCGCGCGCAGATCTTTTCAACGTCGCACGTGATACTGGGGTCATCGTGGGGTCTAGTCTCACGTGATCACATGATGCCCATGTGCTTTCTTGCGGTTGTTAAATCTGGTTAACCCTCCTACCCTTCTGTGGGTATTTAAATACCCAAACTTGCCGGATTTTCGTAGCTCGGACGGAAGCGCGACTCGTGGCGTGACCGGTATCAAAAGACAGCCCAATTCCTGTAGATCTAGAATTTGGAAGAAGAGTAAAACTCGGCCTATTAAGCGTCTCCTGTGGATCTGCCCAAGAATAGTGCAAGCCACTGAAACATGACCCAATTCCGTAGTCATCTATTGTATAACATTGGATACTCTCCGTAATTTGTAAACAAAATGGCCGACCGCCGAAAAATACTGCTTTGGAAGCAGGCAAACCCGCAACCTTGTTATGGTCAGGCAGCTGGGGCCACCTAATCAATGAGTGTCCCCTACCATGTCACCACTCATGCAATGTAAACAGGCAACTACAGGTATGCAATTATATTTTTGTGGGATTTCATGTCTTGCTTAGCTAAGTGGTCACGAACCATGATTACCATTCCCCCCCAAACTCGAGAGCTGGACAGTGCATTAAGGGTGTGGCCCTGGCTTCTGCATCACTGGGGGATGCGTGAGATTGTCTAAGGACCTATCATATCTATGTGATAAAGCGTTCAAATGTTATACGGGAGACTCCGCCGTACGGAGAGACGTTTGAACACTGGACAGGACTGGAACAATAATTAGGCACACACTGCGGCCAACAACAAGAGATACAACTCACTGACAAACTCTATATCCTCCAACAACCACCAAATCAAAAGTACAGCTGCACCAAAAAACCATCCCATGCATAATCAATAATACAGGTCAGCATAATCAATAACTAACGGATACAGTACACGTACACAAACCACAACATACCCAGCTAATCACACAACAACAGGTAAGACAATATTATGATCAAGCTTCATAGTACTATCATGTGTCCATCACAATCTATGACATTCATTCCAATGGATACATTCCTTAGCTTTGGATATGCTTAGAATGTATACCCCCCGTATAATACGTATACACAGGCCATATACAAAGCGTTATACGTTGGATACGGCGTCTTCTGCAGTGTATACAGCACAGTGCAATCACTATCATGTCAAACACATGTCATATTGTATTATATGTTACATAAGTAAGCAAATCATGATGATCAAATCATGTCAATCCCATCAATCCGTTACATATTATATATAATATGCAGTCAAGCTTGTTACCCTTCATATAAATTATATAGCTGTATTATACATATATATGTATGTTTGTTTCCTTCTATAGAACTTGAGAGGCTTGTGCAGACTCTTGATGATGCGGCAAAGTAAGAAAGGGAGTCCGCAACTTCCAATTAAGAAAGGCTTTCAGCCATTCAGGTTGAAGAGGACACTGGAGGCCATATGGGTTGTACTGGAGCCCTATGGATATGCACAGGTGTCACTATGGGTATACACTGGAGGCCCTCTTGGCAGCACTGGAGGCCCTCTTGGCAGCACTGGAGGCCCAATGGGAATGCATTGGAGGCCCCATGGTACTGGCAGCCCATGGGTAGCACTGGAGGCCCTATGTTTTGCACTGGAGTCCCTATCGGTATTCACTGTAGGCCCTTTTGGCAGCTCTGGAGGCCCTATGTGTATGCGCGCTATGAGTAGCAGTGGAGGCCTTAGGGGTATGCACTCGTGTCCCTATGGTTAGCTGGAGGCCCTATGGATATGCACTGTAAGCCCTATGGGTAGCACTGGAGGCCCTATTGGCAGCACTGGAGGCCCTTTTGGGTAGCACTGGAGGCCCTTTTGGGTAGCACTGGAGGCCCTGTGGGTAGCACTTGAGTACCTGGACATAAGGGTAGCACTGGAGGCCCTATGGGTATATGAACTGGAGGCCCTATGCGTTGCACTGAAGGCTCTATGGGTAGCACTGGAGGCACTATGGGTTGCACTGGAGGCCCTGTGGGTATGAACCAAAGAGCCTCCAGTTCATACCCATAGTGCCTCCAGTGCTACCCATGGGGCCTTCAGTGCATACACGTAGGCCTCCAGTGCTGTGGGTAGCATTGGAGGCCCTATCCTCTGGAGGCCCTATGGGTATGCACTGGAATCACTATAGGTATGCACTGGAGGCCCCATGGGTTTGCACTGGAGGCCTATGGCTATATAGCACTGGAGGCCCTATGGGTATGGGCTGGAGGCTGAATGGTATTATAGTACTGCAATCTGTATGGGTAGGACCAAGGCCCTATGGGTAGTACTGGGGGCCATTGGGCCTCCAGTGCAACCCGTAGTTCCTGCAGTGCATGCCACCCATGGCCACAGGGCTCCCATTGCAAAACACACCTATTGGGCCTTCAGTACTACCCGTAGGGACTCTAGTGCTAGCCATAGGACAACAGTACATATCCATTGGGCCTCCAATGCTACCCATAGGAAGTACAGTGCATTCCAGTACGGCCACTTGTGCTACCCATAGGGCACAGTGCTAGTCAAAGGGCCTACAAGGGGCTCTTTAGGCAACTGGATGCCCTATACGTATTTGGGTATACCCTTTGGGTATACAATGGAGACCATATGGGTTTGTACTGTAGTCCCTATTGCTAGCATTGGATGCCATATGAGTGGCACTGGAGGCCCTATGGGTATGCACTGGAGCTAGGCCCAATCGATAGCACTGTGCCCTATTGGTAGCACTGGTGGCCGTATGGGTATGCACTGGAGTCTCTATGGGTACATAGTACTGGAAGCTCAATGGGCAACACTGGAGGCCCTATGGCTAGCTCTTGAGATCGTGCGGGTTGCAATGGAGGCCGTGTAGTGCGACTTTGTGTAAAATTATAACTGTTAGCTATTGCTTTAATCTAGCCCTTATGCATGTAGAGAGTGAGAAGCCGTTTAATTGCCAATTTGTGGGCTGTGTGGTGCAAGTTGTGCAAACATAATATTAATTGGTATTAGCTTGACTCTTATTTGGACTTTGGACTTGGACTGGATTTCATCAGTTGTATGCCTGATGAAGCCCGTGATGGGCAAAACGTTGTATTGAATTGAATTGTTAAGTGTCCAAATAAGAATCAAGCTATTACCTACTCAGCATGCCTGACAATTTTCACGAAAGCGTAATATTAATTATTGACATATGTTGTCCTAGGTACAATCAGATCCGACAACCGCAGTTTAAGCTTAGTGCAGTAAAGTGTGGTTAATGATGAGGTGACCTACTTCCCAATTTAATTCTAGTTGGACAATGGAAACTGAACAGTGCATGGCCAATGTGCACCCATAATATCACACATGCATGCACATGAACACAGCTAGAGGCTTAAAATAGACCGATGTTATTGTGGACATTCTAATTTGTAATGCAATGTAAAATGAATAATGCTTCCTCCAAAAACAAGGGCAGATGTAGGGGATGGTGCAGTGTGTCTCTGAAGAGCAAACCACTTGGCGGAAAAACTGGAGGATCAAGTAGGAGGACCAGTCCATGCAGAGGGGGGGGGGGGGGCAGCCAGTACATGCAAAACCAAGGTCATTAACATTCGCTGACTTTGAATACATTTGCACCATCCCTACATCTGGCAACATTTCGCTGCACTTCCTGTACTGTATGCCCACCCATTCCAGCTATTCAGCTTCCCCTTTACGCCTTTGGTATTCATTCACACTATATTAAGCATGCACCGTAGCACACACGGGCACAGCATTTATTGCTGTTAAACAAGCCTATGAATATTGTACTAGAATTCAGTTTTCCTAAAAAACTGGAGGACCGAGGAGGAGGACCACCTTTGCCATACCACTGGAGCTGGCATTCAGCTCGGGCTCTCCATTATTAGTCTTGTCACCTTGCTCCCAAATACCATAGTCCTACATGGGTGGTGTGGACAGTAAACAAACAAACAAAAACAAACAAGCAAGACAATCTGATGATACTCAGCCTACCCAGCGACTCTTACAACAAGATGTCACCTATACACAATATCGCTACTTACAGTGTATTTCCTGTTGCTAGGTGGTTGCTATGTATACTTACGTAACAGTACATTGCACAGTATTATGCATCGAGCATTATTACACATGCACACATACATACATGTATGATATACAGTACTATCAAATCCACTTTGATACAGTTTGGTACACAGTACATCACGTAATATTACAACTTTAGTCAGCAGGTTACCCCTACGCTATTCTCTACTCACAGGTATTCTGTAGGCCTCCTCGATGTAAAACACAAGGTTTTGAATGAAGGCAACCTCGTCCAAAGAGTAGATTATCTGTAGGCCTGACCAACAGGACAAGAGGCACATGTACACACCAATACTACAATCCATGAGCATGCCAAAGCACAGACTAAGTGGGGCAATAAGATTAGTTAAACCCTCAATGGCAAGAGTGAAATACACTGTATAACAAAGGGAGACCTTCCTGGCTGGTTTACGGTTCTCTGTAAATACACTTAGCTAATGTTCCAATGGTGACAATGAAGTGGCAAGCATTCTTGTAGCTGAATCTGTTTCACCATGTCTGTATTGTCCGTACAAGAGGCTGTCCTGTGCCAGTGTCAATAGGTAGAGCGACGTTGCATCGATTTGGAGGTGGCCCCATTCGCCATCCCCCACTGCAGTGGCACCAGTGTCTGCAACACAGCAAAGGTCGTAAGGGGATGTAACTTGCAAAGTGCAATGAACAGAACTGTACGTACATTAGAAAGTGCCATTGTATGGTGTACTATACATAGGGACAGTACGTACACATGTGCAATACCCAGTGTATTTGTATATGAACACATGGGCATACATACATTCACATACGAATGTAACATGCACACACACACGCGCACGCACGCACACACACGCACGCACACAACATACGTCTGTTGTACTTTGCGTGTAATCTCTCTCTCGATCTAGATTGAGCCGCCTTGAACCACTCCACGTGCGCACCTTCCCAACCTGCTGCATCATGCAGAACAGCAGGCCTTCTCATTTACTTCAAAACAGCCTGGGGGGGGGGGGGGGGGGGGGCAAGGTTGATGGAAAATTTCCATAGTCTGGGCTAATTGGAAATATCAAGTACACACCATGTAATATGAGTATCCTGTGAATCACGCACTTCCCATGCTGTATATTGTATATGCAGCACAGGTAATGGGTCCGCCTCTGCATGTGCCCTAGTCCACCTTGGTGTGTTTCCTAGTCCACCATGTGCCTTTACTGCAAAGTGCTCTATAAGACTGGAGTATCACACACAGATATGCAGCAGATTTGCTGTTCAAACATGCACACCATTTCCCACTTGAATAAAGTTGCACCATCAGTTAAGAAATTGAATACACCACCAACAGTAATGAATATATGGCATAATATATTAATATACCACACACCAATATACTACACTGTCTTCTGTCCTATGTTCTAGGCTCTATGATTGTGTGTGTGGTGTGTGTGTGTGTGTGTGTGTGTGTGTGTGTGTGTGTGTGTGTGTGTCGACCAATCTATTTAGGTCTTGGTCTTCGTTCAAGAACAGTTCTCACTGTGACTTGACCTTGTACACCCTCCGGAACTCTGAATTCGGGTTCATCTTGTGCTATTAACGATTCCACGCTTGGGACAAAATTGTCCCAATCCTGCCCTAAAGAAATAGTAATTCGAGAAAACATATGGCAAAAAGCTTTCCAGTCCTCTTTAAGTGACCTTGGATTCTCCGTGACTGCTCTATCGAAATCAATCAAAACAGCTTCACAGTCTGCATTGAAGCATATGTTCGGCAGACGGATGTCTTTATGAGCAAAGCCAAGCTGATGTAATTGCTTGATAGCTATCACTGTAGTCTGCGCAAAGCTTTGCATGCATTGGGAAACTTCGCCTAAGTTCATTGGCTGATGTGGCTGACGATGAAAAACAAATATTTCACCTTGTGCTCTGTCGCGCACATCCACTGGTAAAATCAGTCCTGCACAAATTTAAGAACAAAATTAAATGTGCACCATTGGGAATAGTATGCAACTTGCTAAAACAATCATAGATCCCGTTACCATGGTAACATGCGTCTAAATGATGATTCTAAGCCTCATAGAAGCATTTCAGTTGTTTGGCGCGTGACAATAAATCCCGTAGACATACGTTGCGGGCAGAGTGCGCGTGACGTGTAATCAGTTATTTTATACAAGAACTAGCAGGAAAGACCGCCTTCGGCGGGTTTCCCTGCTCCGGCGCCTCCACGACGGCTGCTGCACGATAGCTGCTCCACGACAGTGTGGCTTATGACGGTGTGGGTATGCCAGCTGGTAGGCTGCAATCATAGCTATGCATGCATGTTGAAGGCAATGTTGTGTGCAGCATGATGTGGACAGAGAATCACCCAGAATAAGTGGACCAATGCACACACTGACAATGGATATGACATAGAAACAACTGCAAAATTGGCAGTCTAAGAATGGAAGTGAAGAACAGTGTATGTGGGCACATCAAGTAAGAAAAAATGGAAGCTTATGTTTGCTCAGGGGAACGCCATATCTTAAGTCTCTGGCCTTCCTACCAATCTACTCTTGTCAAGACACCATCCCACAATTACTCCACTCGCAAGAGAAATCAAATAAATCTTCTATCTGTCAAGTCATCCTATCAACACTCATTCAGCTTCCTTGGTGTACAAACTCAGCATCAGAGTGTATTTATACAAACTAACGTCTTACACAATAAATGGTTACATGATGATGATAACTTGGCACTTATTCCACTTCTAATACACTGACATCAATATGCCTGGGTATGCCAGCTGGTAGGCCGCAATCATAACTATATGCATGCATGTTGCAGGCGATACTGTGTGTAGCATGATGTGGACAGAGAATCACCCAAAATAAGTGGAATCATGCATGCACTGACAATAGATATGACATGAAAACAACCGCAGAATTGGTAGTCAAAGAATGGAACTGAAGAACAGTGTATGTGGGCACATCAAGTAAATTGGAAGCTTATGAATGCTCAGGGGAACACCATGTCTAAAGATGGTTTTGGACAGGTCATGCATGGTACTGTTCCAGGTCAAAGTGTGATGAAAAGTCACTGATTGAGCTACTATATCCCACTTTGGCCTAGAACAGCACCATGCATGTACTGTTCAAAACCATCTACACATGTTGCTCACCTGAGTGTATTTCAGCTCCAATACTTGATGTGCTCACACGCACAGATATACAACGGTGGATAGAAGGTGCAAAATGTTGCTGATGGATTGTTAGCTATCATTGACTTGATGCAAAAGCAGCAACATGCTCACAGAAGGAAGAGGTCTATGATGTTGCTGCATTGTAGATTCATATTGTAGCTGATGTATATCAGAATGGTGCCACAGATAGTGTTGGCTGCAGCTCTGTTGCTTCACAGAAGGAAGAGGTTTAAAATGTTGCCGCATTTTAGTCTCATATTGCATCTGATTTACATCAGTCTGGTGCCATAGATAGTGTCAGCTGCAGCGCTGTTGCATGGTGCCTAGTGAAACGTTACATAACCGATATTCCGTATACGCAGACCGTAAACGGCCAAAAAACATGGCGTCTTTTTCTGTAACGAAGGGAAAACGTGTGGGGCTCTTCGCAGGCGCGGCGAATCATCTTCTGTGCAAACTGCGTGAGGAGTTTGCGAACAAAGGATTTGAGCTCTACCAAAATATATATAGAGATATATGTGAGAGTCGCCAGTAGAAATCGAAGATTAGCGCAATATGCAGTTTCGAGAAAATGGCCGACAAAGATCGCCGATCAAAAATCGTCTATATTCCTTCGACCGAAGGCCTGAAGAGATATATTTTGGTGGCAAATAGCGCAATATTTATTAGTAGCTGCAGTGCCGCTAAAGCCATCTGTGACTGAAATTGCGATTAATCCTCGCTCGCTGTCTTCTCCTTCGTTCGATATCCCTTCTACTCCTGTTCGCGCGATGTTTCATGCACAACCGAACATAGTTAAGCCACAAACAAGTGCTAACGCTATCATTGCCTCAACGTACGCCATTTTCTTCGAACCCTGTTGCGTCGCCAGGAAACGTATATTTCACGTGCACTACGAATACCAGCGCAAATTTCAAAAGTACAATGTGAACGCGATCAATGCGCATTCGATGCGCATTGAAACGAAGCGGATTCCAATACGGATTGAATGCGCATCAAGTGTGAACAGGCCTTAACAACTCATTGAGGTAATTATACATCAATTCTGATATAAGATGCATAGCAAAACTGTTTCACATGTAAACTGTTTGTGAAGAACTGCACACACCCCAATGGTCGAAGCCATGACAGCCATGGAGCGTTGTCGTACTTCAGCAGCCACTTCACCAGGATTGATCCACCAAAAAAGTCCGAGAATGACTACACAGCCAAGTTGCGTCACTCTGTGGTTGCAGAGTTCAACCGTGCACAACAAGAAACAGGAGGGAAGACCATGGGTGCTTCAACATTCCAGAGGCTGTTGGAGAAACACTTTCCACGAGTAAGCATCTGCCCTCATAAAGAGGATTACTGCGACACTTGCAAAGCTAAGGGTGTTGATATCAGCAGGTGTGCATTTACCATCAAGAAGATTAGGGATTCTGGAAACTCCTCTGAGGACAGACTACGGCCACATGAGAAGGAACTGGCAACACTCAAAGGGATGCACCAGGACCACTTGCTTGATGTGAAACTCGCACGAAAATTCTACAACAAAATGGTGGCAAGGTGCAAAGAAGAATGGAGTAAGCTGTCGAGGGTGGCACATACAGCAATCGTCAGTTTCACATTGGTCCTGAGTGCAGATTACCAGCAGGCGAAGCTCACTCCATACTGGGGTAGGTCACCACACCCTGCAAGCACATACTACCTAATGAAGGAGTCCCATGACGTCTTTGGCATTGTGGACCAGCGTGATGACAGCGGGCATGTCCAACTCTTCAGTGAACAGCTTGGTCCCAAGAACACAGACCATACGGTGTCACTGCTGCAGGCATATATTGAAGACATCAAGTCCAAGCATCCATGGCTCAAGAGGGTGATGACCTTCCTCGACAACGCTACCAACACCAACAAAAATCACTACCTGTTTGGCTGTGCCATAGAAGCTGTGGAACGTGGCCTGATAAGCTCAATTCACATGTTTTCTTGTTGCTGGTCACACAAAGGTTTCACCAGATCGATTGTTCGCGGCTTGCTCCAAGTCTTACAATGTGGCTGATGTTTTCAATGCTGAAGAACTGAAAAGCATTTATGCCAACCACTGCACCACTTTCATTGCAAATGAGAAAAGCATTCATCCATGGAGAAACAGTGCTGAAAATAACTATTTGGTTATGCTAGGACATATGTCCAAGCAAACTCAGTTATGGTCGGACACTCAGATATTATGGTCGGACATTATATTTCAATAATTTATGAATGTGAGCACTCTTTAATAGTAATCTGCATATAAGTCTGTCAAGTAAACATGAGCAAGTGACAAGATACAGCAATACAGTGATACAATTTTTGCAGTAGTTAAAATAATTTCACATTCCTTTGATGCTAATGGTAAATGAATAAAGAAAACATAAATCTATGGTTACTGCAGCACAATAGGGTCATCATCATCATCATCGCACGGGTTTATCCACTGATCCCAGTCATCCAAAGTGAGCTGTGGATCGACTTGTTCCATATCATCTCCTCCTGTGAGGTCTACCATAGTGCTGCTTTGGCCGGCCTTCTTTTCATACACCTTCCTTGGTTGCTGGTTGGGACGCCTAACTTTTTCCTTCCACCAAAGCTCAATGCTTGCGTCTGGATTGAACATCTTGAGGGGAATCGCATCTACATTAAGGGTCAGCAGGTCATCCAGGGACTCATTGCTGAGAGACGATCTCTTCTCACTCTTGATCACTTTTAGTGTTGAGAAACACCTCTCCAGTTTCCCATTGCTGACAGGTAGGGAAAAGAGTAGCTGTGCCAGCACTAAGGGACTGTTCCACTCACCAGCATTAGGGGCATGAAACAACCTCCACCAGACTGTCTGGTAATCGAGTGTAGCCAGGGAAATAAAATTGATGGCGTATTGCAGCATCTCAAGAAACTGTTGTCGGAGTTGACTGAGGTCTGCCCCAGCAGCTACAAGGGGTGCTTCGAACCTCTTGCCCAACCTCTCCAAAGGCTCCAGTACATCTGTATCACCAGTGCCTTCTGACTGTGATGTTTCCTCCTCATCAAATATCTTCTGCCAACCATGAGTTGCCAAAACGAAGATGACATCTCTGATTATTTGCAGATCTGACCACTCCAGTCGTGACTTGAGGCAGTCAGTGACTGCAGCACAATACTCATGACAGTGCAACTCATAGTAGCTCTTTGCTCCCTGAAATCTTTTCAGTGTTTGATGCTGATAAGTCGTTTCTTCTTCTGTTTCAGCAAGCTTCTTGATTGTCATCGAGTATGTGGGCCAATCATCCAGGGGCTTGTCTGCAAGCTTGCCAACCTCTTTCACGGTCCTCAGCATGCTCATGAAAGCACCCAGTACATCCAAATCATCGCTTTGCATTACCTTGGATAAAATAGCACAAGGTGTGAGGACATCAACGAACAGTGCACAGCCCAAAAGATACTTAGCATCTGTCCATTTTGTGTAGAATCCTTTCAGTTTAGCTCTGTCCCTTATTGTTGTGTCTTCCGACAGAGCTGCAAGATGGCTTGTGTATGCCCCAAACTTGGAGAGCACACGCTTCATGGCTTCGACCTTGTGTGTTACCCATCTTGTACCACTTGCCCGCAGTGGTCTCACACCAGCATCATCAAACGAAAGGCAGCCTCGCAGATCAGCAATGATGTCTTCCAATTCACGAGACTTTCTCGGGGACTTGTCATAGATGTAATAGAGGCGGAGCAGCATTTCATCTATTAAATCAAATGCAGTGCCTCGGAGAGCATCTTTGACTGCCAATTCTAGTCTATGTGCTAGGCACCACATCCAATATACCCAAGGGATGTTCTTCTCCACCATTCCCTTCAGAGCTGAAATATTGACAGCTGCTCCATCGGTGCCAATGCCAATGAGCTTCTTGCACTCATCAGCATTGATAGCTGTGACTCCCAGTCGTCCTAGGCCACTCTGCAGGCTTTTCAGAAGACCTACTGCAGTAGTGTCCTGTGGCCTGTCCACTGTGAAGTAGCTCATGCGGGTGTGAACTTTTTCATCAGCACCATTAACATCACACCACAACACAAGGAAAAGCTCATCCTCAACATTGCCTTTGTCAGTAGTTCCATCCATCATAAGAGAGAAGAATTTTGCTTTTGTGAGAGTTTCCACCAAATTCTCTTTGCGTCCTTCAGCAATGTAATGGCAAAATGTCCTTCCAGCACTCTTGTTGACGTATGAAGTGCCTAGATCCACTCCATGTCGGGCCTCCAACTCACAGATGCCAGGGTACTTTGTGAAAGGTAGCTTCTCTGTAGCTACAAAATAGGCAATGTCAAACTTCTTCCTGAGTTTGCCTTTCTCTTCTGCAGGCAGCTTCGACAATGCCTGCGCAATGGGGGCATATGAAGCGACCCCCAAGCCTGCAGCTCTTCCTTGCTCCTTTTTTAGCAGCAGCATTGCGTGCGCGTGCTGGTCCGACTGAGCATGGTCTTTGACGTTGCTCGCGCGAACTGAATCGGCACCGACGATCCATCGTTCGCTGAAATTGCGTCCGCCCCTGATGCTCGCCTTAAACTTACTGCAGACGGAGCACCTCAGTCGCTTGACAGCTTTCTTCCCGCCTTCTGAAACTGTGTCGCAGTCGAGCCATGACACGGTTTGATACTCGCGATCCAATTCCGTGCGCCACTTCTTGAAGGTTTCGTAGGTGACAGCTCGCTTCTGTGCAGGTTCACTCTCGGTCGCTTTGCCAGGGCCCCTCTTCATCTTACCGCTGATACTCGATTCAGGCGCAAACAAAGGAACAATGGGTAAACCGTCTGCGAAACGTTTTACACTTTGTTCCTCCGTTACAGATTAACAGTCGGCCATTTTGTGTTCGGTCAAAATGTCCGACCATTGCCTGAAATGTCCGCACCAATGGATTTTTGCGCGGAAATTGACCGATGACCGACCGTTATTTTCAGCACTGGAGAAAGTACTTGGATGAATGCTACACGGATCTACCAGGCGTTCGGAAGCTCCGCAAGTTCCTTATAGTCCAAGGGGAGGGTAGCAAGGTTCTCTTTCATGCTGGCAAAAGGTGCTACAATCCTCACACTCAGAGTGCCCCCTTGCGCAAGACACACACATCTAGCACAGACGTAGCTGCTGTTAGTTACTGTAGTGTATGTGACTGTATTACTATGTTTATCCTATATGATTACACTGTGGTTTTGGTCACATGTATTGTAGGGCTATGTTTATCCTTATGTTTATCATTCCAGTATTACTAGATAAGATAAGAGTTACTATTGTTAGACACAGCTTACCACAGACCTTTGTATCACCTTATCTCCATGTGTTTTTTGTGAGCATGAGCAGTGTTGTACCATGTGTGGTAGTCTCTGCAGCCTGAGTTGTACCTTGCCTGTTAATTGAGTTGCTGTTCGGTGACCAGTGAAGCGTTCCTGATGATCGTGTGCCTGCCAGGTGTGATCGACTACATCACAGTTACGATGTGCGCCCTTTGTCGAAAGAGAAAGTGTTACATATCGAACAGATGTGCCACCGCTTCATTGCGCAATCCCGCCGGTCACCATACATCACGCCAAAATTTGCTACTCAGCTCCCATCTCTAGCGGGTGAAAACAAGAAAAAAGAGATGACAAAGAAAAAGCGACTTGAACCATTCATTTTTTGACTCCAGCACTCCAAGATAGAAATGATCTATACAGTATTTGTGAAGCATACAGCAGGCATTGTAATGTGCTCCTAACAGAAATTGTATGCATCTATCATTAGCCAATTGGACGCAGTCCTGCCAGTCAAGTCTAAATAAGGCGTACTACAGGTTAATAAGACCCCCAGCCCCTGCCCAGCACTCATCTGAGATGTTTTCGTCAATCGTTCACTCTCAGGTGGTCCCAGAAGAGAGAGAGATAAACGACTAAGCCAAGAAAGCGGTGTAAATGTGCTATTCTCCCTGCTAATTCTGCTTGGCTGCCATTTATACCATGTGCCTCGTAGTATACTGGGCTGTTATGCGAAATTCGGTATACTGCTCGCACTTTAACTTTTAGGTCAATTGTTTACTTCTCATTTTCTCAGTTGCGGAAGCACGTTCAGTTCCCTAACTTCGCAAAATGATGCAGAAGGGGTACAGGTATAACTTGATAGCGAAAAGTCATTTTCAGTAAAATGTGCTAATCTTCGATTTCTACTGGCGACTCTCACATATGCTGATAACTACTTACTGGAAGGCTCCAATGTGTTCAAAGCCGTTCTTTCAAACAAAATTGCTACTAAGGAGGAGCAGCTAAGTCGATTTGCTACCTAATCAGTTGGCATCTATAATACTTAAATGCCAACCAATGGGTGTCTGCGAGGATTTAGACCACTTGGTACTTGTGCGCTTCATGCCCTCGTGCTCTCCCGCAGACACCTCTCAGTCGTCATTTAACTATTACTTATCCAATTATACCCTAACCCTGTTTACCCATATATATGTACATGACCACATGCACTACTATAACACCACAGACTCACGGTTGGCAGTCTTTCCTTATTTTTGCAGCAAATAAAATGTCGATAGCGTCTCATAATCGGAATAATTGGGCACAATCTTGTACACATAGTTCGCGGTTCCAACAAGAATATTATGTTTGCTGTAGATTTGTTCTGCAGATTGTCGGTCCTCTGCATCACTCACTAATAGATCTAGATCTCTTGGAGAGAGGCGAATAAAATAATTGCCTCTCTCTGTACCATACAGCAATGCACAGTTCTGGTCCATTAGTTTCACAGCGCCAATCACATGTTCTTTCACATTGTGAAGTTCAAGATAATTTAGCTCAACCTTCAAGGCAAGTTTGTGCCATGTCACAGTGACCATTACAACCACTCTAGCTTGCTTTGAGGTAGGGAACATGAAACCTTGGCACTTCACTATTTGGTCTGAATAGCATCGTAAACAACGCAATTGCGTAATTACCCCACATGCTGTCTTGTTAACGCTGCTACAAATGTCATTATGTGACTCAGTCTCTGTCCAAAGTGCTGGAAGACGGTTCCCATCATTTGGAATGTTTATGTACAACAAACACCCGGCTGGTTTCATTCTCTTATTCTCAAGCCAGTCATTCAAGGGGTCAAAACCTGGAGCATAGGTATCACAGATGAGATTGTAATGAGCGCAGTTCACTCCTTGCGAACGTGCAATGCTATAGATCCACTGTATTGGCATCTCTTCATCGGTTATTCTGTTTTGCTCTCGCGGCAAAGTGACACCCTCCATCATCCACAGACCTGTTTGAGTGTATTGAGTTACAGACATGGAATAAGATTCAATGTCTCCTTTCTTGAATGGGTACTCAACAATACTTGAAGAAATTTCCCAGTTACTCTCATGAGACGCACTGCCAACGGTTCTATCATCTTCTAGAAGAAAGAGAACAAGTATTTCGACTTAAAAACCTCATGCGCACTACTTACCACACAGACATACACGTGCACATGCAGACACGCTCGCCCACAAAAGTACAGTCAAGTACGGATAGCTACAGGTAGACAAGAACCTAACTGTAACCTAGGAAGCAGTACAACTTACTGGCAGGGGATCCGTATAGGTCACTATTCTCAACGGCCAAACGTCTATGGTCGAAGGCACTCACAATCTCCATCGCAACTCCCACACTCGCAAGGGAGCGAGATTAACTGCCCATGCGCGCGCAGATCTTTTCAACGTCGCACGTGATACTGGGGTCATCGTGGGGTCTAGTCTCACGTGATCACATGATGGCCATGTGCTTTCTTGCGGTTGTTAAATCTGGTTGTTAACCCTCCTACCCTTCTGTGGGTATTTAAATACCCAAACTTGCCGGATTTTCGTAGCTCGGACGGAAGCGCGACTCGTGGCGTGACCGGTATCAAAAGACAGCCCAATTCCTGTAGATCTAGAATTTGGGAGAAGAGTAAAACTCGGCCTATTAAGCGTCTCCTGTGGATCTGCCCAAGAATAGTGCAAGCCACTGAAACATGACCGAATTCCGTAGTCATCTATTGTATAACATTGGATACTCTCCGTAATTTGTAAACAAAATGGCCGACCGCCGAAAAATACTGCTTTAGAAGCAGGCAAACCCACAACCTTGTTATGGTCAGGCAGCCGGGGCCACCTAATCAATGAGTGTCCCCTACCATGTCACCACTCATGCAATGTAAACAGGCAACTACAGGTATGCAATTATATTTTTTGTGGGATTTCATGTCTTGCTTAGCTAAGTGGTCACGAACCATGATTACCACTCCCCCCCAAACTCGAGAGCTGGACAGTGCATTAAGGGTGTGGCCCTGGCTTCTGCATCACTGGGGGATGCGTGAGATTGTCTAAGGACCTATCATATCTATGTGATAAAGCGTTTGAATGTTATACGGGAGACTCCGCCGTACGGAGAGACGTTCGAACACTGGACAGGACTGGAACAATAATTAGGCACACACTGCGGCCAACAACAAGAGATACAACTCACTGACAAACTCTATATCCTCCAACAACCACCAAATCAAAAGTACAGCTGCACCAAAAAACCATCCCATGCATAATCAATAATACAGGTCAGCATAATCAATAACTAACGGATACAGTACACATACACAAACCACAACATACCCAGCTAATCACACAACAACAGGTAAGACAATATTATGATCAAGCTTCATAGTACGATCATGTGTCCATCACAATCTATGATATTCATTCCAATGGATACATTCCTTAGCTTTGGATATGCTTAGAATGTATATATAATACGTATACACAGGCCGTATACGAAGCGTTATACGTTGGATACGGCGTCTTCTGCAGTGTATACAGCACAGTGCAAGCACTATCATGTCAAACACATGTCATATTGTATTATATGTTACATAAGTAAGCAAATCATGATGATCAAATCATGTCAATCCCATCAATCCGTTACATATTCTATATAATATGCAGTCAAGCTTGTTACCCTTCATATAAATTATATAGCTGTATTATACATATATACGTATGTTTGTTTCCTTCTATAGAACTTGAGAGGCTTGTGCAGACTCTTGATGATGCGGCAAAGGAAGAAAGGGAGTCCGGAACTTCCAAGAAAGGCTTTCAGCCATTCAGGTTGAAGAGGACACTGGAGGCCATATGGGTTGTACTGGAGCCCAATGGATATGCACAGGTGTCACTATGGGTATACACTGGAGGCCCTCTTGGCAGCACTGGAGGCCCAATGGGAATGCATTGGAGGCCCCATGGTACTGGCAGCCCATGGGTAGCACTGGAGGCCCTATGTTTTGCACTGGAGTCCCTATCGGTATTCACTGTAGGCCCTTTTGGCAGCTCTGGAGGCCCTATGTGTATGCGCGCTATGAGTAGCAGTGGAGGCCTTAGGGGTATGCACTAGTGTCCCTATGGTTAGCTGGAGGCCCTAGGGATATGCACTGGAAACCCTATGGGTAGCACTGGAGGCCCTATTGGCAGCACTGGAGGCCCTGTGGGTATGCACAGCAGGCCCAATAATTAGCACTGGAAGTCCTATGTGTATGCACTGAAGGCCCCATGGGTAGCACTTGAGTACCTGGACATAAAGGTAGCACTGGAGGCCCTATGGGTATATGAACTGGAGACCCTATGCGTTGCACTGTAGGCTCTATGGTTATGCACTGGAGGCTGTATCGGCAGCACTGGAGGCCCCATGGGTAGCACTGGAGTCCCCATGGGTAGCACTGGAGGCACTGTGGGTTGCACTGGAGGCCCTGTGGGTATGAACCAAAGAGCCTCCGGTTCATACCCACAGGGCCTCCAGTGCAACCCATAGTGCCTCCAGTGCTACCCATGGGGCTTTCAGTGCATACACATAGGCCTCCAGTGCTGTGGGTAGCATTGGAGGCCCTATCCTTTGGAGGCCCTATGGGTATGCACTGGAATCACTATAGGTATGCACTGGAGGCCCCATGGGTTTGCACTGGAGGCCTATGGCTATATAGCACTGGAGGCCCTATGGGTATGGGCTGGAGGCTGAATGGTATTATAGTACTGCAATCTGTATTGGTAGGACTAAGGCCCTATGGGTAGTACTGGGGGCCATTGGGCCTCCAGTACAACCCATAGTTCCTGCAGTGCCACACATGGCCACAGGGCCCCCATTGCAAAACACACCTATTGGGCCTTCAGTACTACCCGTAGGGACTCTAGTGCTAGCCATAGGACAAGTGCATATCCATTGGGCCTCCAATGCTACCCATAGGGAGTACAGTGCATTCCAGTACGGCCACTTGTGCTACCCATATAGGGCACAGTGCTAGTCAAAGGGCCTACACGGGGCTCTTTAGGCAGCTGGATGCCCTATGGGTAGCACTGGAGGCCTTTGGGTATACAATGGAGACCATATGGGTTTGTACTGTAGTCCCTATTGCTAGCCTTGGATGGCATATGAGTGGCACTGTAGTCCCTATTGCTAGCACTGGATGCCCAATAGATATGCACTGGATGCCATATATGAGTGGCACTGGAGGCCCTCTGGCTAGCACTGGAGGCCGTATGTGTATACTGGAGGCCCTATGGGTTGCACTGGAGCTAGGCCCAATCGATAGCACTGTGCTCTATTGGTAGCACTGGTGGCCATATGGGTATGCACTGGAGTCTCTATGGGTACATAGTACTGGAAGCTCAATGGGCAACACTGGAGGCCCTATGGCTAGCTCTTGAGACCGTGTGGGTTGCAATGGAGGCCGTGTAGTGCGACTTTGTGTAAAATTATAACTGTTAGCTATTGCTTTAATCCAGCCCTTATGCATATAGAGAGTGAGAAGCCGTTTAATTGCCAATTTGTGGGCTGTGTGGTGCAAGTTGTGCAAACATAATATTAATTGGTATTAGCTTGATTCTTATTTGGACTTTGGACTTGGACTGGATTTCATCAGTTGTATGCCTGATGAAGCCCGTGATGGGCAAAACGTTGTATTGAATTGAATTGTTAAGTGTCCAAATAAGAATCAAGCTATTACCTACTCAGCATGCCTGACAATTTTCACGAAAGCATAATATTAATTATTGACATATGTCGTCCTAGGTACAATCAGATCCGACAACCGCAGTTTAAGCTTAGTGCAGTAAAGCATGGTTAATGATGAGGTGACCTACTTCCCAATTTAATTCTAGTTGGACAATGGAAACTGAACAGTGCATGGCCAATGTGCACCCATAATATCACACATACATGCACATGAACACAGCTAGAGGCTTAAAATAGACCGATGTTATTGTGGACATTCTATTTTGTAATGCAATGTAAAATGAATAATGTTTCCTCCAAAAACAAGGGCAGATGTAAGGGATGGTGCAGTGTGTCTCTGAAGAGCAAACCACTTGGAAAAACTGGAGGACCAAGGAGGAGGGCCAGACCATACAAAGAGGAGGGCCAGCCAGTACATGCAAAACTAAGGTCATTAACATTCGCTGACTTTGAATACATTTGCACCATCCCTACATCTGGCAACATTTTGCTGCACCTCCTGTACTGTATGCCCATCCATTCCGGCTATTCAGCTTCCCCTTTACGCCTTTGGTATTCATTCACACTATATTAAGCATGCACCGTAGCACACACGGGCACAGCATTTATTGCTGTTAAACAAGCCTATGAATATTGTACTAGAATTCAGTTTTCCTAACTTCGTTACGAGTTCACGGTTAAGATTTCTCTCCTGGAGGAGAAGGGAGGTCTGCTGATCGCGCAGATGGCAGAGGTGCTGCACAAGATCAGATGCCTTCTGTAGAATGATTGCTTTTGAAGCACACTCATCATTCTCCAAATCTGGGATGACCACACACAGAGACATGAAGCTTGTTTTGAGGTTGTTTCTCCTCTTTCTCTCAAGGTTATTATGATATATGAAATTAGCAGAACAAGTAAAGTCATTAAAGGCTGAGCATTTGTGAATCATCTCAAAAGATCATCTTTGTCTTCTACATAATGTTATGTTTTGCTAAACAGCAATGCTAACAGCCTGGCATGACAAAGTTCATTCCCACCTGCCAACATTGCCGTACCTCCTGGAGGAACTCACCTTTGCCATACCGATGGAGCTGGCATTCAGCTCGGGCTCTCCATTATTAGTCTTGTCACCTTGCTCCCAAATACCATAGTCCTACATGGGTGGTGTGGACAGTAAACAAACAAACGAAAACAAACAAGCAAGACAATCTGATGATAGTCAGCCTACCCAGCGACTCTTACAACAAGATGTCACCTATACACAATATCGCTACTTGCAGTGTATTTCCTGTTGCTAGGTGGTTGCTATGTATAATTACGTAACAGTACATTGCACAGTATTATGCATCGAGCATTATTACACATGCACACATACATACATGTATGATATACAGTACTATCAAATCCACTTTGATACAGTTTGGTACACAGTACATCACGTAATATTACAACTTTAGTCAGCAGGTTACCCCTAGGCTATTCTCTACTCACAGGTATTCTGTAGGCCTCCTCGATGTAAAACACAAGGTTTTGAATGAAGGCAACCTCGTCCAAAGAGTAGATTATCTGTAGGCCTGACCAACAGGACAAGAGGCACATGTACACACCAATACTACAATCCAAGAGCATGCCAAAGCACAGACTAAGTGGGGCAATAAGATTAGTTAAACCCTCAATGGCAAGAGTGAAATACACTGTATAACAAAGGGAGACCTTCCTGGCTGGTTTACGGTTCTCTGTAAATACACTTAGCTAATGTTCCAATGGTGACAATGAAGTGGCAAGCATTCTTGCAGCTGAATCTGTTTCACCATGTCTGTATTGTCCGTACAAGAGGCTGTCCTGTGCCAGCGTCAATAGGTAGAGCGACGTCGCATCGATTTGGAGGTGGCCCCATTCGCCATCCCCCACTGCAGTGGCACCAGTGTCTGTAACACAGCAAAGGTCGTAAGGGAATGTAACTTGCAAAGTGCAATGAACAGAACTGTACGTACAGTAGAAAGTGCCATTGTATGGTGTACTATACATAGGGACAGTACGTACACATGTGCAATACCCAGTGTATTTGTATATGAACACATGGGCATACATACATACACATACGCATGTAACATGCACACACACACGCACGCACACATGCACACACAACATACGTCTGTTGTACGTTGCGTGTAATCTCTCTCTCGATCTAGATTGAGCTGCCTTAAACCGCTCCACGTGCGCACCTTCCCAACCTGCTGCATCATGCATCATGCAGAACAGCAGGCCTCTCATTTACTTCACAACAGCCTGGGTAATGGGTCCGCCTCTGCGTGTGCCCTACTCTGCCTCAGTGTGTTTCCTAGTCCGCCATGTGCCTTTACCGCAAAGTGCTCTCTAAGACTGGAGTATCACGCACAGATATGCAGCAGATTTGCTGTTCAAACATGCACACCATTTCCCACTTGAATAAATAAAGTTGCACCATCAGTTAAGAAATTGAATACACCACCAACAGTAATGAATATATAACATAATATATCAATATACCACACACCAATATACTACACTGTCTTCTGTCCTATGTTCTAGGCTCTGATTGTGTGTGTGTGGTGTGTGTGTGTGTGTGTGTGTGTGTCGACCAATCTATTTAGGTCTTGGTCTTCGTTCAAGAACAGTTCTCACTGTGACTTGACCTTGCACACCCTCCGGAACTCTGAATTCGGGTTCATCTTGTGCTATTAACGATTCCACGCTTGGGACAAAATTGTCCCAATCCTGCCCCAAACCAATTTGAGAAAACATATGGCAAAAAGCATTCCAGTCCTGTTCAAGTGACACTGCACACTTGTTGACTGCTCTATCGAAATCAATCAAAACAGCTTCACAGTCTGCATTGAAGCATATGTTCGCCCGACGGATGTCTCCATGAGCAAAGCCAAGCTGATGTAATTGCTTGATAGCTTTCACTGTAGTCTGCACAAAGCTTTGCAAGCATTGGGAAACTTCGAATAAGCTCATTGGATGATGTGGCTGACGGTGAAAAATGAATACTTTCGTCCTTCCTACTACTATACGCCAATCCACTGGTAAACACAGTCCTGCACAAATTTAAGAACAAAATTAAATGTGCACCATTAGGAATAGTATGCAACTTGCTAAAACAATCATAGATCCTGTTACCATGGTAACATGCATCTAAATGATGATTCTAAGCCTCATAGAAGCATTTCAGTTGTTTGGCGCGTGACAATAAATCCCGTAGACGTACGTTGCAGGCAGAGTGCGCGTGACGTGTAATCAGTTATTTTATACAAGAACTAGCAGGAAAGACCGCCTTCAGCGGGTTTCCCTGCTCC
Organism: Ianthella basta; assembly: GCA_964019415.1. Lineage (NCBI taxonomy): Eukaryota > Metazoa > Porifera > Demospongiae > Verongiida > Ianthellidae > Ianthella > Ianthella basta. The sequence goes on along the minus strand of OZ025870.1, from coordinate 9,188,403 downwards.
GGCGCCTCCACGACGGCTGCTGCACGATAGCTACTCCACGACAGTGTGGCTTATGACGGTGTGGGTATGCCAGCTGGTAGGCTACAATCATAGCTATGCATGCATGTTGAAGGCAATGTTGTGTGCAGCATGATGTGGACAGAGAATCACCCAGAATAAGTGGACCAATGCACACACTGACAATGGATATGACATAGAAACAACTGCAAAATTGGCAGTCTAAGAATGGAAGTGAAGAACAGTGTATGTGGGCACATCAAGTAAGAAAAAATGGAAGCTTATGTTTGTTCAGGGGAACGCCATATCTTAAGTCCAAATGCCACAACTCTCTTGCTCTGGCCTTCCTACCTATCTACTCTTGTCAAGACACCATCCCACAATTACTCCACTCGCAAGAGAGATCAAATAAATCTTCTATCTGTCAAGTCATCCTATCAACACTCATTCAGCTTCCTTGGTGTACAAACTCAGCATCAGAGTGTATTTATACAAACTAACGTCTTACACAATAAATGGTTACATGATGATGATAACTTGGCACTTATTCCACTTCTAATACATTGACATCAATATGCCTGGGTATGCCAGCTGGTAGGCCGCAGTCATAACTATATGCATGCATGTTGCAGGCAATACTGTGTGTAGCATGATGTGGACAGAGAATCACCCAAAATAAGTGGAATCATGCATGCACTGACAATAGATATGACATGAAAACAACTGCAAAATTGGTAGTCAAAGAATGGAACTGAAGAACAGTGTATGTGGGCACATCAAGTAAATTGGAAGCTTATGAATGCTCAGGGGAACACCACGTCTAAAGATGGTTTTGGACAGGTCATGCATGGTACTGTTCCAGGTCAAAGTGTGATGAAAAGTCACTGATTGAGCTACTATATCCCACTTTGGCCTAGAACAGCACCATGCATGTACTGTCCAAAACCATCTAGACATGTTGCTCACCTGAGTGTATTTCAGCTCCAATACTTGATGTGCTCACACGCACAGATATACAACGGTGGATAGAAGGTGCAAAATGTTGCTGACGGATTGTTAGCTATCATTGACTTGATGCAAAAGCAGCAACATGCTCACAGGAGGAAGAGGTCTATGATGTTGCTGCATTGTAGATTCATATTGTAGCTGATGTATATCAGAATGGTGCCACAGATAGTGTTGGCTGCAGCTCTGTTGCTTCACAGAAGGAAGAGGTTTAAAATGTTGCCGCATTTTAGTCTCATATTGCATCTGATTTACATCAGTATGGTGCCATAGATAGTGTTAGCCACAGCGCTGTTGCATGGCAGAGTGCGAGCGCTCTGCCTTGTGCATGGTGCCTAGTGAAACGTTACATAACCGATATTCCGTATATGCAGACCGTAAACGGCCAAAAAACATGGCGTCTTTTTCTGTAACGAAGGGAAAACGTGTGGGGCTCTTCGCAGGCGCGGCGAATCATCTTCCGTGCAAACTGCGTGAGGAGTTTGCGAACAAAGGATTTGAGCTCTATCAAAATATATATAGAGATATATGTGAGAGTCGCCAGTAGAAATCAAAGATTAGCGCAATATGCAGTTTCGCGAAAATGGCCGACAAAGATCGCCGATCAAAAATCGTCTATATTCCTTCGACCGAAGGCCTGAAGAGATCTATTTTGGTGGCAAATAGCGCAATATTTATTAGTAACTGCAGTGCCGCTAAAGCCGTCTGTGACTGAAATTGCGATTAATCCTCGCTCGCTGTCTTCTCCTTCGTTCAATATCCCTTCTACTCCTGTTCGCGCGATGTTTCATGCACAACCGAACATAGTTAAGCCACAAAACAAGTGCTAACGCTATCATTGCCTCGACGTACGCCATTTTCTTCAAACCCTGTTGCATCACCAGGAAACGTATATTTCACGTGCACTACGAGTACCAGCGCAAATTTCAAAAGTACAATGTGAACGCGATCAATGTGCATTTGATGCGCATTGAAACGAAGCGGATTCCAATACGGATTGAATGCGCATCAAGTGTGAACAGGCCTTAACAACTCATTGAGGTAATTATACATCAATTCTGATATAAGATGCATAGCAAAACTGTTTCACATGTAAACTGTTTGTGAAGAACTGCACACACCCCAATGGTCGAAGCCATGACAGCCATGGAGCGTTGTCGTACTTCAGCAGCCACTTCACCAGGATTGATCCACCAAAAAAGTCCGAGAATGACTACACAGCCAAGTTGCGTCACTCTGTGGTTGCAGAGTTCAACCGTGCACAACAAGAAACAGAAGGGAAGACCATGGGTGCTTCAACATTCCGGAGGCTGTTGGAGAAACACTTTCCACGAGTAAGCATCTGCCCTCATAAAGAGGATTACTGCGACACTTGCAAAGCTATGGGTGTTGATATCAGCAGGTGTGCATTTACCATCAAGAAGATTAGGGGTTCTGGAAACTCCTCTGAGGACAGACTACGGCCACATGAGAAGGAACTGGCAACACTCAAAGGGATGCACCAGGACCACTTGCTTGATGTGAAACTCGCACAAAAATTCTACAACAAAATGGTGGCAAGGTGCAAAGAAGAATGGAGTAAGCTGTCAACAGTCGAGGGTGGCACAGGCAGCAATCGTCACAGTTTCACATTGGTCCTGAGTGCAGATTACAAGCAGGCGAAGCTCACTCCGTACTGGGGTAGGTCACCACACCCTGCAAGCACATACTACCTCATGAAGGAGTCCCATGACGTCTTTGGCATTGTGGACCAGCGTGATGACAGTGGGCATGTCCAACTCTTCAGTGAACAGCTTGGTCCCAAGAACACAGACCATACGGTGTCACTGCTGCAGACATATATTGAAGACATCAAGTCCAAGCATCCATGGCTCAAGAGGGTGATGACCTTCCTCGACAATGCAACCAACACCAACAAAAATCACTACCTGTTGGGCTGGGCCATAGAAGCTGTGGAACGTGGCCTGATAAGCTCAATTCACATGTTTTCTTGTTGCTGGTCACACAAAGGTTTCACCAGATTGATTGTTCGCGGCTTGCTCCAAGTCTTACAATGTGGCTGATGTTTTCAATGCTAAAGAACTGAAAAGCACTTATGCCAACCACTGCACCACTTTCATTGCAAATGAGAAAAGCATTCATCCATGGAGAAAGTACTTGGATGAATGCTACACGTATCTGCCAGGCGTTCGGAAGCTCCACAAGTTCCTTATAGTCCAAGGGGAGGGTAGCAAGGTGCTCTTTCACGCTGGCGAAAGGTGCTACAATCCTCACACTCAGAGTGCCCCCTTGCGCAAGACACACACATCTAGCACAGATGTAGCTGCTGTTAGTTACTGTAGTGTATGTGACTGTATTACTATGTTTATCCTACATGATTACACTGTGGTTTTGGTCACATGTATTGTAGGGTTATGTTTATCTTTATGTTTATCATTCCAGTATTACTAGATAAGAGTTACTATTGTTAGACACAGCTAACCCCAGACCTTTGTACCACCTTATCTCCATGTGTTTTTTTGTGAGCATACGCAGTGTTGTACCATGTGTGGTAGTCTCTGCAGCCTGAGTTGTACCTTGCCTGTTAATTGAGTTGCTGTTCGGTGACCAGTGAAGCGTTCTTGACGATCGTGTGCCTGCCAGGTGTGATCGACTACATCACAGTTACGATGTGCGCCCTTTGTCGAAAGAGAAAGTCTTAAATATCGAACAGATGTGCCACCGCTTCATTGCGCAATCCCACCGGCCACCATACATCACGCCAAAATTTGCTACTCAGCTCCCATCTCTAGCGGGTGAAAACAAGAAAAAGATGATGACAAAGAAAAAGTGACTTGAACCATTCATTTCTTGACTCCAACACTCCAAGATAGAAATGATCTATACAGTATTTGCGAAGCATACAGCAGGCATTGTAATGTGCTCCTAACAGAAAATGTATGCATCTATCACTAGTCAATTGGAAGCAGTCCTGCCAGTCAAGTCTAAGGTGTACTACAGGTTAATAAGACCCCCAGCCCCTGCCCAGCACTCATCTGAGATGTTTTCGTCAATCGTTCACTCTCAGGTGGTCCCAGAAGAGAGAGATAAACGAATAAGCCAAGAAAGCAGTGTAAATGTGCTATTCTCCCTGCTAATTCTACTCGGCTGCCATTTATACCATGTGCCTCGTAGTATACTGGGCTGTTATGCGGAATTCAGTATACTGCTCACAATTTAACTTTTAGGTCAATTGTTTACTTCTCATTTTCTCGGTTGCGGAAGAACGTTCAGTTCCCTAACTTTGCAAAATGATGCAGAAGGGGTACAGGTATAACTTGATAGCGAAAAGTCATTTTCAGTAAAATGCGCTAATCTTCGATTTCTACTGGCGACTCTCACATATGCGTAATAACTAAATACTGGAGGGCTCCAATGATGTGTTCAAAGCCGTTCTTTCAAACGAAATTGCTACTAAGGAGGAGCAGCTAAGTCGATTTGCTACCTAATCAGTTGGCATCTATAACACTTAAATGCCAACCAATGGGTGTCTGCGAGGATTTAGACCACTTGGTACTTGTGCGCTTCACGCCCTCGTGCTCTCCCGCAGACACCTCTCAGTCGGCATTTAACTATTACTTATCCAATTATACACTAACCCTGTTTACCCATATATATGTACATGACCACATGCACTACTATAACACCACAGACTCACGGTTGGCAGTCTTTCCTTCTTTTTGCAGCAAATAAAATGTCGATAGCGTCTCATAATCGGAATAATTGGGCACAATCTTGTACACATAGTTCGCGGTTCCAACAAGAATATTATGTTTGCTGCAGATTTGTTCTGCAGATTGTCGGTCCTCTGCATCACTCACTAATAGATCTAGATCTCTTGGAGAGAGGCGAATAAAATAATTGCCTCTCTCTGTACCATACAGCAATGCACAGTTCTGCTCCATTAGTTTCACAGCGCCAATCACATGTTCTTTCACATTGTGAAGTTCAAGATAATTCAGCTCAACATTCAAGGCAAGTTTGTGCCATGTCACAGTGACCATTACAACCACTCTAGCTTGCTTTGTGGTAGGGAACATGAAGCCTTGGCACTTCACTATTTGGTCTGAATAGCATCGCAAACAACGCAATTGCGTAATTACCCCACATGCTGTCTTGTTAACGCTGCTACAAATGTCATTATGTGACTCAGTCTCTGTCCAAAGTGCTGGAAGACGGTTACCATCATTTGGAATGTTTATGTACAACAAACACCCGGCTGGTTTCATTCTCTTATTCTCAAGCCAGTCATTCAAGGGGTCAAAACCTGGAGCATATGTATCACAGATGAGATTGTAATGAGCGCAGTTCACTCCTTGCGAACGTGCAATGCTATAGATCCACTGTATTGGCATCTCTTCATCGGTTATTCTGTTTTGCTCCCGCGGCAAAGTGACACCCTCCATCATCCACAGACCTGTTTGAGTGTATTGAGTTACAGACATGGAATAAGATTCAATGTCTCCTTTCTTGAATGGGTACTCAACAATACTTGAAGAAATTTCCCAGTTACTCTCATGAGACGCACTGCCAACGGTTCTATCATCTTCTAGAAGAAAGAGAACAAGTATTTCGACTTAAAAACCTCATGCGCACTACTTACCACACAGACATACACGTGCACATGCAGACGCGCTCGCCCACAAAAGTACAGTCAAGTACGGATAGCTACAGGTAGACAAGAACCTAACTGTAACCTAGGAAGTAGTACAACTTACTGGCAGGGGATCCGTATAGGTCACTATTCTCAACGGCCAAACGTCTATGGTCGAAGGCACTCACAATCTCCATCACAACTCCTACACTCGCAAGGGAGCGAGATTAGCTGCACACACGGCTGTTTCGTACAATAATATAAATGGCGGCAGTTTAGTTTGGGTTTGGGAACTGGCCTCGAGGTGCTGGGTGTCTCCCTCGCAAAGACACGCGCAATATATTTTAGCCTTTTTCTCCGTGATCTCTTGGACAATCACTACGTTACGGCAACGACAGGTAAGCTTGATAGTTGTTAATGTACTTGTGGTTTTAAAAGCGTTGTTCACGCCTTTTTACTTGTGATATATGGACATATACTTTCTTATGTTCAATTGCTTGTAGCGCGATTCTCCGGGTTTTCCTGCAATGATGTTATACATTTTGGGATAGTCCAGCCAACAATCTCCATCGCAACTTCTACACTCGCAAGGGAGCGAGATTAACTGCACATGCGCAGATCTTTTCAACGTCGCATGTGATACTGGGGTCATCGTGGGGTCTAGTCTCACGTGATCACATGATGGCCATGTGCTTTCTTGCGGTTGTTAAATCTGGTTGTTAACCCTCCTACCTTTCTGTGGGTATTTAAATACCCACACTTGCCGAATTTTCGTAGCTCGGACGGAAGCGCGACTCGTGGCGTGACCGGTGTCAAAAGACAGCCCAATTCCTGTAGATCTAGAATTTGGAAGAAGAGTAAAACCCGGCCTATTAAGCGTCTCCTGTGGATCTGCCCAAGAATAGTGCAAGCCACTGAAACATGACCCAATTCCGTAGTCATCTATTGTATAACATTGGATACTCTCCGTAATTTGTAAACAAAATGGCCGACCGCCGAAAAATACTGCTTTGGAAGCAGGCAAACCCACAACCTTGTTATGGTCAGGCAGCCGGGGCCACCTAATCAATGAGTGTCCCCTACCATGTCACCACTCATGCAATGTAAACAGGCAACTACAGGTATGCAATTATATTTTTTGTGGGATTTCATGTCTTGCTTAGCTAAGTGGTCACGAACCATGATTACCATTCCCCCCCAAACTCGAGAGCTGGACAGTGCATTAAGGGTGTGGCCCTGGCTTCTGCATCACTGGGGGATGCGTGAGATTGTCTAAGGACCTATCATATCTATGTGATAAAGCGTTCGAATGTTATACGGGAGACTCCGCCGTACGGAGAGACGTTCGAACACTGGACAGGACTGGAACAATAATTAGGCACACACTGCGGCCAACAACAAGAGATACAACTCACTGACAAACTCTATATCCTCCAACAACCACCAAATCAAAAGTACAGCTGCACCAAAAACCATCCCATGCATAATCAATAATACAGGTCAGCATAATCAATAACTAACGGATACAGTACACATACACAAACCACAACATACCCAGCTAATCACACAACAACAGGTAAGACAATATTATGATCAAGCTTCATAGTACGATCATGTGTCCATCACAATCTATGATATTCATTCCAATGGATACATTCCTTAGCTTTGGATATGCTTAGAATGTATACCCCCCGTATAATACGTATACACATGCCGTATACGAAGCGTTATACGTTGGATACGGCATCTTCTGCAGTGTATACAGCACAGTGCAAGCACTATCATGTCAAACACATGTCATATTGTATTATATGTTACATAAGTAAGCAAATCATGATGATCAAATCATGTCAATCCCATCAATCCGTTACATATTCTATATAATATGCAGTCAAGCTTGTTACCCTTCATATAAATAATATAGCTGTATTATACATATATACGTATGTTTGTTTCCTTCTATAGAACTTGAGAGGCTTGTGCAGACTCTTGATGATGCGGCAAAGTAAGAAAGGGAGTCCGCAACTTCCAAGAAAGGCTTTCAGCCATTCAGGTTGAAGAGGACACTGGAGGCCATATGGGTTGTACTGGAGCCCTATGGATATGCACAGGTGTCACTATGGGTATACACTGGAGGCCCTCTTGGCAGCACTGGAGGCCCAATGGGTATACACTGGAGGCCCTCTTGGCAGCACTGGAGGCCCAATGGGAATGCATTGGAGGCCCCATGGTACTGGCAGCCCATGGGTAGCACTGGAGGCCCTATGTTTTGCACCGGAGTCCCTATCGGTATTCACTGTAGACCCTTTTGGCAGCTCTGGAGGCCCTATGTGTATGCGCGCTATGAGTAGCAGTGGAGGCCTTAGGGGTATGCACTCGTGTCCCTATGGTTAGCTGGAGGCCCTATGGATATGCACTGGAAACCCTACGGGTAGCACTGGAGGCCCTTTTGGGTAGCACAGCAGGCCCAATAATTAGCACTGGAAGTCCTATGTGTATGCACTGAAGGCCTCATGGGTAGCACTTGAGTACCTGGACATAAAGGTAGCACTGGAGGCCCTATGGGTATATAAACTGGAGACCCTATGTGTTGCACTGTAGGCTCTATGGTTATGCACTGGAGGCTGTATCGGCAGCACTGGAGGCCTACGTGTATGCACTGAAGGCTCTATGGGTAGCACTGGAGGCACTATGGGTTGCACTGGAGGCCCTGTGGGTATGAACCAAAGAGCCTCCGGTTCATACCCATAGTGCCTCCAGTGCTACCCATGGGGCCTTCAGTGCATACACATAGGCCTCCAGTGCTGTGGGTAGCATTGGAGGCCCTATCCTCTGGAGGCCCTATGGGTATGCACTGGAATCACTATAGGTATGCACTGGAGGCCCCATGGGTTTGCACTGGAGGCCTATGGCTATATAGCACTGGAGGCCCTATGGGTATGGGCTGGAGGCTGAATGGTATTATAGTACTGCAATCTGTATTGGTAGGACTAAGGCCCTATGGGTATACAGTCAGCAACAACACAAACAGATACTGGTGGTTTCTTGGTTGGTTTTAAGTGATGCACATACTGTTCCAAAAACAACAAGATAGGGCTAAGTTCCGGTGTGAATGATATATGAAACAGATAATACAAGGCAAAACAACAATGTAGAGCTATTGCTAGTGAGGGCATTTCAAGACGATTTTCACCTTCCACCACCAATTTTATATCCAATAACTCATCAAGGGAGATGCCAAATGCAGCAATGAAGGGAGCCTTGCACGCTATTGTCTCGAGGCACTCTACAACATTTATTGACTCACCCTGAAAACAAAACAGGCAGGTGCATAGGTGGTCATCACAATGTAGTGTGCAAGTATACCAATATATTGTAATATTGTACAGCCGTAGCATGCATTTCACCTCAAAAGTAGTCAGCAGGGACATCTTTCCCTTTCCTCTTGGGTGAAAAAGTGTGTCCAGCAGTTTGAGTACGTAAGCTGTTGTACAGTCTAAAAGAAGGACCAGTGCCAAGTGTAAATATGCATTGTTATTGGCTAGCCCTACAAGTACCCTCTTTCCACATTGGAAAATTAGCGCAGGTGTACATGTCAATGTGACACCAGACTGGGTGTTCCTTCGCATACAGGCAAACAGTGGTGCCCTGTTTAGGTCACCCTATCTTGTTCCAAGCCCCCAATTTACTTTACTCATCCTTCAAATGGTTTGCGGGCATCTTTAGACCAGCTGGAAGCTTCTCAAGGTCCTATGGGAATCTTCTGCTGGGGTCTGGTGTCCCCACCTTAGCAACACATTTGTTCGCCAGCGACAGGAGAAACTGTTCTAGCTCACCCTAAGCAGATGATGCATCTCTTCAACGGTGCATGATGAAGTTGAAGTCACACGCTGAACAGGATTTAAATGCATGCCCGATGAGCCAGTTGACAATGACAATTACCTGTATAAAGAGGAATGGGGGCCGGGGGTGGAAACAGCTGCAGAGGACACCCCCCCAACATATCTATCTGGCTCTGATTGGGTGTTTGTGAAAGGAAGTGTTGTAACCAGGTATAAGCTAAGGAAGGACAAGATATAGCTATAGCAACCTACTAACATCAGATGCATTAGCTATACAGTATTGTTCATAATGTGTTGATTTTAATGATACTTTCCATGCAGCCAACTGCGGTGCAATCCCCACACATGTTTCAATACAATTTATACAATACAGTACAATGTTTGAAAAAGCAGCACTGCTACGCTGCATGCATGCAGAGTGTTTCTAGGATGCATAGTTGAAATTGCATTTTAGTACTATTAGTATAACAACAGTAACTATATGTACATAAATTTTCAGCCACATGGTACAGCAGTTTGCATTTCAAAGAATGCACTGCTCTGATGCAATCTGGCATCCTGTAAAGAAGCATTGATATGCAGTCAGCCCAACAAAGATGGCTGCACTGCTCACACTAATAACCAACATATTTGCTCTTAAAACGGGTTGTAGGAAAATGGCAGTAGAACACTCTCAACAGTACAGTGTTGTATGATGGCTGGACTATCCCAGAACGTATAACATCATTGCAGGAAAACCCGGAGAATCGTGCTACAAGCAATTGAACATAAGAAAGTATATGTTCATATATCACAAGTGAAAAGGCGTGAACAACGCTTTTAAAACCATAAGCACATTAACAACTATCAAGCTTACCTGCCCTTGCCGTAACCTAGTGATTGTCCAAGAGATCACGGAGAAAAAGGCCAAAAACAAGGCCGTCTTTCCGAATACGCCAACTGTTGGATTCCCGTTTCCAATTTACTCGCAAAAACTAAGCTGCCGCGCCTCGAAACAGCCGTGCCCAGTATCACGTGCGACGTTGAAAAGATCTGCGCATGTCACGGCTGTTTCGCAGTGGCAACTTAGATTTATAGCCGCCAATTGGGAATTGGAACTGGGATCTTTTCCATCCAAGAAGACACAAATTCAGCTTCCTTGTTCTCCACGAATACTGAAGAAGTGCAGGTTTTACGTCTGTACGCAGCAGAAATGACAAGTTTCCAGTGAGTACTAGCCTTTAAAGCGTAGTTTTTATTACTACAATGGCGAAATTACAGCCGACCCTGGCGTCCTTTAATCTTCTCCTAGCGCTCTTCTGCCAGTTTTCACGCTATCGTGCTATACCTTGTATGAAAGCCCAAGGTGTCTATAACATAGCGGTGAAGTGCCTGTTCTACGGCGCATCGCAGATTTTAGGTTACAAGTGCTAATACATGGAGCATCATGTTGCAATATGTACTGCATAACTATAGAGCTACAGTGAATGCACAATGCCTACTGCAGTCACCATGTGATGCAATCTGTCTCTTACTCTCAACAGTGCCATGGTACTGTGTGCATATGTGAAGTAAAGACCATTTAGCTACACATTGGTCAATGTTTGTGCCATGTACGTAGCTATATATAGCTGGCTACAAAATTGGGCTTCCATCATTCCCAGTTTCATACTTTGAATTGCTAGTTAACTATTCAAGTTCCTAAGTAATTCTTGTTTTATTGCTTGGCAATGGTCTTGTCAGAGTTCCACTTTGGTTGCTGCATGGGGCATACATAGTGCATTGTATCGTTTGTCTAGTAAAAGCCAGGTGACACCACATGCATGACACCTTACTGCAATTGTGCTTTCAAAAACACTTGTTAGTCCTGCATTCTCTTGAGAGATCAATTTATTGGGTTCTTGTTTTTGCTTTCCTCTCTCAACAGATAAAATTAGAGCATTCATGTGACACTTATGTGTAGTACTACATATACACGTGTGTACTTGTACAGTGCATCTCATAAGGCTTGCCTTCATTACATGCACTAAACTACTGTGTGCTGCATTGGAAGATGGCACCCCTCCCACGCCCAATCACCCACTGATCACTCCTCACATCACTAATAGTCAAGTGAATTCTTCTTTATGTTCTACTTAGGAAAGTGCATATGTAAGTGTTATTGCACACATGTCCACCATGCACCCAACCGGTGGTACTTTCAAGGAATGCTCAGTGCTAAGTTTATTGTCACAAAAAGATATCCCAAGGAGCAGTTCAGATATGTAGTATGCACTGCATCATGTAATTCCAAAACCATTTCAATTGCTTGTGTGGGAGCACTGACCACTACTGCTGACCTCCATAATTTTCACAGTCTGTTGTTCATGCACGGATACCTGTGGTTGCTGTTTTACTATTATTATGTACCTGCACTCTCCCTGCACAGATTCATTTGTGCTGCAGGCCATCTTAATGCATTGGGCAGGATATCATCTTGGGATCGGAGTACTGAACTGCATTGAAATGGCACTCACCAAGTCATTATCAGCTAATAGATAATGCAAGAAGGCTAACCCTTGACATTACTCGTTTCCATTATCTTTCTGTACTTTATTTTTAAAAATGTTTATACAGATTAAGACATGATACATATTTACACGCTTAGTTGTCAAGAATAAGAAGCTCATCGAACAAAAAACATGCATATAACAAAAATCTGCCTACAAGGTACCTCATGATCAGTACCTATAGATAATAGGTATAGGTAGAAAAGCATGTGTGTATGTACACCCAGCTGAGCAGCTGGCATTTGTTTACCTCTATGCTAAATGTATGTCATTGAGAACCACTGCCATCAGCACTAGCTTACAATGGTTATTGGTAGTACTAGCTAGATACCGATTATAATCATTCGCGTGAGCTAATGTCTGTGACGGCCGTGAAATACGATGTTCCATGTATTAGCACTTGTAACCTAAAATCTGCGATGCGCCGTAGAACAGGCACTTCACCGCCATGTTACAGACACCTTGGGCTTTCATACAAGGTATAGCACGATAGCGTGAAAACTGGCAGAAGAGCGCTAGGAGAAGATTAAATAATGCCAGGGTCGGCTGTAATTTCGCCATTGTGGTAGTAAAAACTACGCTTTAAGGGTAGGAATCGCTGGAAACCTGTCATTTCTGCTGCGTACCGACGTTAATCCTGCATTGGTAGAGTTTCCGTGGAGTAAAACCCTATTCCTTTTGCCGTTTAAACCTCGAGCTCAGTCTCGCCGCGTGTTCCCGGTTTCCAAACCAAAACTAAGATGCCACAATTTATATGGTGCGAAACAGCCGTGATGTGCAGTTAATCTCACCCCCTTGCGAGTGTAGGAGTTGCGATGGAGATTGTGAGTGCCTTCGACCATAGACGTTTGGCCGTTGAGAATAGTGACCTATATGGATCCCCTGCCAGTAAGTTGTACTACTTCCTAGGTTACAGTTAGGTTCTTGTCTACCTGTAGCTATCCGTACTTGACTGTACTTTTATGGGCGAGCGTGTATGTCTGTGTGGTAAGTAGTGCGCATGAGGTTTTTAAGTCGAAATACTTGTTCTCTTTCTTCTAGAAGATGATAGAACCGTTGGCAGTGCGTCTCATGAGAGTAACTGGGAAATTTCTTCAAATATTGTTCGGTACCCATTCAAGAATGAAGTCATTAATTCTTATTCCATGTCTGTAACTCAATACACTCAAACAGGTCTGTGGATGATGGAGGGTGTCACTTTGCCGCGGGAGCAAAACAGAATAACCGATGAAGAGATGCCAATACAGTGGATCTATAGCATTGCACGTTCGCAAGGAGTGAACTGCGCTCATTACAATCTCATCTGTGATACATATGCTCCAGGTTTTGACCCCTTGAATGACTGGCTTGAGAATAAGAGAATGAAACCAGCCGGGTGTTTGTTGTACATAAACATTCCAAATGATGGTAACCGTCTTCCAGCACTTTGGACAGAGACTGAGTCACATAATGACATTTGTAGCAGTGTTAACAAGACAGCACGTGGGGTAATTACGCAATTGCGTTGTTTGCGATGCTATTCAGACCAAATAGTGAAGTGCCAAGGTTTCATGTTCCCTACCTCAAAGCAAGCTAGAGTGGTTGTAATGGTCACTGTGATGTGGCACGAACTTGCCTTGAATGTTGAGCTGGATTTTCTTGAACTTCACAATGTGAAAGAACATGTGATTGGCGCCGTGAAACTAATGGAGCAGAACCGTGCATTGCTGTATGGTACAGAGAGAGGCAATTATTTTATTCGCCTCTCTCAAAGAGATCTAGATCTATTGCTGAGTGATACAGAAGACCGACAATCTGCAGAACAAATCTACAGCAAACATAGTATTCTTGTTGGAACCGTGAATTATGTGTACAAGATTGTGCCCGATGATTCCGAATTTCGGATCCTGTTGAAATTTCATAGGCTGCAAAACAAAGGACAGACTGGCAACCGTGAGTCTGTGGTGTTATAGCAGTGCATGTGGTCATGTACATATATATGGGTAAACAGGGTTAGTGTATAATTGGATAAGTAATAGTTAAATGCCAACTGAGAGGTGTCTGCGGGAGAGCACGAGGGCGTGAAGCGCACGACTACCAAGTGGTCTAAATCCTCGCAGACACCCATTGGTTGGCATTTAAGTGTTATAGATGCCAACTGATTAGGTAGCAAATCGACTTAGCTGCTCCTGCTTAGTAGCACCCATGTCCTTAGTAGCAATTTCGTTTGAAAGAATGGCTTCGAACACATCATTGGAGCCTTCCAGTATTTAGTTATTACGCATATGTGAGGGTCGCCAGTAGAAATCGAAGATTAGCGCATTTTATTGAAAATGACTTTTTGCGATCAAGTTATACCTGTACCCCTTCTGCATCATTTTGCGAAGTTAGGGAACTGAACGCGCTTCCACAACTGAGAAAATGAGGAGTAAACAACTGACCTAAAAGTTGAATTGCGAGCAGTATACCGAATTCCACATAACAGCCCAGTATTCTACGAGGCACATGGCATAAATGGCAGCCGAGCACAATTAGCAGGGAGAACAGCACATTTACACCGCTTTCTTTGCTTATTCGTTTATCACTCTCTCTTCTGGGACCACCTGAGAGTGAACGATTGACGAAAACATCTCAGATGAGTGCTGGGCAGGGGCTTGGGGGTCTTAATAGCCTGTAGTACACCTTATTTAGACTTGACTGGCAGGACTGCTTCCAATTGGCTAATGATAGATGCATACATTTCTGTTAGGAGCACATTACAATGCCTGCTGTATGCTTCGCAAATACTGTATAGATAATTTCTATCTTGGAGTGCTGGAGTCAAAAAATGAATGGTTCAAGCCGCTTTTTCTTTGTCATCACCCTTTTCTTGTTTTCACCTGCTAGAGATGGGAGCTGAGTAGCAAATTTTGACGTGATGTATGGTGGCCGGCGGGTTTGCACAATGAAGCGGTGGCACATCTGTTTGATATGTAACACTTTCTCTTTCGACAAAGGGCGCACATCGTAACTGATGTAGTCAATCACACCTGGCAGGCACACGATCGTCAGGAACGCTTCACTGGTCACCGAACAGCAACTCAATTAACAGGCAAGGTACAACTCTGGCTGCAGAGACTACCACACATGGTACAACACTGCGCATGCTCACAAAAAAGCACGTGGAGATAAGGTGGTACAAAGGTCTGGGGTAAGCTGTGTCTAACAATAGTAACTCTTATCTAGTAATACTGGAATGATAAACATAAGGATAAACATAACCCTACAATACATGTGACCAAAACCACATAGTGTAATCATATAGAATAAACATAGTAACACAGTCACATACACTACACTCCCCTTTACAGATTATAACACTAATGGCTAAGAAAAAACTACTGATCAGTTAATAAAACTAGAATCTGTCAACTTGGCGGTGTTGACGCCTTGGATAACAACGAGGCGTCACCACTGGGTTGGTGTTTGCAGTGGTAGCAGGAACATGGGACTCCTGCGAGTGATCTGGTAAGTCAACACGAGGTTGTTCCTCTCCAGTCTGCACAGCCGGAGAAATGCTTGGGGTATCCACCAATGGTTCAGATGTAGCGGTGATGTCAACATCAACAGACTGTGATTCAGGTGGCGTAGGATCGGCTACCAACTGTTGTGCCCATTCACAAAGATGATCCACATGTTTGTGGTGGATGGTCCCATTCTCCAACTGGACCTGATACGAAACCGGTCCTCGGCGCTCGACAACTTTACCAGGCCTCCAGTGGCACTTGTCATGTCCATCACACACCATCACCTTAGTTACCACTGCAAACTCACGAAAACGTGCATGAGTATCATGGTGCTGTTTCTGACAAGCTTGCTCTCCGCACACCCTGTTACCCACTTCAGGACGCAGCAGGTCAAAACGAGTGCGGATTGGTCGCCCCAAGAACAAGGATGCAGGAGATTGTCCAGTGGTTGCATGTGGTGTACTTCGATGAGTCATGAGGAAATTTTGCAACTGGTGTTGCAGTGACAAACCACCATGCTTACCAGCCTTCATGGATTGCTTGAATGTTTGAACCAAGCGCTCAACAGCCCCGTTGGATGAGGGATGAAAGAACTTGCGGAGCTTCCGAACGCCTGGCAGATCCGTGTAGCATTCATCTAAGTACTTTCTCCATGGATGAATGCTTTTCTCATTTGCAATGAAAGTGGTGCAGTGGTTGGCATAAATGCTTTTCAGTTCCTCAGCATTGAAAACATCAGCCACATTGTAAGACTTGGAGCAAGCCGCGAACAATCGATCTGGTGAAACCTTTGTGTGACCAGCAACAAGAAAACATGTGAATTGAGCTTATCAGGCCACGTTCCACAGCTTCTATGGCCCAGCCAAACAGGTAGTGATTTTTGTTGGTGTTGGTTGCGTTGTCGAGGAAGGTCATCACCCTCTTGAGCCATGGATGCTTGGACTTGATGTCTTCAATATATGCCTGCAGCAGTGACACCATATGGTCTGTGTTCTTGGGACCAAGCTGTTCACTGAAGAGTTGGACATGCCCGCTGTCATCACGCTGGTCCACAATGCCAAAGACGTCATGGGACTCCTTCATGAGGTAGTATGTGCTTGCAGGCTGTGGTGACCTACCCCAGTACGGAGTGAGCTTCGCCTGCTGGTAATCTGCACTCAGGACCAATGTGAAACTGTGACGATTGCTGTCTGTGCCACCCTCGACTGTTGACTGCTTACTCCATTCTTCTTTGCACCTTGCCACCATTTTGTTGTAGAATTTTTGTGCGAGTTTCACATCAAGCAAGTGGTCCTGGTGCATCCCTTTGAGTGTTGCCAGTTCCTTCTCATGTGGCCGTAGTCTGTCCTCAGAGGAGTTTCCAGAATCCCTAATCTTCTTGATGGTAAATGCACACCTGCTGATATCAACACCCATAGCTTTGCAAGTGTCGCAGTAATCCTCTTTATGAGGGCAGATGCTTACTCGTGGAATCTGTTTCTCCAACAGCCTCCGGAATGTTGAAGCACCCGTGGTCTTCCCTCCTGTTCTTGTTGTGCACGGTTGAACTCTGCAACCACAGAGTGACGCGACTTGGCTGTGTAGTCATTCTCGGACTTTTTTGGTGGATCAATCCTGGTGAAGTGGCTGCTGAAGTACGACAACGCTTCATGGCTTCGACCATTGGGGTGTGTGCAGTTCTTCACAAACAGTTTACATGTGAAACAGTTTTGCTATGCATCTTATATCAGAATTGATGTATAATTACCTCAATGAGTTGTAAGTCTTGACGGTTTGATTTCTTTCCTGACAACCCATGGCGCTCATATGGATACTTCACCGTCACTGCATCTCCCTGGCAAAGGGTAGCCCACCACTGTCGTAGTGACACATGCACTTGCTCAGGCATCACTATGTACTGGTGTAGCTTGTTGTCGTCCACCTCCCCTTTTGTCATCTGCTTCAGAGGTTGCTGCTGTTGTTGCTGCTTGACCTGGCGCAAGCGCATCAGCCTGGCACTGTGCACATCTATCCAAGTTAGAATGCATGAGTAGCAAAACTTATAGTTGCCCTGGGTATCGAATAGATTACTTAGAATCCATTCATTTTTGCCCTTAATGTTACAATGTTGTCTTGTCCTGGCCTTCTTGGGCGTGGAGTGTGATAGGTGGCGATTGTGCAAAGATGGACCATGCATTCCAGCAGCCTGAAAAGCAGGGATTAAGGTATAGAGGACTTTTGCACAGTCTGAACAGGCTGATAGCCTCCTTTGCTGTGCTGCAGTAGCAGGGGGGGGCACTTGAGGACTGAGGGACTTCCCCAGAGATGGCGACTTGAATGGTGCTCTAGCTTTCCCTCTCAAGTAATAAGAAGCGTTTGCCCGCTTGCCTTTCGAGCTAGAGCTGCTGAATGAGGATGTAGTATCATCTGCGGATGACCACGACAGACAGGAAGAGCTTCCTGAGGTGTCCATTAGAGGAGAGGAGCTGCGCGAAGGCGTTTCTTCTGAAGACATTCTTGCGGAGAAGACTCACACGAAATGGCGCCAAAATCGATGGCAACGGGTGTTTTAGCTGATTCTTTTTGGCGGCACTGCAGCTACTAATAAATATCGCGCTATTTGCCGCCAAAATAAATCTCTTCAGGCCTTCGGTCGAAGGAATATTGACGATTTTTGATCGGCGATCTTTGTCGGCCATTTTCTTGAAACTGCATATTGCGCTAATCTTCGATTTCTACTGGCGACTCTCACATATATCTCTCTATATATTTTGGTAGAGCTCAAATCCTTTGTTCGCAAACTCCTCATGCAGTTTGCACGTGATCGACACGAAACTCAGGATTATTACAGAGCGCCGCATGGTGATGGTTATAAGGGGATAGACGGAAGATGATTCGCCGCGCCTGCGAAGAGCCCCACACGTTTTCCCTTCGTTACGGAAAAAGATGCCATGTTTTTCGGCCGTTTACGGTCTGCGTATACGGAATATCGGTTATGTAACGTTTCACTAGGCACCATGCGCAAGGGAGAGCGCTCACGCTCTGCTAGTCTCGTTCCCAGCCCACCACTTCCGCTAACAAAATGGCTGCGGAAAAGGTGGTCTGGTATCTTTGGGCCGATTCCTTGGTTCTCGCCATCCCAAATAATTCTGGCCAATCAGATCGCTGCTTGGTCACGTGTCTGCTGAAAACCACGCACGAACCTCGTATGTGAAGCTGAATAGGGAGGAGTCTCAAAGTGTAAGCGTTCTTTCTTGGATTATGGATAGTCCACGATTGGGATCCAGTTCTGTGGCATATCCAGCATCCATAGAAGAACGTTTGAGAGTCATCTTCCATATCTTCACGTACGAGGCTCACGTGTGGTTTCGTAAGCACGTGATCAAGCGGCGATCTGATTGGCCAAAAGTATTCGAGGTATGTCGAGGCGAGCCAAGGAATGGGCCCAAAGATACCAGACCACCTTTTCCGCGGCCATTTTGTTAGCGGAAGTGGTGGGCTGGGAACGAGACTAACGCTCTGCCATGCTACAGCGCTGCAGCTAACGCTAACTATGGCACCATACTGATGTAAATCAGATGCAATATGAGACTAAAATGCGGCAACATTTTAAACCTCTTCCTTCTGTGAAGCAACAGAGCTGCAGCCAACACTATCTGTGGCACCATTCTGATATACATCAGCTACAATATGAATCTACAATGCAGCAACATCATAGACCTCTTCCTTCTGTGAGCATGTTGCTCCTTTTGCATCAAGTCAATGATAGCTAACAATCCATCGGCAACATTTTGCACCTTCTATCCACCGTTGTATATCTGTGTGTGTGAGCACATCAAGTATTGGAGCTGAAATACACTCAGGTGAGCAACATGTCTAGATGGTTTTGGACAGTACATGCATGGTGCTGTTCTAGGCCAAAGTGGGATGTAGTAGCTCAATCAGTGACTTTTCATCACACTTTGACCTGGAACAGTACCATGCATGACCTGTCCAAAACCATCTTTAGACATGGTGTTCCCCTGAGCATTCATAAGCTTCCAATTTACTTGATGTGCCCACATACACTGTTCTTCAGTTCCATTCTTTGACTACCAATTTTGCAGTTGTTTTCATGTCATATCCTACCAGCTGGCATACCCAGGCATATTGATGTCAATGTATTAGAAGTGGAATAAGTGCCAAGTTATCATCATCATGTAAACATTTATTGTGTAAGACGTTAGTTTGTATAAATACACTCTGATGTTGAGTTTGTAAATGATGCTAATGAGTTTGAGGCATGCACGACCAGAAGATGGAAGCGAGTGCCACAGGGACACACCAAGGAAGCTGAATGAGTGTTGATAGGATGACTTGACAGATAGAAGATTTATTTGATCTCTCTTGCGAGTGGAGTAATTGTGGGATGGTGTCTTGACAAGAGTAGATAGGTAGGAAGGCCAGAGCAAGAGAGTTGTGGCATTTGGACTTAAGATATGGCGTTCCCCTGAGCAAACATAAGCTTCCATTTTTTCTTACTTGATGTGCCCACATACACTGTTCTTCACTTCCATTCTTAGACTGCCAATTTTGCAGTTGTTTCTATGTCATATCCATTGTCAGTGTGTGCATTGGTCCACTTATTCTGGATGATTCTCTGTCCACATCATGCTACACACAACATTGCCTGCAACATGCATGCATAGCTATGATTGCAGCCTACCAGCTGGCATACCCACACCGTCATAAGCCACACTGTCGTGGAGTAGCTATCGTGCAGGATCCTGCTAGTTCTTGTATAAAATAACTGATTACACGTCACGCGCACTCTGCCCGCAACGTACGTCTACGGGATTTATTGTCACGCGCCAAACAACAAAAATGCTTCTATGAGGCTTAGAATCATCATTTAGACGCATGTTACCATTGTAACGGGATCTATGATTGTTTTAGCAAGTTGCATACTATTCCCAATGGTGCACATTTAATTTTGTTCTTAAATTTGTGCAGGACTGATTTTACCAGTGGATGTGCGCGACAGAGCACAAGGTGAAATATTCGTTTTTCACCGTCAGCCACATCAGCCAATGAACTAAGGCGAAGTTTCCCAATGCATGCAAAGCTTTGCGCAGACTACAGTGATAGCTATCAAGCAATTACATCAACTTGGCTTTGCCCATGAAGACATCCGTCTGCCGAACATATGCTTCAATGCAGACTGTGAAGCTGTTTTGATTGATTTCGATAGAGCAGTCACGGAGTATCCAAGGTCACTTGAAGAGGACTGGAAAGCTTTTTGCCATATGTTTTCTCGAATTACTATTACTTTAGGGCAGGATTGGGACAATTTTGTCCCAAACGTGGAATCGTTAATAGCAGAAGATGAACCCGAATTCAGAGTTCCGGAGGGTGTACAAGGTCAAGTCACAGTGAGAACTGTTCTTGAACGAAGACCAAGACCTAAATAGATTGGTCGACACACACACACACCACACACCACACACCACACACACACAATCATAGAGCCTAGAACATAGGACAAAAGACAGTGTAGTATATTGGTGTGTGGTATATTAATATATTATGTTATATATTCATTACTGTTGGTGGTGTATTCAATTTCTTAACTGATGGTGCAACTTTATTCAAGTGGGAAATGGTGCGCATGTTTGAACAGCAAATCTGCTGCATATCTGTGCGTGATACTCCAGTCTTAGAGAGCACTTTGCGGTAAAGGCACATGGTGGACTAGGAAACACACCGAGGCAGAGTAGGGCACACGCAGAGGCAGACTAGGGCACACGCAGAGAGACTAGGGCACACGCAGAGGCAGACTAGGGCACACGCAGAGGCAGACTAGGGCACATGCAGAGGCAGAGGCGGACCCATTACCCGCGCCGCATATACAATACACAGCATGGGAAGTGCGTGATTCACAGGATACTCATATTACGTGGTGTGTATTTGATATTTCTCATTATCCCGGACTATGGAAATTCACTTGGAATCCCACTATCAGAACCAAACAAATCACATGATGGTAAATGCATGTTAAAACCCATTACCCACATGCAATACACAGCATGGGAAGTGCGTGATTCACAGGATACTCATATTACATGGTATGTACTTGATATTTCCCATTAGCCCAGACTATGGAAATTTTCCATTAACCTTGCCCCCCCAGGCTGTTGTGAAGTAAATGAGAGGCCTGCTGTTCTGCATGATGCAGCAGGTTGGGAAGGTGCGCACGTGGAGTGGTTCAAGGCGGCTCAATCTAGATCGAGAGAGAGATTACACGCAAAGTACAACAGACGTATGTCGTGTGTGTGTGCGTTTGTGCGTGTGTGTGTGTGCATGTTACATGCGTATGTGTATGTATGTATGCCCATGTGTTCATATGTGTTCATGGGTATTGCACATGTGTACGTATAGTACACCATACAATGGCACTTTCTAATGTATGTACAGTTCCGTTCATTGCACTTTGCAAGTTACATCCCCTTACGACCTTTGCTGTGTTGCAGACACTGGTGCCACTGCAGTGGGGGATGGCGAATGGGGCCACCTCCAAATCGATGCAACAGCGCTCTACCTATTGACGCTGGCACAGATGACAGCCTCTGGTACGGACAATACAGACATGGTGGAACAGCTACAAGAATGCTTGCCACTTCATTGTCACCATTGGAACATTAGCTAAGTGTATTTACAGAGAACCGTAAACCAGCCAGGAAGGTCTCCCTTTGTTATACAGTGTATTTCACTCTTGCCATTGAGGGTTTAACTGATCTTATTGCCCCACTTAGTCTGTGCTTTGGCATGCTCTTGGATTGTAGTATTGGTGTGTACATGTGCCTCTTGTCCTGTTGGTCAGGCCTACAGATAATCTACTCTTTGGACGAGGTTGCCTTCATTCAAAACCTTGTGTTTTACATCGAGGAGGCCTACAGAATACCTGTGAGTAGAGAATAGCATAGGGGTAACCTGCTGACTAAAGTTGTAATATTACGTGATGTACTGTGTACCAAACTGTATCAAAGTGGATTTGATAGTACTGTATATCATACATGTATGTAATACTATGTGTGCATGTGTAATAATGCTCGATGCATAATGCTGTGCAATGTACTGTTACGTAAGTATACATAGCAACCACCTAGCAACAGGAAATACACTGTAAGTAGCGATATTGTGTATAGGTGATATCTTGTTGTAAGAGTCGCTGGGTAGGCTGAGTATCATCAGATTGTCTTGCTTGTTTGTTTTTGATTGTTTGTTTACTGTCCACACCACCCATGTAGGACTATGGTATTTGGGAGCAAGGTGACAAGACTAATAATGGAGAGTCCGAGCTGAATGCCAGCTCCATTGGTATGGCAAAGGTGAGTTCCTCCAGGAGGTACGGCAATGTTGGCAGGTGGGAATGAACTTTGTCCTGCCAGGCTGTTAGCATTGCTGTTTAGCAAAACATAACATTATGTAGAAGACAAAGATGATCTTTTGAGACGATTCACAAATGCTCCGCCTTTAATGACTTTACTTGTTCTGCTAATTTCATATATCATAATAACCTTGAGAGAAAGAGGAGAAACAACCTCAAAGCAAGCTTCATGTCTCTCTGTGTGGTCATCCCAGATTTGGAGAATGATGAGCGTGCTTCAAAAGCTATCATTCTACAGAAGGCATCTGATCTTGTGCAGCACCTCTGCCATCTGCGCGATCAGCAGACCTCCCTTCTCCTCCAGGAGAGAAATCTTAACCGTGAACTCGTAACGAAGTTAGGAAAACTGAATTCTAGTACACTATTCATAGGCTTGTTTAACAGCAATAAATGCTGTGCCCGTGTGTGCTACGGTGCATGCTTAATATAGTGTGAATGAATGCCAAAGGCGTAAAGGGGAAGCTGAATAGCCCGAATGGGTGGGCATACAGTACAGGAGGTGCAGCAAAATGTTGCCAGATGTAGGGATGGTGCAAATGTATTCAAAGTCAGCGAATGTTAATGACCTTGGTTTTGCATGTACTGGCTGGCCCTCCTCTCTGCATGGACTGGCCCTCCTCCTTGATCCTCCAGTTTTTCCGCCAAGTGGTTTGCTCTTCACAGACACACTGCACCATCCCCTACATCTGCCCTTGTTTTTGGAGGAAACATTATTCATTTTACTTTGCATTACAAATTAGAATGTCCACAATGACATCGGTCTATTTTAAGCCTCTAGCTGTGTTCATGTGCATGTATGTGTGATATTATGGGTGCACATTGGCCATGCACTGTTTGGTTTCCATTGTCCAACTAGAATTAAATTGGGAAGTAGGTCACCTCATCATTAACCATGCTTTACTGCACTAAGCTTAAACTGCAGTTGTCGGATCTGATTGCACCTAGGACGACATATGTCAATAATTAATATTATGCTTTCGTGAAAATTGTCAGGCATGCTGAGTAGGTAATATATAGCTTGATTCTTATTTGGACAATCGAGCACACCATGGACACTTAACAATTCCATTCAATGCAACGTTTTGCCCATCACGGGCTTCATCAGGCATACAACTAATGAAATCAGTTGTATGCCTGTTGTAGTGCTACCCATAATGACTCCAGTGCTACCCAGGGGCCTCCAGTGCATACCCATAGGGCCTCTAGAGCTGCCCATAGTGCCTCGAATGCAACCCATATGGCCTCCAGTGCTTATTCATCGGGCCTCCAGCTACCCATAGGAGGGCCTCCAGTGCAACGTCCAAATAAGAATCAAGCTATTACCAATTAATATTATGTTGGCACAACTTGCACCACATGCAAAGCCCACAAATTGGCAATTATATGGCTTCTCATCCTCTACATGCAAAAGGGATGATTAAAGCAATAGCTAACAGTTATAATTTCACACAAAGTCGCACTAAACTGTATAATGTGCAAATGGATTGTCTGGTAGGGTCAGGTCTGCTACACACGGACATTGATGAGAGGACACTCCCTAAAGTAGAACTGGCAGAGTGCACTGGACCCAGCTGTGACTGTGTCTGCACCACATCTACATGTGCAGTGGGATGAACATTTGGTTTATAGGTATGACAATGAGTTGTAGTACACTTTGGAGGTTGGACACATCTCCTGTAACATTGGAAAACCAGCAGCTCTGCTCCACCACCACTCTTGTACTCTCAGAAATAGAAGTATCTAGGAACTGTAAGGGGTAGGGGTGAGTTGTTAACACCAGGTTGGCCAAGCAAGAGAACGGCACATACATCTGGAGGCATTAATTGGGATCTGCACAGAGCACCCTGCTGTTCCAGTAAGGTTGCAGTTCCACATCATCTCGCTCCAACAGTCCCTGAAATTAACCACTCTGATGTCAACAGACTGAGCCACCTCATCTGGCACCGTCGTTAATTACCCATAGGGACTCCGGTGCATATCCATAGGGCCTCCATTGCTACCCATAGGGCCTCTAGTGCTACCAATACGGACTGCAGTGCATACCCATAGGGCCTCCAGTGCATACCCATAGGGCCTCTAGTGCAATTCATAGTGCCTCCAGGGCAGCGCATAGGGACTCCACAGCTGCCCGTAAGGCCGATGCATACTTATAGGGCTTCCGGTGCATACCCATAAGGCTCCCATTGCTACCCATAGTGCCTTCAGTGCATACTCATTGGGCCTCCTGTGCTAGACATACGTAGGGGTTACCCATATGGCCTCTGATGCATATCCATATAGGGCCTCCAGTGCATAACCATTGGGCCTCCATTGCAACCCATAGGACCTCCAGCTACCCAGGGCCTCCATGCAGTGTTGCCCATTGAGCTTCCAGTACTACGTACCCATAGAGACTCCAGTGCATACCCATACGGCCACCAGTGCTACCAATAGGGCACAGTGCTATTGTTTGGGCCTCCCGTGCAACCCATAGGGCCTCCAGTATTACACATACGGCCTCCGTAGGGCCTTCTGCCACCCATAGAGCCTCCATTGCTGCCCATACGGCTTCCAGTGCATTCCCATGGGACCTCTGCATACACATAGAGACTCCAGCGCATACCCATAGGTCCTCCAATGCAAACACATAGGGCCTTCAGTGCCGCAATGCTCTACGTTGGGCCTCCTGTGCATATCCATAGGGCCTCCACTGCTGCCATAGGGCCTCCCGTGCTACCCATACAGCCTCCAGTGCATACCCTTATAGCCTCCAGTGCTACTTATGGGGCATTCAGGGCCTCCAGTGCTACCCATGGGGCCTTCAGTGCTACCCATAGAGCCTCCAGTGCTGCCGATACGGCCTCCAGTGCATAACTATAGAGCCTAGGGTGACCAGTGCTATTGATAGTGCCTTAAAGGCAACACATAGGGACTCCAGTGCTATCCATAGGGCCTCCAGTACAACACGTAGGGCCTCCAATGTATTCCCATAGGGCCTCCAGTACAACACATAGGGCCTCCAATGTATACCCATAGGGCCTCAAGTGCTACCCATAGTGCCTTGAGGGAAACACATACCATAGGGCATCCAGTGCTATCCTTAGGGCCTCCAATGCAACACATAGGGCCTCCAGTGCTACCCATATGGCCTCCAGTTCGTATCCATTGGGACTCCAGTGCACATCCATAGGGCCTCCAGCTATCCGTAGGGACTCCAGTGCATATCCATAGGGCCTCCAGCTACCCATAGGGATTCCAGTGCAACACATAGGGCCTCCATTGCTACCCATAGGGCCTCTAGTGCATACCCATGGGGCCTCCAGTGCTGTAATAGGCCTCCAGTGCAAACCCATGCACAGGGCCTCCAGTGCATACCCATAGGGCCTCCAGAGCATGGGGCCTCCAGTGCCACCCATGGGGCCTTCAGTCCTACCCATTGGGCCTCCAGTGCATAACCATAGAGCCTACATTGCAATGCATAGGGCCTCCAGTTTATATACCCATAGGGCCTCCAGTGCTACCCATATGTCCAGGAGTGTACTCCAGAGCTACCCATGGTGCCTTCAGTGCATACACATAGGGCCTTCAGTGCTGCCAAGAGGGCCTCCAGTGTTACCCTTGGGGCCTCCGGTACATACCCATAGGGCCTCCAGTGCAACACATAGGTCCTCCAGTGCTACCCATAGGGCCTCCAGTGCATATCCATAGGGCGTCCAGCTAACCATAGGGCCTCCGTGCATACCCAGAGGACCTCCAGCGCAACCCATAGTGCCTCCAGTGATACCCATATGGACTCCAAAGTTACCCATAGGGACTCCAGTGCTACCCATAGGGACTCCAGTGCTACCCGTTGAGCCTACAGTGCAACACATAGGGCCTCCAGTGCATACCCATAGAGCCTCCAGTGCATACCCATAAGGCTTCCAGTGCAACCCTTATGGCCTCCAGTGCATACCCAAAGGGCCTCCAGTGCAACACATAGATCCTCAGTGCTACCCATAAGGCCTCCAGTGCATATCTATCTATAGGATGTCCAGCTAACAATAGGGACACTACTCATAGCGCCTGCTGTGCATACCCACAGAGCCTCCAGATCTGCCAATAGGGCCTCCAGTTTATACCAATTGGGACTCCAGTTCAAAACAAAAGGCCTCCAGTGCTACCCATGGGGCTTCCAGTACCATGGGGCCTCCAGTGCTACTCATAGGGACTCCAGTGCTGCCCATAGGGACTCCAGTGCTGCCCATAAGGCCTCCAGTGCTACTCATAGTGCCTTGAAGGCCAGACATAGGGCCTCCAGTGTTATCCATAGTGCTTTGATTGCAACACATGGGGACTCCAGTGCTATCCATGGGACCTCCAGTACAACACATAGGGCCTCCAATGTATGCCCATGGGGCCTCCAGTGCTATCCATGGTGATTTGAAGGCAACACATGGGGACTCCAGTGCTATCCATGGGGCTTCCAGTACAACACATAGGGCCTCCAATGCTACCCATAGTGCCTTGAAGGCAACACACACTATGGGTCCTCCAGTGCTATCCATAGGGCCTCCATTGAAACACATAGGGCCTCCAGTGCTACCCATATGGCCTTCAGTGCATATCCATTGGGCCTCCAGCTACCCATAGGATCTCCAGTCTGCACCTATAGGGCCTCCGGTGCTACCCATAGGACCTCCAGAGTGGCCCATACGGCCTCTTGTAGGCCCTAGCACTGTGCCCAATGGGTAGCACAGGTGGCCGTACTGGAATGCACTGTACTCCCTATGGGTAGCATTGGAGGCCCAATGAATATGCACTGGTGTCCCTATGGCTTGCCCTGGAGGCCATACGGGTAGTGTTGAAGGCCCTATAGGTATGTTTTGCAATGGGGGCCCTGTGGGTGGCACTGCAGGAACTATGGGTTGCACTGGAGGCCCAATGGCCCCCAGTACTACACATAGGGCCTTAGGTCCTATCCATACAGGCTACAGTACTATTCAGCCTCCAGCCCATACCCATAGGGCCTCCAGTGCTGTAATAGGCCTCCAGTGCAAACCCATGCACAGGGCCTCCAGTGCATACCCATAGGGCCTCCAGAGCATGGGGCCTCCAATGCTACCCATGGGGCCTTCAGTCCTACCCAATGGGCCTCCAGTGCATAACCATAGAGCCTACATTGCAACACATAGGGCCTCCAGTTTATATACCCATAGAGCCTCCAGTGCTACCCATATGTCCAGGTGCGTACTCCAGAGCTACCCATGGTGTTTTCAGTGCATAAACATAGGGCCTCCAGTGCTAATCATGGGGCCTGCTGTGCATACCCATAGGGCCTCCAGTGCTACCCATATGGCACTGTACTCCCTATGGGTAGCATTGGAGGCCCAATGGATATGCACTGGTGTCCCTATGGCTTACCCTAGAGTCCATACGGGTAGTACTGAAGGCCCTATAGGTATGTTTGCAGTAGGGGACCTGTGGGCGGCACTGCAGGAACTATGGGTTACACTGGAGGCCCAATGGCCCACAGTACTACACATAGGAATTTAGTCCTGCCAATACAGGTTACAGTACTATAATACCCATTCAGCCTCCAGCCCATACCCATAGGGCCTCTAGTGCTATAATAGACCTCCAGTGCAAACCCATGCACGGGGCCTCCAGTGCATAGCTCTCCAGTGCTACCCATGGGGCCTCCAGTCCTACCCATAGGGCCTCCGGTGCATACCCACAGGGCCTCCAGTGCAACACATAGTGCCTCCAGTGCTACCCATGGGGCCTTTAGTGCATACACATAGGCCTCCAGTGCTGCTGATACAGCCTCCAGTGCATAACCATAGAGCCTACAGTGTAACGCATAGAGCCTCCATGCAGTTTATATACCCATAGGGCCTCCAGTGCTACCCATATGTCCAGGTGCGTACTCCAGAGCTACCCATGGGGCCTTAAGTGCATACACATAGGGCCTCCGGTGCTAATCATGGGGCCTCCAGTGCAACACATAGGTCCTCCAGCTACTCTTAGGGACTCCAGTCTATCCATATGGCCTCCAGCTACCCATAGGGACTCCAGTGCAACACATAGTGCCCCCATTGCTACCCATAGGGCCTCTAGTGCTACCAAGTACAGACTGCATTGTATACCCATAGGGCCTCCAGTACATATCCATAGGGCCCCCATTGCTACCCATAGGGCTTCTAGTGCAAGCTATAGGGCCTCTAGTGCAATTCAAACCCTACACGCCAAGTGCAATAGCATCAGCATGTGGCTTTCTAGCGCTATACAATTATAGATAGATAGATAGATAGATAGATAGATCTTTACACAGGAAAGCCCCATCAGCCTGAATGGCTGGTCTACCTGGGGGTACTGCAAGACATACAGTTACAAGTGATACATAATGTGATGTCGTCGACCGATAAACCGTCACAGTGAACAACGACAACAATCATAACAATTGAACTATCAATCAACTAAACTAAACAAGTACAAGAAGTCGGAAAAGCAGCAAGTACACTCAGTCTAAGCACACTGAACCAGAAACACTACAACTCAGTCCAGGTACGTGACCACTTAAAAAGTGAGTACACAGGTGAGCACTCGATCAGATAATAACAGGTGACAGGTAAGCAATCAGAACAATTAATAAATAACACACTTGACATATAAAAAGATGGATGCACATGTGCAGATTGTCATGACGAATCATTAGTGAATGATCAAGATTGTCATGAAAAGTGTCAGAATGCTTGTGAATTACCACATTAGAATAATTGTTCCCCTATCCATCGTTTTGTAGCTTTTGTAAAAACAGTAGCGGGGTGAATACTCCTGATGCTTTCTGGAAGGGAGTTCCAATCCCCTAAAAGTGAATGATCTTCTGAATAGCTCTGTGTTCACATGAAAGAGGTGCAATTTCTTGAATCCTCTCGTCATCCTACACCCAACTGTTTCGTTGCTCACCAGCATGTCCTTCATGTACTCTGGACATTGCTTGTGGACACATCTGTGTACCAGAGCCAGCCTGGATAGTCTCCTTCTTTCAGTCAATGGGGTCCACCCGAGGGCTGTTCTCAGTTCAGCGCTAGGTGTTCATGGTGGTTTGGATAGTATAAAGCACATCCCATAGTTCTGTATTCGGTCTACCTTCTGTTGTAGTTCTATTGTGCACTCTTGCCAGACTACCGAGCAGTAGTCTAAGTGTGGAAGCACCAGGGCATTGTAAACCTTCCTTTTTGTTTCTGTTGGTAGCACATCCCTTAACCTCCGCAGTTTGGCCAGTCCACAGAAGCACTTCCTCCTTAGTGACTCAATATGCTCTCTCCATGTTAATTCATCATCGATACTCACACCTAAGCACTTTACTGTACGACTTCTTGGTAGTTGTTCACCATTCAGTGTTACATCCACATCTTCTAACTCCTGTGCCCTACCTTTCCTTCCCAACAAAAGCAACTGTGTTTTTTTCACATTCAATTTTGCTTATTCTCATCCACCCACTGAGATACATTGTTCAAGTCCTTCTCCAGCCTCCAACTCGCTAGCACTGTTTGCAGCATGAAACATGGTTGTGTCGTCTGCATACTGCTTCACATGGCATTGACTGACTGCTTTGGGTAAATCGTTGACGTACATTGTAAACAAGAGTGGTCCCAGGATAGACCCTTGTGGCACACCTTTGTGGATGTTGGTCCAACTTGATTTCTCATCACCCGCACAGACCCTCTGGCGTCTCCCAGTCAGGTAGTCCTGGAACCACTTCCACTCTCTTCCTCTCACCCCATAGCTGTACATCTTCCTTAGAAGAATGGAGTGGTTCACCATGTCAAAAGCCTTGCTAAAGTCCACCATAGCAACTCCGACCAACTCATTCTCATCTAATGCTTTCCTCCAGTTGTCCACCATGCTAACTAGCACATCTTGAGTTGTGTGTTGTGGCCTAAAACTTGACTGTACAGGGTGCAAGATGGAATAATGCAAGATGGAATAATGCTGTAGATAGTCATGCAGCTCTCAAATACTTTACTCACAACAGGCAGTACTGACACTGGTCTGAAGTTGCTAATGTCCACACTACTTCACCCCTTTGGCACAGGAGTTACATTTGCTGACTTCCATTCTTGAGGAATTTGTCCACTCTCAAGGCTGTGGTTGAACAATGATGCAAGGCTTGCACTGATGCCAGGAGCTGCAATCCTAAGCAATTTTGCACTTATTGCATCCACTCCCACAGCCTTATTCACATCCAATCCTCTTAGCAACTTCAATACTTCTTCTTCTTCCACCCTTGTGAAGCTGAACTCATGATCACACACTGGGAATTCCTTTACCACCTTGTCAACACCTTCGTCCAGCGCTCCAACCAGAGTGTAGAAGTACTCACTGAATTCCTCTACAATGCTCTTCTGGTCTGTCAATGTGCCCCCTGGAGTCTTAACTTCAGTGACATGTCTCCGACCACTTCCTAATAGCCTACTTATTTCCCTCCATGCCTTTCTGGGATTTGTCTTCGCTTCCTTGCTAACCCTTTAAAAAACTGCAGTTTTGCCTTCCTCATTTCTGTGGTTACTGTGTTCCTCAAGTTCCTGTAGTGCTCCCAATCTTCTGCCTGTTTTGTCTTCTTTGCTCTTTTACACAGGTGGATTCGTTCTTTCATTAACATTTGTATCCTTGGGCTGATCCATGGCAAAGTTTTCCTTCTAACTCTAAATCTCTTCAGAGGAACATGGGAGTCCAGCACTTCAGTAAACAACTTCTTCCAAAACTCCCATTGACTGTCAGTTCAGTCATTGGTTTCAGTTCCATGCCAGACTGTCTTAATGTCAGATGGCGACATGGAGTCCTGCAGTGTCACCGCACTGAGCTCTGATGAAGAAACTGAGAGCACCTCTGCCAGAAGCATGGTAAGTATCTATATCTGTTTTATGTATGTAATTGTGGATTAATCAGCGAAAAATTCAATTGTGTTTCTGGTTGTTGTTCTCTGTATTAAGAAACGAAGCAAAACAACCATGATTGTGGGTTCTGATGAAGAGAATGGGAGTAACTCACACAGCTGCGCAGCGAATCAAAAGGTACATGCAGCTACATTATGGCGTATTCATATTAAAGTGTACACGCGCAAAAGCAAGCACTAGGGAGCAAAACCTAACGAGGCACTGTTATGAGTACATGCAGATAGGGCCTACACAGTCGTACATTGCATATAGCAGTGCATGCTGTTGCGATACATATCTTTCTAATTTACGTATGTTGCAGACTTAATGCATGCATGAGGTGCATTTCTGTCCACATCATAGGCACCGGTCCTCCACAAAAGGGATCATGGCACCTCCACTTTGGTTAGATTGGATGAGGAAAATGCAGAAAGCTACTGTACCAAACCCAAAGGAGAGGTACAAGTACATGTAAATGCATGCATGGCATTAATTGTACTTAACACTATATACATGTAGCATGTATGTCCCTATAACTAGCTGTATGCGACTATCTTTAACAGCCTTTTCTCCTTCACTTGCTGTTCTACAAATCCATTCTTCTTTGGCAGTTATGACTGCTATCTGTACCAAGCTCTGGTGTTTGTGGAATTCCTTACGACTGACTACACTATTGGATTGTAACATTCATTTCTTGTGGCTTTTTCGTTGTCGCTTGGCAATGGATGTCCAGAATGCAAGAATGTGTAGCCAGCTGCTGGCTGCACATCTTTGCCAAACCTTTAGTCTCCTGTACTCCAGCCACTGATACACTGTAACGGTTTAATTCCTTCACCATTAGGTCCAACTTACGGTCTACAGGCTGTGAGTCTAATCTGTTGGTAAAAATATTCCTGGAAAGATCTTGTTTCAACAAATACGAGGGTCTCCTGTACTTTCTACTAGTGATCGAATATTCCATGTGGCTACTGTAAAGGTCTTTCTTGATCTACATCAATGTCTTATTCTCCTTGTTTTCTGTCCGATGGTGTTATGCTGTAACAATGTTGCATTAATATCCCTAATGATCCTCTCATGCAAATGAATAACTTAACCTTGATTCGCAAAACCAAGGCAAGTGAACTGTCACCACGTTCTGGACTACTCCACACGAAATGCGACAACGGTTATAATGGTGTGCTATTTGACGGCTACAAGATGGCTAAAAGCTAGATGGCAAAATGGCTGACCAGCCAGTTAAAAGCAAAACGTTTAGGTCATGAAAGGCAAGATACAAGGTATAAAGAGGAAAAAGATTGTACGATGTCATTACACAATATGGCAAAGCTACATTGTCTTCAAATAGAGATAATAGAGTACCAGAACAGATGAATAGCTACAAAGGCAAAAGGGGCGTTTTCTGATGGAATCTGTATCACCTTAAGGTGGTAGGGAAGGCTCAAGCAATGAAATCAAACCTGCACCATTTTTGGTACAGAGGTTTGGCTAAGTTATTTATCTGAAGTTTTGCGACGGTCATTACTTGCCTGCATATTTTATGAAAGAAACAAAATAATGAAAACTGTGCGAAGTTTCAAATAACTAATTAATTGATGGCCTACAATGTAATTGCTGCACGACTGGCAAGAGATATGGCTGAGGCTGCCAGGTTGACTTTAGAGGAGTCCATTGGCCTTCTACACGCTAAGTTTGTGGATAATGGGTAAGTACCTGCTCGGTCTGGACTGCGTGTACCGAGTATAAACGATTTTATCCATAATTAATGGCTTCATTATCAGCTTTGACAGCGCACCACAAGGCCTACTTGGCTGTACTGAAGATGGCTAACAGCAAGGCTACTGGGCAGGCAGGGCGGTCCACACTGAACCGCTGCTTGTATGGCATTTTTTGGGTGTGTTTTGCGTGAATATGAGGAATACTTACGTAGCTGGAATCAAATACGTGATCCTTCCCTTCTCTTTCAGTATGGTGGGAAGGTTGGGGCTGGCCATTTTGAAGGGACCCAGCCTACCTATGTTTTTCCAGCGACAATAAAAGAGGTTGTCAGGGCACGCTTTCCTGAAGAGCAGGACACGGTGCCCAAACCTGACCCCGAAGGCAGCATGGTATGTAGTTATAATAGTATATATTAGAATGGAACTGTTCTAATACATGCGTGTGTACAAATTTTATGATGCGAATAGTACATATATACGAAGTACATTCGTAATAATAATATAATATTCTCTTGTTTGGATATTCATCTAGGTCTACGCAGTCACTTACAAAGACCTTTACCAGGCTAAATGGCCTGCTATTAAAGATGCACTAGTCCCTATGTGAAGGCGAGAAGCTGCTTGTCTGCATTAGATCTACAAATTATAATTATGATTTCACTTGCCTTCAGCACAGCTCACTAATACACTGCTAACACACAGAATAGAAATTTCTGTTATTTGAAATATGGCACACTCGATGCATTGTCAGTTAGGAGCTTATTTAGTGGGCAGTCACAAAATGAAATGCGGGAATGGGTTGTGGAGCCGCACTTGCATGGTTTCCGCTCCTTTCCATTTTCGAGGGCTGGACGAGTGCTGCAGAATGGCTAACACTTGCTGCAGTAGTGTGCTGTCCCAATACTAGCAAGTGTTCTTTACCATCACTATCTGCAATGTGCTCACCACCAATGAGTGGGTACAAGACCTCATTACTGTCCACAGAGTCTTGATCTTCTCCAATGTGGTCATCCTCTTGGTTGCCATAACTGTGGACAATCTGTTGTCTCTGTGTCCAGTGTTTTCTCTCCTCTCGTTCAGCCACTCGTGCACTCTTCTTTTGATTGCGGTATTTCTTCACCTCAGTGGTCTTCTTCTCCTCCAGCACTTTGGACCTCTGCTCCATGTCCTCCTTCCATGTCTGCGATGCCATCAAGTATGGGAAGACCCATGCGATTAAACAGTGAGATGTACGGAGATTCATCAAGGCTATTAACGCAGCTCATGATTATATAGTCCCCAGTTGGTCAGAGTGATGTATGACAGCCGATGAAGTGCTAGGTTCTACCCAAGGATTCAGAATGCCAGCATGGTCCCCCAGACAAGCAGCAGCACTTTGCCGCTAAAGACACCAGCTTGCTTTTTAAGAAAGTTGATGTTAAATACAGTGATGGGGTGTGGTACAGAGGAAGGATCACAGCATTTGAAGAAAAAACCGACAAATGGACAGTTTACTTTGCAAGCGATGGCGAAACAACTGATTTCAGCTTACCTGATCCTGATGTAAGGATAGTAGGTGATGACCATGATCACGATGATGATGACTTTGAGTGACACTAACACGCAAGGTGAATTAGCTAGGGATAGCTACAGGTACCAGCTAATTAGCTAGTAACATATAATTATAGCTGTATCGTGATTTAAACTATACATACAACAATTAGTCTCTACATCGTATAGCTTTTCCAGCACTATTACTGTAAGTTTGATGCTTTGTCTACTACTTCATTTAGAGATTCCTAACGCGTGCATCGATGACCACGATCTAGAGGACAAAGATGACATGGATAACGCGATAATAGTACGTATGGAAGCTAATTAATGTACCAGTGTAGACAGCTAGTCGATACATTACTTCAGTCGCGTACCTGTGCGGAATGAGGCTGGGTAAAACGGCTTTTCAGGGGCGGATCCAGACAACCCCTTGGCTTCAGGAGCTCGAGGGGCTAAGAGCTTTTATTAGTTATTGCGCAATCACATTATGACGTAATTAAAACGGCTGCCGAGAGAAGCGGCGCGCGGATATTCTGGCTATAGCTACGCCACAGAAGATACCTAGCAAGTGGTGGTGCAGCTCGCAACGTAAAATCTTATCACGTATAATACAGAATAAAGACGACGTAAAATCGTATCACGTATGATACAGGATAAGTATACCTACTTTTCGCAACTGTCTAAGTAACCGAGACAGGCCCGACTGCTGCAGATAAGTGCTGCCCAGACCGAACGACGTGCTGCTGAAACTCTTGCAGAGACAGAAGCACGATTAGACGGTGAAAGAAATTAAGGCATAGAGCACAACGTCGCGTGCAGCCGCAACATTCACTGCTTGAACAGCTGTGGTTCGTCACAAATGGGTGCCTTCCATAGACACCTATGTAAACTGGAGGTGGCGCAATGTATCACTTGCTGTGAGGCATTTCCTGGACTGCAGCTGCAATCTCTGCAGTTTGCTGGGTGTGTGCGATGTCACTGCTTTATTTCTTGCTCATGCAAGCTCGCCCCACTGATGATTATCATCTGCCTAGTATATTATTGGGGCGAGACTGAGCGAGCCCCACAGTTAGGAGATTAACGGCGATTTTGTCTGTCCTCGTACGTCTTACCGTATAGTACTATTTCCGAATCGGATTTGTACTAGCCGCTTTTGGCTTCACGAACATTGTGGTTGCACTATCGTGCATGTACAAACAATTATACATATACCCTACATGCTGCACAGTGTACATGTTTCAGGGACGACGACATGGATCCGGCCCACGCGGAGCGCCTACGGCGGAGGCGAGAGCGGGAGAGAGACAAACGTGCCGCTGAGACACCTGAACGCAGAGAGGAACGGTTGAGAGTGCGAAAAGAACGGGACAGGATCAGGCGCGCTATCCGAGTGGCCAACGCAACTGCTGATGCGACACAGGCCCCCCTGCAGCAGTTAAGTGCTGCCCTGCGGGCACGACGCTTTGTAGAAAGTGCAGACCAGAGACAGGCCCGACTGCTGCAGAGAAGTGCAGCCCAGACCGAACGACGTGCTGCTGAAACCGTTGCAGAGACAGAAGCACGATTAGACCGTGCATGACAGAGAAAGGCATGCGCATAGAGCACAACGTCGCGTGCAGTGCTTGAACAGCCTGTGGTTCGTCACAAAATGGGTGCCTTCCACAGGCACCTATCTAAACTGGACCGGAGGTGGCGCCATAGATACTCTACCCTACGCAATCTATGGTGGCGCAATGTATCACTTGCTGTGAGGCATTTCCTGGCCTGCAGCTACAGTCTCTGCAGTCTGCTGCACACAGTACACGGGTACGCCACTGGGCCGGGATTCGCTTCAACGTCGCCCGACATGGCCAAGATCATCATTATTATCATCAAGTCACCTTTCCGGGGCTTGGAGCTACTTCTTAGACGAGTCTTCCGTTCAGTCCTTCGAACAGATCGAGGTGGCAGAATCTGACTTTGACTAACGGTAAGCACGTTCAGCATTACGGATGTACTAGGCTTAAATTCTGGCGCAAACAGAATATCAATTTCTTCATACTTACGTTGTCTGTCTGCAGTGATCATCACAGCACAGTTCATTTGTGATAGAATAACGAAAAGGATCACCGCGATCCACGCGATCCACCGCAGAGCCGCCATTTTCTTGACACCATCAGATTCACATATTCCTTTATTCCTTTTACATATTCCTTATTTATTTCCTATATTTTATTTCCTTTTATTATTTCCTATATTCCTTGCTCAGGCTCGCCCCACTCTGCCTAGTATTACATTATTTAATGGCTTCAATACCCTTGTATTTTGCAACTTGCACTGTATATGTATCGTACGTCTTACCGGAAAACTCTATTTGCGGCCGAGAAAATGGCTGCCGTTCGTGAACTCTGAATTATTCGTCGCGGGAAACGGCCAACGTCGGTGTACACGAACGATAAGAGCGCGAATTACCTAACTACTATCCAGTCGATGCCCAATGCTCGACATAAGCCGTAACACAACTCCTTCGGCTTCAGACTTTCATCCATGCTTAGAGATGACGCCTCCGAGCGACCATCCTCAAGGGCCACAGCGGTTTCAGCAAACACAAGCGCCCGACTTAGCTACCTTATTAACTACCATCCATTCACGGACTGCAGCCACAATCTCGCTACCTTAGTAACTACCATCCATTCACGGACTGCAGCCACAATCTCGGCGTCGGAAGAGCTCTGCACGGCCATGACCTGGGCAAACGGAAATTGGTCTACAACTTTGGAGTGCACTGCCACACCAGCCGGAAAGGTCGCCCGACATGTACTAGGAGGGAGGATGCGCAGTTACCAACTAGCTTCTACACATGGCCTGACGCCCGCCACCTTGGAGCCTCTCCACAACAGTGTGCAGGTGCAGCATGCTCCTTCACACTTGTGCACGCACGACGGGATGCGGAACTCAATGGGTCAGCTGTGCTGTACTGTGTGTAGCTAGCTGCGTCTGCCCAGCTTCACTACTCTCAGCTATTGCCCGGCATGTGCTTCACACCACACTTCCACTCGCTCAGGCTCGCCCCCACGATGTTAAACATCTGCCTAGTCTATACTATAAATTTGAGTTGCTTTTCCTTGTTGTGGCTGACACCTACAATCAACAGTTAAAGTTTGCACACTTCTACTAATGCAAAACAGTTACTGTAGTAATCATCCATCTTTTCACATGCAACTGAGTCAAACCTGGGCCCACTAACCTGAGGTTTGATTGAGTGTTATTCATTTTCATTTACACGGCCACAGAAATTATTATTATGAAAACGTTGCCTCTCAATATTCATTCTGCTCGTGCAGCTTGTCTGCAATCTCTGCAGATGTTCTTAGCTGCCTTGAGTAGTTGTCACTGGATGCCTATGTCTGCCCACTATACCAGGAAAGCAGATCCTTGCCCTCTGGTACCTGGGTCCAACCCTGCAAGTCAAGCCATGCAGATTTGATATATCGGTTTGACCGGGTTAAATGGGTGCATGTGAAGAAGTATATGGAACCAAGGTAATTAAAACAACAGTTTTGCTTGAATTGACAGTGCAGTACGTAGATGCATAATATGCAGCATTTAATTGAACATACATGGCACATGTTTCTTTTTTGGATTTGTTTGTACTATAGAAACAAGGAGACTTGTTCTTAATGCCTGCAGTCTTTGCATGTGTACCATGCATTAACTTGAAGATGTTACATCATGCATTGGTGAATTTGCATGTCAATGCACACCTCACCTGCTTACTATAACATTCTAATACATATCAGGTGACGTAGAGACCACTGTGAAATATATATTGCATACATGTATCAGGTGGCTTGTATGCTGGCATGTGAATGGGGTAAGGTAGCAACTGAATGGTTAAATGGGGCGTTTCTGCTGTCACCTGAATTGTACATGCACGCACACACACACACACACACACACACACACA